>JBBJLR010000034.1:14935287-14950766 GCA_037577145.1 Brachypetersius gabonensis
AGAGAGAGAGAGAGAGAGAGAGAGAGAGAGAGAGAGAGAGAGTGAGAGAGAGACTCACTAGCGGAAGTCCAATCCTCTCTCTCCACAGGAGGCAGGGCGGTGTCAGCAGTCTCTAATGAAGTGTGTTCACTGCAGCCAGCACTGCAACACAGAGCAGCTTCAAAAAGCCCATACCCCCCCCACCCCCCCCCCCACCCCGCCTTAAAGCAACGGTTCACCCAAAACCATCTTCACACAGTCTACCAGCTGAGGCATTTGTTTAGTGACTGAGGGGCTGAGGGGTAATTCCACATATTTTTCAAAATCCCACCATAATTAGGCGACTGAAATGTAAACACATTGTTTGTTTGGTGTGAGACAGTTCTCTGTAGAGACTCTGATTTCCTTACAGTTGAGGTGAAGCTAAACTAAACCCACAAAAAAATCACTGGAATTCTTGTTGCTGACAATCAATACTAGGTTAGAATACAGGCCTAAAATCACACTCACCTCAAAGCGTGTGAAGGGGTTCAGTAATGACTCGCTTATGTGGTTTCTGACCTACATTAACCTTGAACAGTAAAATAAATGAAGTAAACCTCTTGGTTTATCAACATTTCCTTCATTTAGCATTTCGGTTGGACTGTCACTGTACAGAGGAGAGATTTTTCTCTCATAGAAAGCCTGTCTAAAGCACTTAAATCACTAAAAAAGGTCGTCAGAGGTCATTACATATGGTCAGTGGTGATAAGCAGGACACTGCAGAGCAGTACAGCGTCAACTGGTCTAAAAATAAATTACATTCTTCTGCCATCTAGTGTACAGGGTGTAGAAATACACACAAAACCTTTAAAACTTTGGTTTGCAATCAGGTGTCAAGAGGTGTGCAAGCAGGATGATAGATTCCATTAAATCCTATTAATGCACATTGTCAAGTCTGAGAATTTAATAAAAAAAATAAAGACAGACTGCGAGCCCCGTGTTGGTTATGTACAGTACGTTAATAACCGCTTAGCATTTGCACATTTCAGAAACCACTGCACTCAGTTTTACTTCGACAGCTGTGAGAAAATTACCGTCTCAATTTACGGATCCCCGTCCCCGGGTCTGGAACCATGGCTAATTGTGTCTAATGGCTCCAAAGTAATTTCTGTCATTACTGTCATTAACTCTGCATTAAATCAAAACGAGTCCATTTATAGAACAAATTTTAATCTGGCCCATTAAAATGTGCATGTACCGACTTTGATGTTCCCTGTAGGTAACTTTGACGAGGAATGACATTCACACCTTCATCTCGGATGTATAACTATATTAATTTCCTGACATCCTCTATTTTGGGGGTCTGACCTGCAATTTAAACCTAAAATTCAAATCACAGTTCATGTGTCGGTACTTAATGGTTCTTGATTGACCTAAATAGTTTTAAATAAAACACATATGAAATAAAATATCAAAGTTCTGATGTAAAATATCAAAGTTCAGTTGTTCTCCTGCAGGTCTGATTCCTGAATTAAATCAGAGGGAAGATTTTACTGAAGATTATAGAACTACAGCTTATAGCATAAACCCCCTCATCAAACTACCAAATCCAATGTATGTAAAATGCTGATATTTATCAATATCTTGATCTGGCGTCAAACCTAAAGCCCCTCCTGCGTGATTTCACTCCTTTCAACCCTTCAAAGATGTCAATATTTCTGCCAGGCAGGTGGAAAGACAGTTTAGATCAAAATTCTCTGATTTAGGTTCTGGAACTATGTGGCAAAGATTCTGTTTGATGTCCCTTTATGGCCAGGTTTACTTTTATTAATAAGAGTATTGATGGCATTAACTGCCACCTAAAAGATTATTTTGAAGGGTTGGTCTAAACCAGATATTCAAATCCTCAGTCTGTCACTCTCACCTTTTATATATTTTAATATTTGGAACAGGTTAAAGCCAAATTTCATAAAGCAACACCTGAGCAGTGGTGGCCTAGTGGGTTGGATACTTGCCCCCAAGAGGTCATGGGTTCAAATCCTACCACTGGGTTCCTGAACAAGACCCTTAACCCCAAGTTGCTCCATGGAGACTGCCCCCTCAAACTATTGGTTCAGCTCCCACAGACCTTTTCAAGGACCTACTGAACCGTCTCTGCAGATCATTAAGATTAGCTGTGTTTTATGGAAACGTTTTAACTCGCTGTATTAATGTATTTGCCCCCCCATCATTTTATTGTTTGTAAATCATTTTTGTCTGATTGTATTTGTTCAAATTTCAGTGAAAAAAAAAATATTGTGAGGTCAGGGATGGTAATTTGTAGTAAAGCCATTAATATTCGCACCAAATTACCAATGCAACTTTATTAAAAGTTTACAAAAACAAAGCTAAAAATAACATTTTCTGAAGACCAGTAAACTAAATAAAGAAGGAACATCAAAACAGAATACAGGCACAAAATCACATAAAGCTCACACAGGCTTGACCATCCTCAACACCCCAAACACTGAGTTACTGTTTAAAAATAATAATAATAATAATAATAATAATAATAATAATAATAAAAATCTAGGTCAGGCACCAAATTATTTTTAAATGATTCCCCTATTTCTCCTTCCCTAACTGGCGACTTGGAGTGGGGGGTGGGGGTTATATGGACAGTAATCTCTCTAAACAACGAGCCTCGATCAACAGAGCTGAAAGAATTGAGCACAATCAGAAGACCATTATAAGAGACGGGAAAGCTCAATGTGGCGCAGTTATCCCTTATTTCTCTCCAAATCTCCCTCCCACCCACACACCGATCCACTGATTAACGTCATTTAGGAGGAACCTGGCAGTCAGAGATTCATCTTTCATGCTGAAAACACATGTGTCCAAAAGTACACTCCTTCAGGTTCAGCTGCTTTAAAGTGCCCCCAAGTTCAGCTCTGACCAGTAGAGTGGGCTTTGGAGCAGAACATGAGCTCAAGTCCACCATGCCCGAGGACCAGAAGGGTCTAAAACCGTGGGGTTTTTAGACCCTCCATTGTAAACAGTCCTCACATCACGTGACTGCATAACTATTCCAGGCTCATAAACTCAAACTAAAATTTTTTTTTTTACTTCTCTCCTAATCAAACACACCTGGCTCGGCACATGGAGGCTTTTATATTCACTCAAGTTGATTCAGGTGCATCAGAGCAGAGAAAGCACTGACTAAAGGCATGGGGTTGAAGATACTCAGAGCTGGGGCACAACAGCTGCCAAGGTAACAGTACGGGGGGAGTGTTGAGTGTGACTGGACACGGCCAGCATGGATTTACAAACAGATGTAGCAGGGCAGGATCAGCCGGCATCGCCTTCCTAAAGCTGAGACAGCTGCATGAATAAAAGGAACTACAAAATCTGAAACTGGAGCTGGAGTCGGTCCAAAGCTTAACAGGCGTCGAAAACCTGCTGGATCTCTCAGTACGAACCCTTAAAACAACATTTTATTATTAGGCTGATTTGTATATATGTTCATGTATTTGAGTTTAGTATTATACGTGTAAAGAGACCATTAAGTCAGACATGAACACATAAAAGCACAGTGTGAACAGCATGAAATTCTTCCTCTGCATTTAACCCACTTAACTAATTTAACCCTTAACCCTTTAACCCATTTAAACCTTTTAACACATTTAACTCGTTCAGCTAGTCACAACCTTCTGACTGCAGGGCGTTAAGGCCGCCAGCTGCATAACCAATGCATCTCTTTTTCTACCAGACATCCCACAGATGTCGAGAGACAGATGTGGAGTAATGTTGCGGTAGACAAGGAGTCTGGCTGGATTTCTGACAACACAGAAGTTCAAGACAAATCTCTTAACATCTGTTTTCATGGTCAGTTCTGCTGCTTTCCTGAATAAAGAGCTTCAAGTTAAGATCTGAAATAACTCTGGAAAACAACCTTGGTTGGGGCTGATCAGGGTTTCCACAACTTTATCCAAGATAGAGAAGATGGAGAAATGAATGGACAGCAGGAATGTTTTGGAGCAGGAGGGCATGGCTCTAGACCTGGAGGTCTGGTGTCCAGTTTGGTGGTTTCCCTGCTCAAACACACTTTCATACCAATTTGTGAATACCCCCACTCCCCTTCTTATAAAATACACATCAAAAGTGGGCATGACGCGAGGGTCCAGATGGGGGTGTGTTTACTTATGGAATGTCTTTTAAACAGTCAATCAGCAGACTACCGTTTGAAAGGCGCTTGCTGATTGGCTGGCAGATGCCGGGACGACTCTTGTATGGAACGACATGGAACAATATTCCTTCAGTCTTAGCCCTCACAATGAAGCCCTTTATACAGCGCTGTAAGCTTATAAACAAGTCCAGTGAAGCGTGTAGACTGTGTAGTATAAAGCAATCAGGCAGCATTCAGTAGCATAAAACTGCAAATTGCGTCTATACACCAAAACTAAAATGTGCAAGCCGCCTTTAGCCAGAGTGGATGAATGGCACCCAGAGGGTGTAAGATGTCTTGGTCCAGTTTGGATGGTTTTGCAGTGCTGAATCCCCCTCAGACTCCTCATCGACACTCCAGAGAGTTCAGAACCTCCTGGAACACCTTTAGGAGAAAAATATAAAAATAAGAGACACCATATTCAACAGGAATAAACAACATATAGACTTGAACATGGTCCCCCTTTGCAGCTATAACAGCTTCGACTCTTTTCTGTGGGAATTTGTGTCCATTCATGCTGTAGAGCATTTATGAGGTCAGACACTGATGTTGGACGAGAAGGTCTGGATCACAATCTCCGTTACAGTTCATCCCAAAGGTGCTGGATGGGGTTGCGGCCAGTTAAGTTCTTCCACACTGAACTCCCCCAGCCATATCTTTATGGTGCTCACTTTGTGCACCGAGACAGTCATGCTGGAACAGGAAAGGTTCTTACCCATACTGGGTCCACAAAGTTGGAAGCATAGTGCTGTCCAGAATGTCTTGGTCTGCTGGAGCATTAAGATTCCAATACTTTTGTGCATTTAATGTAGCTTTGTCTGGGAGTGATTTTCAAAATAAAAGTACTTCCAGTTAATGTGATTGGCTGCTGGACATAATTTGCAGGAGAACATCTGAGACTGTAAACACGATTTATATCAGACTTACCTGGAAGTCAGTGAAGAAGTAGGAAAGTGCAATGAAAAGCTTTTTGTCCTGATCACTGTACCTCCAGCAGTGGATCGCCTGACCTGTTTTAATACAGAGGCAGGGTCACATACACACACACACACACAACACACTATACACACAACCAATCACTACACACAATAAACAACTTTCCAGAAATCTGCTGTTATTTGTGTATAGTGTAAAGTGAACAAATATTACTGAAAATATATCAAATAAGATGAAGATGAAAGAATCTCACAGGATCTTCACCAAATTACTAGTCAGTCCCGCAACAGAACTCTCAAAGAGAACCCAGTACTGAGCACGGAACCCTAGGAGAACCTCCCTTCACTAAAGGTAGAACAGGTGTTGAACAACTATAAATAAAAATGTGTAAAATAGTCAGTTTCCTTTCTAAGATGAGGAAAACTGTAACAGTGCAGGTCTGACTCCTATTAAGTGGTTGTTGGTGATACAGAGTCAAACTCTAGACTGTCCTTTAACTTTAAACACGCTTATTACTGTTTCAGCATTTAATAGCTGCTTAAATATCTAACACTCGTCTGGAGATGTACATTACTATTATACAAGGGGTCGGTGACCAATAAAAAATAGACACTTTCTGGATGAAAGTGAACATATTGTACATTTATTTTATAGTAAACAATGCGGAGTGTGTTTTTAGTCAATCGTAAGTGACTAACATACAAATGTAGAAATTCTGTGTAAAAACTTGACTGCTAGGGTGAAATAAAATGCATAAATGAACAATAAATGATTAGTTTAAAATGCTGTGTAAAACTTATCATAAAGAACAACAAATATCAGCACGATAAAATATAAATGTATTTTATTTACATGACACATTAAAGGCCTACACGGCTGCTATACCATTCATGGCTACCAGAGGGAGACAAAGCTACAGCTGTTCACTCCACAACTTTCTAGTGTTTAACAAAAATAAATATCTTCAGTTCGTAAAATAAATGGAAAAGTGGGAAAAACCTGTGTCTAGTGGTGTAGATCAAATTGATTGCGTTTGCAATTTTTTTTAAGAGCATTTGCAACAACCTGAACCTCCAGTCTACTGCTAGTGCAGAAATACTGTGAAAGTGACCATTCTGTCATACGTGAACACACCACTGCACACAGTGTAAACAGCACGAAATTCTTCCTCTGCATTTAACCCATTCACCAAGTGAAGCAGGGGCCAGCCAGGGGAGCCCGGGGAGCAGTGTGTGGGGACGGTGCTCAGGGTACCTCAGAAGTGTCTAGTGGTCTTGGGAATCGAACCCACTACTTCCTGACCACTGCGCGAATGCCTTAACCACTAGTCTACTGTATTCATATATATATATTCTGAGGAGAGCACAGAGCTCCTCCCTTTGCGAGAGCTAGGATGCTTTAAAACTCGGGCCCTCGGACAGGAGATCAGGAGAAAGACTCTAGCTGTGTCCGAAAAGTGCACTTGTTCACTCGTACACTATATAGTGTTTGCTATGTAGAGGGCTAACTAGTGAACAAGGGGAGGTGACGTTTATTTAATTTTGGACACTCAGGATGTTACGTTTTTACTAACTGTTGCTTAAATAGTGCGCCGGATCTTGGCAATGTATCTCTGTCGTATAAACACGTCTCGTCTCTATAATTCAGACACAGTGGGGTGGGGTCTGGTGTGCGGTCTGTGGTACGCAATCCGGGCTGGCAGATGGGATTCTGCGCCGGTCCAAAGTTCTTATCAGCCCACCGGGCAAATGCCCAGTCTGCCGATGTCAATTTTGGGCAGAGGTGGAGAGACAGACAGAGGTGGAGATAGAGGGGAGAGCCGAGGTTAAGATTTCAGCACTAAGAGATGGTGGTTGTGTGGTTTTGTGTAACTGATAATCAGGGGTTGACAATGTTTTTGCTCTAGTACTCTAACGAGTACCTACATGAATGAATTGGTACGCACCAAAAGTTTTCCACCTCCCATGGGCGCTGGAACCATCTCAGTACTTTTATTTAAACTTATATAAAGTAAAATCCGAAATTCGTGGGTTTACATTTCAAGAGCAGAAAAACCCGAAGTAATCCCCCCGCAAATATGCTCCCAAAACGCAATATAAAAAAGCCCTTAAAACAGTTAAGGTAAACCCATATCTGTACTTTACAGCAGTGTTTCAGCGTATTTGTCCTGAGGACCAGTCGTGTCAAGCTTTGGGCTGCAGGGCCCTGCATAAACGCTTTCTCGGGATTGGTGAACGGGTCTCGTACCAGCGGGCCGTGAATAAATGCAGTACTGTGTAAAAGTCTTACGCACCTGAGAAAATTATGCTTAAAAGCTGGGCAATAGTGTTAAGTTACTGTTAAAACACATACACTACTACAAACAGCATTAATACAGTAAATGGTGGTTTTATGCGTGACCATTTCCAGACCTCTTTGCTCATGGAAGCCCAGTTTTACTTGAAGCGCCACCAAATCCCATTTGTCTTTTTTTACTGCAGTAGATTAAATAAAATGTTGATTATGGAATTTTATTCATTCACCCAATGACTGGAGGCACTGAACAGAAACCTGGATCCAAACCTGTGTTCTTCTAACCAGCTCACAAAATATTAACTACTTTTTAGAAAAAAGAAATCATGACACTTTTTACTGCTTGCTTGTTTGTTTGCATTTATGCTAATATTCAGCTGTGTTTGCTGGCAGAAAGAAGCCCACTGCTGATATAAATGACTTCAAACTATTTGCACAGGTGCCTAAGACTTTTGCACAGTACTGCATGTAATATTATTGAGGAAAGAAAAAAACTCCCGCTGCCCGAGTGGGATATTATGAAGGTAAACTGCTGGTGACAGAGGTTCTGAAGGACCTGGCGTACCTTGGGCTTTGTGCTGGAAGCGGCCGGCTTCGTCCCCGATGCTGAAGCAGCCCTGCTCGAAGCTGATCTGGTCATATTTGTCCAGGTTGGCCAGCAGGCTGGTGCTCAGCGGCCGGTACAGCGTGCTCCCATTTGGCTCCCAGCTCTCTGAGTAATACACGCCCCAGCGGCCCTCGATCATCACAAACCCACCTGGAGGAACAGAGCAAAACGAGGACGGGGGACACTGAGTTACAGCCAATCAGTGCAACTTATCATGTTCAGGATCAGTTTTTATATCACTACTGTGTGTAATAACAGACTCAGTATAGAGAACAATTCCAAACCTTTATTACTGTTATCAGCAAATATTCAAGCAGTAAAGTGTTTATCTATGTGTTGTATTTAAATAAACCTCTCTTATTTAAATAAAACCTCTACATTTATATTGTTCTCGTCTCTGTCCCTCTGCGTGTCTGTGCAGTTATAACTAGTGCAGTATAACTAGTTCTTATTCTTTAATCGTGAATAGGTGTAAAGTTGCTGGCGCGTGCCTCTGATCTCACAACAATCCCGGAGAGTACTTCTTTAAAAATACAGGGCAACACAGAAAAGAGTGAAAAATGATCACAGTAATGATAACATGTCGTCATTAGAGTTGCACTGATCAATATTTCACTACTTCAATTGTACAAATTAGCAAACCATTAAATGTGCAACTAAACTATTAAAGCCTACCAATCTAAAGTAAAGTGGCCCTTATAGTCACATGTGAACACACCACAGCACACAGTGTGAACAGTGGGTGTGGATGGTACCATCCTCAAGGGTACCTCAGTGGTGCCGCCAGCAGTCCTGGGGTTCAAACCCACAGTCTTCTGATCAAAATAAGAACCCCATAACTTTAAATTATTTCTATATTATGTGACCATCAGGCTGACACTTTTGATTTATTTGCATTTGGAGAGTCTGTAACGATAAGTAATAAAGATGTTAATTAAACTAAAAATGTGAACATTTCGCACATGGTTAACTTTTTAATATATAATGTTAATTTCATTTATACAGACTTTAAGTCCTCTTAAGCCCAGAGAGATGATGATATGGGCCCAATAGGCATCAAAATAATAATCGCAGTACTGTATTGATGATTTGAATGACTGCATGCCTTATTGGACATTTAATTTTATAAATAACAACAAATACTGCAGAGTACTGCAAATACTGCAGAAACACCACCTTCACATCAGTGCACACTAACAGTCAAACATTTCTGCACACACTGATTTTCTCACAATACACTGGACTAAGAAATAAACAGTCCTGACCTACAGAAAGCCCGTAGTACAATTATAATGTTAATGATAATGTGGATCTCCTGACGAGTGTTAGATATTTAAAAAAAGAGTTAATAAGTGCTGAAACTGTAACGAGTGCTTTTTAAGTTAAAGGACAATCTAGAATTTGACTCTGCATCACCAACAACCAGTTAATAGGAGTCAGACCTTCACTGTTACTCATTCTCTCATCGCAGAAAGAAAAGTGGCTTTATTTCACACATTTTCATTAATAGCTGTTTTTTTTTTTTTTAGTTCAACAAGAATAAAAACCTGCAGTTTGTGGAATAAATGGCAGAAACTTTTGACTGGTAGTGTGTATGCACACACACTTCCAGAACCTACTGTGTCTTCTGCAGGGCTTCTGGATGGAGTGTGAAGCAGCTCCATTCTGTCCTTCTCCAGTAAGCCCAGTATGACCAGTATCTCCAGATCCATTCATGCTGGTCATCTCACATCGTTTGCGTTTGCTGGAACCTGAAGACCCCCATCTTAGCATCTGGGGCTGGAGACCCAGGTCCATGTCTCCTCAGAGCTTGGTGTTCTTGCAAAGAATAAAATAACTAATGAACCAATCAGCCTCGTTAGTGGGACTGGTGCTGTCGTTGATGTCCCTGCTTTGATTTAAAGTATTTTATTTAAGGACATCCCTTTAAAAAAATTTCTACATTCGCGTGCACGCGTAGAGGAAGCCCCGCCCACGTGGCGAGAGCAGTCCTCTGATTCTGCCTGATCATAACGTGAGTCTGTAAATGAGGATAAAATGCTACCGTAGAGGGATGTTGTGAAGATGTGTGATCTTCTGAATGGTGATGAAGTTGTGTATGATGCTGGAAGAAGATGCAGGTGTTTGTTTAATCTGAATGTTCTCCTCCAGATCAGGACTTTAGACTGAGGTCCTGAAGAACCCACGTGTTCCTTCTTGCCGTCCTTCCTCCTTCCTTCGTCTCTCTCTCTCTCTCTCTTTCTTTCTTTTTCACCTATCTCTGTTCTCCTCCACCCTGCTGAAAATGTTCAAGCTGGAGGGTCTGGGCCCGAAGATGGACCCCGAGGAAATGAAGAAGAAGATGAGGGAGGACGTGATCTCCTCTCTCAGAAACTTCATCATTTACATAGCACTGCTTAGAGTCAGTGAGTATCTCTCCCTCTCTCTCTTTATACACACACACACACACACCTTTCTCTACATCAGCAACCCCCCCCCCCCCCCCCTATAGATAGATAGATAGATAGTGGAGTGTTTCATGGCGTTTGCAATCAATTACCTGACTTCACTTGATTATATTAATAATTATAATTAATGAATAATTAATACATTAAGTAACAAATGGTTCATCATGATGGTTTTGAGAATCGGTCACATGGACATAGCTGCACTGCACAACAAGAAATACGGTATAAACACTATGAACAGTAGAAAGAGGGAGTTTCATTTACTGCTCTTTTTACATCAAAGACAGATTGTACATTATAAACAGACTATAAGCACATGCATATAAAAGAAACTTGCTGAACCCACATATTTATCAGGAAAAAACTACTGAAGCCAACCAGAAAATTACATACATTGGAATCGTTACACAAGTCAACAACAAAAAAATTTGTAGTCATCAGAAACTACAACACACTTTTCTGAACCAGCGTTTCACGCTGATTTCAGATCTGCCTTCAGTTTTTATCAGTCACATAAACTTTGAATTATGAGTAATATTAGATTTGCAATGGACTTTTTTTTTTTTAAACTGCAGGCACCAATCAAGTAACTGTTTCAGTGTGAAGTCAGATAGACGCACACTGTGGCATAGATATAATGATCAGTGTCAGTGATTATTATGCTAATTATAACACCTATCATGCAATATATAACTAGCTTCCTCACAAAAACTGTACATGCTAGGGAAAACTTAGCATGAAAATTAGCATGAAAAACACTACAAAACCCACAAACTTATCTCTGATGATTTTGATCTGTTATTGGTGTTGATTCCTGTATAACACGGTATAGCTCTAATACCAACAGTCTTGATTTACAGTGTCTCAAGGAGGGTACAGTTTTAGACTAATACAGTGTATTTATAGAAATATTTCTCAATACATCACTCCATCCATATTTTACCTTTCGAGTTCTTCAGCTGGTACCCTAGTAGTTAGGGAGTTGTTATGCATTCAGAAGGTTGTGGATTTGAATCCGAACAGTATTTTAGTAATATACTGTCCCCACACACTGCTCATTACTGGCAGCCCCCTGCTTCACTTGGTGAATGGGTTGACTGGGTTAAATGGGGAGAGAAAATTTCACACTGTATGGATTGATTGTCAGATTATCTAGTCCAAAGCTGTGTTATACGAGGCTTATACCCAAGAATTAACCCGAAACCTGTTCTTGCTTCAGCTCCGTATGTTCTGAAGAAGCTGGACAGCATTTGAAAACACCATGTGGATCTGGAACACATCCTCAAGGACACAACTCACACCCACGAAGCTGTCTGATGTCTGTCCGTTGTGTTGCTTTATTCTCTCCTGGATGCAGCTGAATGTACATTATGTTCTTTTAGTCCAGGTTTTGCACTGTTTTTGTCTTCAGTCTGTCAGTTGGGATTCTGTGGACTGCTCGGTCTTCATCACTAGACATGGACTAAGCAATAAACCCTTGATGTTCTAAGTTTTCCACCCATCTGTTTGAGGTTAAATCAATCAGGACTTACTGGAGTTCATGTACAAAATAAATTTTTTCTGACTAATGTGAAACTGTCACCGTTTGCACTGCAGTTATGACTTGGCCTAATAACTACCTGGGAAACCGGCCCTAAATGTCCAGACAGCGAGTGAACTCATTTATTTAAAGGGCCCATGACGTGCTGATTTTTTTTAATGCTTTTATGTAGGTCTTAGTGGTCCCTTAATATTGTTTGGAAAGTCTCTTTCCGAAATTCAGTCATGGTGCAGAATTACAGCCACTTCAAGCCAGTGCCACAATGAGATTTCCAGAGGACGTGCTGTTTCTGTGTCTGTAGGTTTAAGTGGGGGTAGAGGAGGGGCCAGCATGCAGCTAGTAGACAAGCAGTCGTTCATATACGTTTATGGCATTTAGCAGACACTTTTATCCAAAGCGACTTCCATTCCCTAACTACTAGGAGCAGTCTCCCTGGAGCAATTTGGGATTAAGGGTCTCGCTCAGGGATCCAGTGGTGGTATGCTGAAGACAGGATTAGAACCCATGAGCTCTTGGCCCAGAGGCAAGTATCCTACCCACTGAGCTAAAAAAAAACAAAAACATTTGTGGTCATTTGTACATCTAAGCACCAAGCAACTGCCATGCTTCACTTGTTTGCGAGCCATGGAGTCTCTATATGAAAAAGTGGTCTCTCACACAGCATTGACAAGCTAATTTTTAGGGGAAGGGGGCTAAATTCTCTGGGCGGGCAAAGCATGAGAAAGGCGAGGTCATCTTTCCCCGTATGACAACATACGAGGCCAAATTTCAGAACAGCCCATCTGAGCTGTCGTTCTCTCACTGGTGGAGGATGATCAAAGCGCCCTCTACATCGCCAAGATGAGATATGCTCCTTGCCTGACCTGCTCCAGGCTGGTTAAGTTCATCCAAGTTCTTATCCCTGCCTGGGAAAATTATCCTGAAGAAAAAACAATGTGATAAATACAGCAGGAAAAAAATAAGACCACTGTAAAAATGTTCAGTTTCTCATGTTTTATCTTTTATAGCTGCCTCTATTCAACTGAACAGATTTGATTTTGTTTTTAAGAACTGCTGACAGTATTTCTAATTTTCAAATCAAAATATTGTTCTTTAAAGCATCATTTTAAAGGAAATGACAAAACATCAGATGCAGCATTTACAGAACTTGAATAATTAAAAGAAATCAAATCTCTTGTTCTCTCTTAAACAAAATGCCAATAATTACCTTTGACAAACTTTTAGTAGTCTTTTACCAATCAACTGGTCTCACTGCGAGGGGAGCGTGTTGATTACAGCAGTGGTTTTATACTTTTCCTCATTAAATAAGATGTGATACAGCTGATCACTAATTAGTACCTCATAAAGCAGAATGAGGTGCTTGTGTAGGGAATTTAAAGTCACTGGCATGGAATGGTTTCACACTCAGAGATGCTGATTTAAAAATAAACTGCAGTGCTCTCTAATTTTTTTCCCCCAGAGCTGTATGTGTATATAAAACTGGCTAGAAAACTGTTTAGAGTATATTAGTACGCATATTAGTCCTAAAGATACAATGACCAAACTATTTAATACATACTGGGGTCTTTTGATTTGACTTCTGCAATCAATAAATAATAACCCAACAAACAAAGGACAATTCTTTCTCTTTTAATTTCTTCTTTAAAGTGAAAACACGCTTTTCCATCAATACATACTGATACTCACACTTTCCTAAGATAAATGCTTCAAACTAAGACTGGAAGGAGTGTGAACACAGTATTCTGGCCTTTATTTTCAAGGCTAGGAGCATAAAAGAAGTGCATGACGGGTGTGAGTTCTGTGTTGGAGTGTTTACCTGTCCTTAAAAGAGACAAACCGTGTTGCTCAATTCAGCCAATATTACTGCTTATATCCAATCTAAATTTTATATAAATAAAATGTATACCTTATATAAGCTATAACATAAAACCATGAGGAAAATACATTAAAAAGGCACATCGGTACTATTACATTAATGCTGAAACAAACAGTGTGGACAAGAAGTGAACCTCACTTTTACACAGATGAGTCAAATATGACATTCTGGAAGCCCATTTTCGCTATTAAAATGTAATTTAGTGTGTAATAATGAGAAGACAAAGATAGGAGCTCAAAATTCAGGGGATCTTCAGGTTATGACAGTCTGGACATAACATTTCTGTGGCTTAGTTGTGTTATGTATATGTACAGATAAGTTACTTAGACTGGGCTCTAAGTAACTTATCTGTATATAAACCAAAATTCGGGTTACATCCCTGTGATAGGAACGGAAGATATCCAAGATATTAAGGAGAATTTGAGTTGCCATTATTCTCTGGGAGGATATGAGATAATAATCAAATTCAAATATGAGATTTTGTTTCCTCACTATGCAATACTCATTATTCTGGGTTGTCTATTCATAAGAAGGAATGGTATGAATTCTTCACCTTATGGAATCATAATTGCGATTTTCTGTTTATTATGACAAACTAAACAGTTTGGAAATGAGCTCCTGTGTGCCAAAGATCAGACACACCGGATCATATCTTGCATCTTACACTCTAAATTAATGTACAGCGTTGTTTATATGTGAGATGATTTGTTGTGTTATAGTGCACCTAAAGCATTTCTGATCTACATCACCACAGCCTTTTCCACCTGGAGGCGGAGGATTGATGGGGTCAGGCCCCACTAGAGGGCACTAGAGCTTCAGTTCACTGGGCATTTGGTCTCCGGTCAGTCCGGCCAGCAGGTTGTGGGCGGACATCTGAGCCATGGTGCCACGGGTGGAGTAGGTGGCGCTGCCAATGTGGGGGAGAACCACTGCAGAACCAAGAGAGCCAAAGTTATAGCTTCTCATCTGCAGAAATTTACTTTGCATCCTGATTACAGCCATACTTTTGGAAGAGAAAGCTGATTCACTTACCAAATTTTGGTTTAACAAGAAAGACATGTTGTATTTTTTCAACTGTGCAGTTATAATAATAGTGTTATAATCTCTAAAAGACTTGCACACCACAGGGATTTACCTCATCCATTTATCTCAAACTGCAGATTTTTAATTTTTTTAAACTGGAAAATTGTTGTTGAACTATAAATGAAAATGTGTGAAATAAAGCCAGTTTCCTTTCTAAGATGAGAGAATCTAACAGTGCAGGTTTGACTCCTTTTAACTGGTTGTTGGTGATACAGAGTGAAATTCTAGATTGTCCTTTAACTTTAAATGCACTTGTTACTGTTTCAGCACTTAATAGCTGCTTAAATACCTAACACTCGTTTGGAGAGCGACATTACAACTATAATTATGATTATATTAGGGGACTTTTTGTAGGTCAGTAGTGATACAGAAAAGGGTAAAACACTTGCCTGTGAACCCGATGACCATTAAGTTGCAGGTTCAAACCCCCACAGTTTCTACCATTGTGTCTACCATTGTCCCTGTAACTAATGACTGTAAGACTGTCCCTGTAACTAATGACTGTAAGACTGTCTCTGTAACTAATGACTGTA
>JBBJLR010000034.1:14991043-15003153 GCA_037577145.1 Brachypetersius gabonensis
GATTCCAGATGATCAGGCGGTGATCAGTATACTGGTGGTGCTGAATGCTGAGTGGTTGGAACTCTTTTATCTAGGCTGCTTGTATCTTTAGACACTTTGCAGCCTCTCAGTAAAACATTTGTTCACATTTCTTTCTCCTCAGTGTGACAAAGATTAGACAGAAAATTATATTTTTGCATCAATAAGGAAATTCAAAGGAGAGTATTAAGAAATGAGGTTTTAAGATTTCTGGCCAGCACCGTATATGATCTGGTAACCTGGTGGATCTCAGAAATGTGGCCTGGAAGATAAAGTGGAGTGTGAGACTGTCACATTTTGCTATTTTTGCACCATTCCCACCCACTAGGCATGTTTACTGGTTAACTAGTAATGTAACTTGATTAATTGTTAGTCTGGAAAGTGTCTGAGAGAGACCCTTGTCCTTTTCAGTCTTTGTCCGGTTCAGTAGTCAGGGTCTTGGGAATCGAGGAAAACGTTCATCGCCAAATTAAATCTCATCTGTCTGTCGGACTGTCGGAGCTGCAGGATATGAACAACTACACAGTGCGATTGCAATCAAGGTATTAAAGGGCCCATATGATCTCTTTTCTGGAATTAAGGAGGCTTAAAGTCGATAAATATTGTTTCAAATGGTACATTTACTCCCACCATCCATACAGTACATATATGGAAAATAAAGTACAAAACAGCCTGTTTTCAAATCATAGTTTGTGATGTCATCAAAAGTGTAAGCGGGTTTCAGTGAGTTCTAGATACATCACTGTAAAGCTGTAGTGTTACCATGTTTTTGTCACTTCTTGATACATCACGGTCTGCAGAGCCATAGTGTAAACATTTCTAGATAGTTCTAGATTTGTCACTGACTATAGAGTCATCACTATCTATAGAGCTGTAGTATAATTTACACTGTAAATTCTGTATTCCTATTGTCTAGTTGGGCATGTATGGGTGTGCATGTGCGTGTGTGCGTGCCTGTGTGTGTGTGTGCGTGTTAAGCTGAGTGATTGAGTGACCGTGAGGGAGGGGTTTATGAGTGTTTGCTTCGTTAATCTTCACGTCCCTCTGTCATGTGACTGGGCCTCAGGACTGCGGTTCTCAGCTGCTGCTGAGTGAGTGATGAGCTCCAGGCAGGCGAAGGAGGCGTATTCTAATCAGACACATTATAGAAGGAATACTAAACGCCGTGCCAAAGGGATCAGTCTGAACAAGGGTCAGTCTGAGCTTTCCATTAACAACGCGCTGTGAAGCCTGATGAGTGGACGGCTGCAGCCCAGACAAGTATTGCGATTATACCACTACACGCTGCAATTGAGATACATTCCAGTCCATTAAAAGTCCATTTCATCACATTTTTGGAATTAAATAAAGCTTAAAGTCTGTAAATCTTTCAAAATACACATTCAGTCCCCATCCACACAGCCCATAGAGGGACAATGCTCACAGCAATGTTCCAACATCAATAGCTGATCTGACTAATGCTCTCGTACAATCAAATCCTCACAGCAATGTTCCAACATCAGTACCTGACCTCACTAATACTATCATACAATAAAATCTTCACAGCAATGTTCCAATATCAGTACTTGATCTCACTAACACTCTCATACAATCAAATCCTCACAGCAATGTTCCAACATCAGAACCTGACCTCACTAATTTTCTCATACAATCAAATCCTCACAGCAATGTTCCAACATGTGCTAAAACACATAAAATCAGACTCTCTGCTGAGTTCGTTTTCTCTCTGAGGTCGGACAGCATTTAAGTCAAACAAAGCAAGGTGGTAATTTTTTTAAAGCCTCGAGGCCTATCTTAAGGTGTAATTCGCGGAACCACTGGGCTGAGGACTGCACGCATGATGCAACCGGGAGGCCACAAGTGCATGTTTATGACCGAGAAGCTCATCCGTGCAGCGCTAAAAATACTGCAAGACAACGACTCTCTCCGGTAAAACCAAAAATCCCTCATGTGCATTCGCTCTGATTTGCTTAGAGAACGATTCCACTTTTTAAAACCAATGCATTTAAGTAGATTAGAGTAGACTAAACAAAAACATGCTTCAACTTTGGTGAAATAATGACGGCAGTTCAAAAATTGCTTTGAGGAAGAGGAACATTCAGGGCAAAAAAAGAAAAAGAAACAGTAAGAACTGAGACCAGAAGACTCATTTAACTGTGAGCTGTAAAAATGAACCGTTTCAGACACCAGCAGTCGGAGGACTGATCTTGGATCAGACTAGTCTATATTTATGTTGGTTATTATCACTTAAACTGAGTTTGAGACACTGAGACTGTTCCTGAGGCGGTTTGTGAAAACAGACCCTGTTTAAAAGGTGTTTGGTTCCATGCTGAAGTTCAGTTCATTTTTACAGCTCACAGTAAGTCATACTATGTCCTAAACCACGTCCACAAGTCTGATCATCTTAATAAACTTTCAAGTAAGTTCAAGTATTAATTCTCATTTCAACCATATACACACAATATACATTGAATTAAAGGACCACAAGACCACAAGTGCAGGACGGAATTAAAGAGACGCTCATCAGAAGACGAGTCTTAAAGGAAGCTAACATGTTAACAGCGAATGACGACAGGGTTTACGTTCAAGTTAAAAAGAATACAGGTTTATCATGGGACTCATTTTGTCAAAACGCAGTTTTGGGATATTTCAGACTACATCTGTCACAAAATCATATCACCAGTGTCCTTTGTTGAAATTAGCCTGGTACATGGCGTGCCCTCTCTAGTTTTGGCTCATTCTGGAGTCTCCCAAACACTGAGGCGCTTGTGCGTCACTACCATTGGTTCCGTACAGCTCATAAGAAGACCAGTGGTCTAAGAAAGGCCCTCAGCCGGGCTCCAGCCAGCCTGAATCCATACAGGAAACCAAAATGAGAGCCTGCGAGATTCAGGACAGTATTTAAAACCCCTTCGATGTCAATGACAACGGATTTCAGACTGGTCATATCTGGCCACTTTACCGAATGTTGACCCTGAAACCATCTCAACACTTAGAGTGATGTGGAAAAAATCTTTATTATGGTAGTTTTGCATCATGATATTAACTTTTTTTGTTTGGAATGGACCAAATGAGGACTGGCCAGCAACAAAAACACATTAAAGAGTACAAAGAGTACAAAACAAACAAATAACGAAGGAACTGGTATAAATAAGGAATTGTTGCCATCCAATCAGCTACCAGTTACTATGCAGTTGCTATGCGCTGGTTGGTCTCTGTGTTTGGTCTAAATCTGACTTTTAATGATGCACGTGTATTCCAAGGCATCATTAATCACAAAAATGATACATGGTCTGCTTCATAATTACTGACACGCTTTGTAAAGACGGGTGAACAAGAATGTCACAAAAGGTCTTTGCTCAAGGCCACACGTGTGTAAATATGAGAAAGATCAGACCTTTAGAGCAAATATAATCAAACAAAAATAAATTCGACGTCTTCTTTTGGCATCATTATCTTTAGCATAATGCGAATCTGATCTTCCAGTGTTTTCCAATTACTCCCCCGGTTCCACAGAAACAAGGCTGGCAGAAGTGCAGACCAGAAAAAACCCAGCACTTTGCATCTGATTGTATTTTTACAGCCTGGACACGTCATTAAATATTAGAGTGTCCCAATCTGTCCATCGCTCTCTGTTGGCACGGGGTGCTAATAAAGCAGCTGCTCAATCACTTCTGACTGATAGCTTCCCAAAATATCTAATTAAAGAGCACAAACAAAACAGGCTGACGGGAAATGTGTGTGAAAAATGAGGCTGTTTCTCGACACTGCTGGTTTATTTGTGTTCTTTATGATTGTCAAACTCAGGCTGCCATCATAAAGATTTCATTTCAAACGGCTCCTGAAGAGAGTTCACAATGTTGTGGGGGGGCACCATGCTGAAAAAGGAACTGCATTAGGAACAGCATCTCCATCAAGGGTTAACGTGGTCTGCAGTGTTTAGGTGTCCACTACCTCTTTTTCCCATAGTGCATCCCGGTCCAACATTTTTCCAGGTAAACTAAACACACATCCCTCCACATGGTCCAGTTCTGAAGCTCATGTGTCCATTGTAGACACTTTTAGTGGCAGGGGTCAGCGTGGGCGCTCTGACTGGTCTGCAGTTCCATACGCAGCAGGGGGATGCTGCACTGATTATTCTGACCACTTTCTATACAAGTCACCATTAAGTTTTTTCTGTGGTTTGAGCTACAGAAGCTCTTCTGTGGGACCAGACAGGCTAGCTATGGCATCAGTGTACCTGTAGCTGGTTCTCCTTTCTTAGAGCATTTTGGTAGGTTCTGACCACTACACATCACAAACCCCCCACAAGACCTGCCATGTTTGGTATGTTCAGCCGTCCAGACCTTACGTCGACTGCAACAACATAATCAGTGTTCAGGTCACCGGTCAGTGGTTTTAATGTTGATCAGCATGTAGTGTTATTTCATTCCTGCCATTCATTCATAGTGAGTTAACCACAAAGATCTAAATGTTTGTCTGCCTGCTGATTTCACCTTCACTTTAACTGTAACTTAATGAACTCCTCAGATCCGTTCTGAATCTGTCGAGCCTTTTGCTGCCTAGTCGTCTTTTATCAATCGGAAGGTGGACACGTTCCACAGGCGGGCCATGTTGACACTCTTGATAAGCAGTGCACACATTTAAAAGGCGTTCCCAGATTACTGGTTTGACTCCTGAGGTGCAGCTTGGTGTCAGTGTTTGTACTGTATGTGTCGCAACGCATGCAGCACCAATCACAACACCATGTAATCGCCAAAAACTTGTATCTCTATCATTCTATTTTTAATGGCAGCTTCTCTTTTCATCACGTTAATGTTGTGTAATGCAATGACCAGTAGAAATTAAGTAAAAATTATTTCTTGAAGAAATTAACTGTAAAGTAAGAAAGTAAATGCATTAACTGCCATTAAAGGAATGTAAAGTTTCCTGTTGGAGAAGCCATTGTATGCTGGTGGTAAGACTATCAACAGGTTAAAGATATACTGTTAGATACCAATTATGTATGTGATACTACTCAATTGTGCATAATTTTTATATGAAGTGCAGTAAATGCAGTAGCGCAAGACATTAAAACTGTACAGACATTTGCTTTACACAGCCATTTGCAGAGAAGCAGCTTGGTATCATGATGCTCCCACCTTCGTACTGCTCTGTTGGTCTGGTGATCATACAGGCAAACAAGCCAAAGAGTTCCAATTTTGTTTGAAGAAAAAAAAAAAGTCCAGTAGGTGTGTCACAGTGAAACTGGAGTAAAACAAATGTAGTCAAAATGACACTCAAACCCCAGTGCTGCAAAAACGCAAACACAGGAACTAACAGGTAACATGAAATTACTTGCACTCCCAAGCCCACTCATAAATTCCTCTTTAAAACAAATTTGCAGCAACACCTCCTTAGTCATAAAACAAAGTCACTTAGGCTCTCTTTTTAAAGCCTTTTCAGCAAACCAAAAACATTCACCAACTCCCCATTTGTGCAACCAAAATTGCTTGCCACCTCATCCAGTCAGGCAAAACAGCATTGCCAGTCCACGGACACACCGACGTCAACAGGATGCGCTCACCTTCGTACTTAACTGTGGGTCTGGTGATCATACAAGTGCTTATGTAGTCCACATCTGCCACTCATACCTATAAAGCTAGACTCAAACCAACAGCTTGTCATGTTCCATGGATGAGATAAGAAGAGGAGACACACTTGCAAACACCAAAGGACTTTATGTATGACCAGCAAGAGCTAACACACAAGCAGACATATATACTGGTTCAGAATAGAGAACACCTGGGAAAGAGGCAGGAACATGAACCAGACACAGGTGAATCCACTAATCGGGGTGGGGCTAAAGATGAGTTGAGAATCAAACAAGAGTCACATGGCACAGAGAACACAAAGCAGAAACTGGCTTAGGAAGACAGACTGTGAAACAGCTGCTTTAACCAAGTTACAGCTAACAAACCCTGTCAAAACAAAATAGTCTGTGGTTAATACAGTAAAGTAAGTAAGGAAAAACAGTTAAGAGGGTTTTTTAAATAATATATAGAAAAAGGTGTATAAGAGATAAGTGAAAGGACTGGTTAGTCACTAAGGTGCTCCTTAAAGAGGTGGGTCTTCAGATGACTTGAAGACAGTGAGAGACTTTGCAGATCTAATTATCAAGAGGGTGTTCATTCCATTACTGGGGGCTAAAACTGAGAAAAGTCTTGGTGCATGTTTTCCTTTTCTTTTGAGCAATGGAGGTTCAAGACAAGCAGTGTTTGAAGCTCTGAGAGGACAAGAATTGACAGTGCTTGATCAGTGCAGACAAGTAAGGTGGTGCAAGCCCGTTCTTGGCCTTGAGCCAGTAAAGGTTATGTAGTAGAGTAATATTCTTGAGTATTTGTTGGCTTCTCTCCCAATTCCGCTGATGAGATTGAACATTTTTGGAAAATGGAACCAGATGAGATTCCAGATGAGCAATCGCACCAGTCAATGAAACCCTGCATCCGCAATCCGTCCAGTTCCACAGAGCAGAGAGCTAACCATACTGTAAGCATTCCGTGCCAAACCAAGTACAGGTGGAAAAACCATTTGATTGACTGTTCTCTGTGCCCAGAACCGCTCTGCCCTACACTGGAAATGAGACTCATATCTGCTCACAAAAAAAACCCAACCACAGCATTCCCAGCAAGACAGGGAATTAGTGGGATACCGGCATATGGGCAGAGAAAGATGAGGCACAACAAAGAAATTAGGCCACAGAGGAGATGGGAGTATTAAGACAACATGTGCAGACAGATGTTAAAGCTTCGCTTGGACTGTGAGAAACACTCTAGGTGGTTTCATTAGAAGGGCCAGTGCAGCTATTTCAGACACAGGTGCCCCGTAGAGAGGAACCACTCTCTCTGAACCAGATGCCAGATGATGCCACACACATGTGAAGTCACCCCAGCACACCCTCATTACTGCCTCTATCCGAAGGCGGCCATTCAAACATTGGGCCACAAGTATTCAAGTATTCAGGCACTTTTGGTTTCCTTTAATACACAGTACTGTCCAAAAGTCAGTGTAAAAATATAAAAAAATGAGTCTCAAGACTTTTGCACAGTACTGTACTTCCAGAGCATTTTCACTTCAAAATTTTGAACAAAATGCTTTCTGACTTTGTACTTGTGTGTTCAGTTTTTGTTTGAAGTGTGTTCAAACAAAAACTGAACAGAAAGTTAGTAAAGTCTTCAGATTTTGGGTTTTCATAGCCTCCTACAGTACAAAGTAATGATATGTTTGCAGGACTGTGGCTCAGTTTTGGCCTATTCCTCTTAACAAACCATTTTAAGTTTGAGAGTCCCTTTGAGTTCACAGCAATAGATTTTTTAAATGGAATTCAAATTTGGATTTTGGCAAGGCCCTTTTTTTTTTCCGTAATGCTCCCACCTTTGTACTTCAGTGTCTGTGAGGTGTTCATTGCATCATATGTTCAAGACTTCTTACTCTAAACATGATGAGTTGAATTTGTCCAAACTAAATATTTAATAATAGGTAATAGCTAAGGTGGACAGCTTCATAGAGCATCTGAGGTAAAATGGTTGAAGGATGCTTGGGCTAGATGTGGGTTTGATTGTAACATTTATCAAACATTTGTGATAATTACCGTGACTTTTTAAGTATGCAGTCCTACTTGAGCCATCAGAAAAGCAATGTCACACACACACCGCTCTAGTGTCTATTCTAACTTCTTCTTTTCTTCACTGCTCTTCTGATCTTAATCTTCTTGCTAAACTGACCGACATCCCAAAGAACCACAGAGATCTGCAGACACTGCTCCATCTTCTCACACCCAAAAAGTGTTGAACGGAGATGGACAGTACCGTGCAAAAGAATGAGTCACCTACGGAAACTATACTTGAACAGTGTTGTCAAATAACACAATAAATCCTGCAAAAATCCTGCAAACTTTACTGCAAAAAGTACATGTCTTCACTTAACCGCATCCTGGAGGTGGGACAGTATTTACAGCTCCCATCAAATGTCTCCTTTATCTAATCAGACTTTTATTAAAGTAAATCAGGAGCTGCTGAAAGACCTGAATTTGTTCCTACAAAGGCTGGAGAGTCCTGAGAACTCTATCAGGAACCAAAACTGATGTAAGCTGACCAGGGGTGCCCTAACAAAATGTTGGCCAAACAAATGAAAGCTAAACGTCCCGTAGCTACTCTAAATTATCCTCCCTCTGAATAACCTTTGTGTTTTCTGCTCATATATTTTCTCCCCAGTTTGGGAACAGACGAGGCCCGTGACCGAAACAAGCCAAAAGCGTGTTAGTTTGTGACTCAGCCAGTCCTTTTTTTGTTCAAGTGGACTTTCTCTCTGCCATTTTAATTCCTTTCACAGTCATGAGCGTTTTCTCCCATTTAAGCCTATATTTATCTCTCTGTGTTGGTAATGAGAAACATTTGTAATGCATTTTTTATAAGAAACAAACTGTTTGCATTGGAGCGGTTTGAAAGAGAACAGATCAGTGATTTGAGGCGTCAGTAGAGTCTGTTGGTTCCAATCTGGCTAAAGGCCAACTTATCCATCAACAAAGTCAAGTCAACTAGTCGTTTGATGTCGTCATACACGCAGCCAGGGAACACAGGTGTCCAACACTGAACAACTTTTATTAAAGTTCTCTGTAACATTAACAGTCAACAGGACAATTAAAGAAAACAAAACTAAGGCTAACACCTAACAGAAAGTAGGAACAGTTTAAGCTGCGGCGCCACTCAGTTCTTCCAGACTGGATGACACCCTTCAGTGCTAGCGTTAGCCATGTTAGCTAGCGGATGCCATTTCAGATGCTGTGCAGATCGGCGGTACTGTTACTGTACTTTAACACCGACTTGTAGATTGTGCAGGTCACCGTATTGTTTGTGTGTCTAGAATGTATTCCCACATGTGACGTGTGTCTGTCTTCTCTGCTGCATGTCTCTCGTCTTGTTGCGGTCTTGTGTTTAGATTCTCCTCGCACCAACGTTACCACCCTTTTTATGAAGAGAAGACAATAATCGGTTAAACCAAGGAATGGGTTACAGCGTCAGCCAATCAGAAGCAAAGATTGTTTTGTGTACACAAGCGAGTGCACAGACAGGAAAAAAAAGCGACTAGTTGACTTCTCTCAGGGGGTGTCGACTTGTGGCTTTGAAGTTGACTTTTATGTTAATGCTGTAACAGTTACCATACCAACTGGATAACTGCACCTTAGCAACTACAGGGAATGCCATAGTAACCACCAAGCAACACTATAGCTACCACCTCGTAACAACCAGTCACCATAGCAACCGTGCAATTGCACCTCACATTCACAGAAATGTAATTTAGTCTTCTTATTCTCATATTTTTATTAATAATGTTTATCCTGTCACACTGAACCTTTTATGTTTGATAATGGACTACAGATTAAGCGTTACTTGATTGTACTTAACTGAACAGTAAGAGCCAGAAGAAGGATGTCAGGGGTGCTAAAGCTTCTGAGAAGTGGCGCAGAGGAAGATATTGTTTGGTTACAAACTTAACGGATTCAGGGCTGTTCATTACATGAATGAAGCTTTGATTGAAGTCTCTCGACTTGAACACACTCGGTCACAACACAGCGCCATAAATCACAGTCTGGAGCCGCCTGAGCCGACAGGAAGACAGCTGCTGCTCCTTCACCTGCGGCCCGAGAAATGGATCCGCCGTCTCTGGGGGAACCGCCAGCGCCAGGCCCGATGCACCGGCATCCCTGCAGTGTGTGTGTGTGTGTGAGCACAGAAAACCTATTTGTGCTCGGGCAAGAAGCCAGGCATTCTCCTCACACCCCAGCTGATTGAGTTACACACGCCGGGGTGTGTGACACACGGCCGTATATCAAATCGCAGAATGTGTGCGGCCGCATAATGCAATTTACCCGCCGCTCGAACGACGCGGCCCTGCGACAGGTGCGCAGCTCCATGCTTTTTTTCCCTCCACAAATATAACGTCCATATTTCAGCAGCGAATTCTGCTGACAGGATGACGGCAAGGCTGCATTCCAGCCATCATAGTGTAGCGTCATGGGGTATTTTCTGAGATTCCCCAAAGATCCACACGAGATGTTACTGTAGCAACAGGGACCCTCAGGAGTTCCTGACCCTCAGTTAACAAAAGAGGAGAAATCCTGAGGAACGGTTTAAACCGCCAATCCATACACTGATAGTTTTGCACCAAAAAAAGATCAGTTTTGCACAAACAGCTTTGATAATCAATATAGAAAACCATCGACCAGTAGAACAGCTTTGGAGACTCAATGTCTGTGGTCTAGAGGGCCTAACACCCCAGTGTCGGTTTATGGAGTGTCTGAAGAGATTAAGCTCCATCCAGAATTTTTAGGATAAGCTGGAGTGGTGTTTAAAGATCCAGAACTTACCAAACAACCTGACCTCACTAATGCTCTCACACAATCAAATCCTCACAGCAATGTTCCAACATCAGTACCTGCCCTCACTAATGCTCTCATACAATCAAATACTCACAGTAATATTCCAACATCAGTACCTGACCTCACGAATGCCCTCATACAATCAAATCCTCACAGCAATGTTCCAACATCAGTACCTGATCTCACTAATCCTCATACAATCAAGTCCTCACACCAGTGTTCCAGCATCAGTACCTGACCTCACTCTCATACAGTGCTCTCATACAATCAAACCCTCACAGCAATGTTCCAACATCAAACCCTCACAGCAATGTTCCAACATGCTCCTATTAACTGTTTGTTGGTGATACAGGGTCAAATTCTAGACTGTCCTTTAACTTTAATGTACTCGTTACTGTTTCAGCACTTAATAGCTCCTTAAATATACAACACTCAACTGGAAATCCACATTACTATTATATTTATAACTATGTTAAGGGGCTTTTCATAGATGAGTAGAGGTGAATAATAAAAATGTGACATTTTCTAGCTAATAATCCAGCTAGATTATTAGTTGGATTTAAACCTCTGGTTTACCTTTACATTTTCTTTAAGGGTAATGTATTTAATGAAATTAAAGTGTTCTGGGAGCACATTTGGGGGCATATTTTGAGTTTACACTATTAAAATAGGCATTTTAATGCATTTATTTGACCAAAACACAACACCGCGGTTTTTCTTTATACGCGGGTGCTCGTGTAACTATATATATACAGGGTTTACTGTATATTAGTCTCTAGTTTAGAGGCTTTACACTGCAGGGATTCCCATTCGGCTGTATTTGTGTGATGCATGCTGGGTATTGTAGTGAAAGAAAAACAATATGAAACTGTGAATTCTGTCAAACCGGTGAGACTGATGATAATGATGTGGCGCAGGATTCTGCATAACTCAACACATTAAACTGCAGTTTAAGACCAGAAAGCCCCTTTAAATCATGGTTCAGACTCATCTGCTGCACTGCAGGAACGCCAGCGCGCCTCCTTAACCACAGGAATGTCATGGCGGAGCAGAATTAACAGCCCCTTTCGACACACCGGGGTGAACTGGCTCAGCATCTTTCGCCTTGATTTTCTCATCAGCGACTTCCAGCCGCACTGACTCACAACTCAGAGCACTAATGACTTTCTCTTTACTGGAAAAAACTCTTAATTCATCTCCCTCCGGAAACTGAGCTGCAAATCTGAGGTTTTACAGGACAGAATTCCGACCCAGCAACAGGAACGCAGGACAAATTCATCAGAAACCAACGACGACCTCCTGGAGGAACATCTCAAGCATCGAAAGGTCAGGAGAAACATCTGAAGCCTGTGGAGTCACAGTTACCACTGTCTACAGCAGCAGCCTGAGTAAAGGCACAGTAAATACTGTCTCTCTCTCTCTCTCTCTCTCTCTCTCTCTCTCGAAACACTGACTGAAAGAGTGACTGACAGATGGAGTATGGGTTGAGAATATGGCACCGGTGGGGCACAATCTGCTGTGTGTGTGTCTGTGTGTGCGTGTGTGTGTGTCTGCGCGTGTGTGTGTGTGTGTGTGTGTGTGCGTGTGCGTGTCTGCGCGTGTGTGTGTGTGTGTGTGTGTGTGTGTGTGTTTGTGTGTGTGTGTGTGTGTGTGTGTGTGTGTGTGTATGTGTGTG
>JBBJLR010000034.1:15021720-15031720 GCA_037577145.1 Brachypetersius gabonensis
GTGTCTGTGTCTGTGTGTGTGTGTGAGAGAAATATGACCCTGAGTGTGTGTGTGTGTGTGTGTGTGTGTGTGTGTGTGTGTGTGTGTGTGTGTGTGTGTGTGTGTGTGTGTTGGTGGATTAGTGTTGAAATGAGAGTTTCTAAAAGAGAAAAGTGTTTATCTCCCACTGTCTCCCCAGAACAACCCTCCCTGACCTTCTCTCCCTTTTTCCACCATCCTTCGCTTTTCTCCTGCCCTCTTCACCTCTTGCTCTCTTTCTTAAACTCTCCCATCTCTATATTTCCCTCTTTTTCTCTTCATCTCTCTTTGTGTTCTCAGACAGTCTCCAGCTTTCAGTCTCTCTCCCTCTCTCTCTCTCTCTCTCTCTCTCTCTCTGTCAGCCGTTCTTTCAGTCTAGGTCTGTAATCAATAACAGTTTCATTTTGTGTATTTTTTTTCTTTAATGAACTTAAATATAAATAAAATAAACCTCTGGACCGTTCACTGAAAGAGCGCCACCTTCTGTCCTGCGTTTGGCCTCCAAAGTGTGTCTTTCAGATTTGGGCCAGATTTCGCTGTTCACTGTTATTTTGTACGTTCCTGTGCTTTAACCGTCACGTCTCATCTCTGCTTCCGACTCACCGGTGGCTTTAAAGTGTCCGTGTCTGTCTTGTGACGGGAGAAAACAGGAAGGCTTTCATGTGCAAATGCAGAGTTTTAAATAAACATGATGAGGAAGAGGAGCGTTAAGCATTCTGAGTTTAGAGACGTCAGTGATCAGGAGAACATCAGAAGCTCAGAGTCATTACACACCTACCCTGGGATGGGATTTATTCACACCGCGGGGGGCTGCCCTCGCCAAAATAGACTTGAGCCCCATAATTTCTTCATATTTTGCTTTGAATCTCTTTGTTGGCGTAAAAATCCTATTTACTGTCAGACTGTCTCATCCCTGTTATACTGAGTAGACTAAATAAAAAAAGAAATATGAACAAATGTTTAACTGACAGGCTGCAAAGTGTCTAAAGATACAAGGAACCCAGATAAAGGAGTTCCAATCACTCAGAATTCAGTACCACCAGTATACTGATCACTGCCTGAATCCTCTTCTGGAATCCTTTGCTCCTGTTTCGTCACTGGTTCAGGACTTCAGTTAGATCAGGGGTCTCAAACCTGTCCAGAAAGGGCCGCTGTGTGTGCAGGTTTTCATTCCAACCAAGAAGAAGCCAGATCTGAGTAAATGAAAACCAAGACCAACTGATTACAGAGGTGGGATCAGGTGTGCCTCCTGTTTGGTTGGAACAAAAATCTGCACCCACAGCGGCCCTTTCTGGACAGGTTTGAGTTAGATGCTCTTTGTTCTGCTTGAATCATTCATATGTAGGTCACTGCATGCCTTAACCAACCAAAACATTCCTCTGAAACTGGTCAGGTTTAGGGACTGGACTGGAAATGAGAGTCTTTGAATGTCCTTCAGGAAGCCTGGAGAACTGTTCCTCAAATCCACTTTAACATACAAGAAAGTCTGAATCTCTGGAAGCACGATATGAAGAAATGACTTGTGCACAGGAAATGTTTGTGATGAAGAATTGGCCCAAACCCGATAAATTTTG
Organism: Brachypetersius gabonensis; assembly: GCA_037577145.1. Taxonomy (NCBI): domain Eukaryota; kingdom Metazoa; phylum Chordata; class Actinopteri; order Characiformes; family Alestidae; genus Brachypetersius; species Brachypetersius gabonensis. The sequence goes on from JBBJLR010000034.1 coordinate 15,023,313, forward strand.
TGTTTCTGCAGGTTGTCAGTCACTCTTTCCTGCCCACTGGACCTCACCCTCTTCCCCATGGACACCCAGAGATGCAAGATGCAGCTGGAGAGTTGTATGTGAATAAAAAGCTACATGCAGACACATTTCAGATTCATATTACATTAAAATCGCTCCACATTTATTATTGCAAAAGCTACACAGATTCATGCTGGTTTACAATCAGTACTTAATTATTGTCAGACTGTTAAAAACGACACACTACCGATTAATACAGGATAAAAAGGCATCATTTTTTAGATCCATATTTAATAGGGCTGCTGTTTCAGACAGAAAGGGAGACTCTCTGTGTATTGTACTTAATTTCCATCTAAGTGTGTGTGTGCGTGTGTGTGTGTGTGTTTGTGTGTGTGTGCAGTCGGCTACACCACAGATGATCTGCAGTTCATGTGGCAGTCTGGAGATCCTGTTCAGATGGATGAAATTGCTCTGCCTCAGTTTGATATCAGACAGGAGGATATTGAATATGGAAATTGCACCAAATATTATGCAGGCACAGGTAAGAAAGAATATTAAATATGATAATGCAGTATTTAAGGTTTTAATTGGCGCAGGGCTTTAATTTAAATGTTGAATGTTTAAATGTTCATTTGTTGTGTTGGTATTTGTTTCCATAGTTATTATTTGGAAACAGTGGCATGTCTAACCACTCAATTTTACTATTAAACACTCTCAATGTAATTTATGAAGCTGTAAATGTTTACATTTTTGTTTCTACTTAATTTTAACTTCATTCTTAATTCCCCATTTACCAGTGCAATGTTACATTACAGTGTCCCACTATGTGCCTGTGTTATTTTTTCCTTTGAGGCATCTATAATGTTTAGGTGGTGGGTTTTTTTGCTTCAAAAAACGTTTAAATTCTTTTCATAATTCTATCTAGGACCACCCTACCCACCCATAGAAAAAGAGGACAGTTATACTGAGTGATGGGGAGAGGGAGGACCACCCTACCCACCCAGAGAAAAAGAGGACAGTTATACTGAGTGATGGGGAGAGGGAGGACCACCCTACCCACCCAGAGAGAGAGAGAAAGAGAGAGAGAGGGGACAATTATACTGAGTGATGGGGAGAGGGAGGACCACCCTACCCATCCAGAGAGAGAGAGAGGTCAGTTAGGGGATGGATATAGAAGACCACTGCCTTTGGCTATATCACCCACAATGCTTTTCTTTTATCGGGCCATCCTAAAAAGCAGAGCCTGAAGGAGAAGAAAAGGAACAAATGTAGCATGGCTTGTTGGAGTGTGATAAGTGTCTGCGTGTGTGTGTGTGTGTGTGTGTGTGTGTGTGTGTGGAAGTGTGTGTGTCAGAATCAGTAAAATCAATACATATTTCATGGTCAAAATAAGTGTTCTTTTCCATTTCGAGACCAAATGAAAGAGTCTTTTGTGAAAGTGAAGATAAAAGCTCTCATTCGGAACGTCCTTATCTCTTTGTTGTCGTCTTTGTCCTCGTTAAGTCATCATTGCGGCCCATTAGTTCTTATCTTATTGAACATTTTGGCTACACTTTATTTTAAGGATCACAAATTGGGACTCTATTAAGGTCAATAAAAGCCAAATTAGATGCTTAATGGTTTATTCGCTCTAGATTAAAGAGCTCATATCATGGAAAAAAGCTCATCACTTGCCTGTGTAGTTCATAAATACCTTCAAAGACCCGGCCCACATTTTTTAATTCCCTATATTTGTGATGTCGCAAATACCAAGTCATTTACATACATCCTCCTTTTCAGCCTACAGAAGTGTTTGGGTGCAGCGGAGCACCACGTATCCTATATGTTCGCGGGAACAAAACACGCATTTTACGCAGTAAACGGTGTATTTTCACACCATTTTCTTTGACTTAACTAATAGTGGAGGTTGTTGAATTGTGTTTTGAGTGAGTATTGGCCAGCTGGTTGGAGTGAGTTTTTGCCACTTCGGTGGTCAGGCACGTCTGAATTCAGCACATAAAACACAAGCATACATACAATCCAGTATTTCATCCCATGTTGCTGTTTTAACATATTGAGTTTAGATTATTTTCTCTGGTACATGAAACTTCAGAGTCTTAGCTTTAAAATGAGTCCTAATGGCTACAGGCTAGTGGGTGGGGTCTCAACAGATGAGAAGTGGTTCTATGCAAATTGATCCAGTGTGACCACATACTGGGCCCTTGGTCCAGACAGCTCATTTTGAAAGGGCCTAAAACTGTGAAGAATAAAGCTGGTGAAATCTTTTCATGTGAGAGTGATTTTGTGCAAAGAGCGTGTTTTGTATAGCCCATAGATCTATTATAACTAAAGTGAGTTTTGCCTAGAATGTCCCTTTTAATGCTGCAGCAGATAAATACATTCTGGACAACACCATGCTTCCAACTTTGTGGACTCTGTTTGGGGAAGAACCTTTTCTTTTCCAGCATGACTGAGTCCCTGTGCACAAAGCGAGCACCATAAAGACATGGCTGGATGAGTTCAGTGTGGAAGAACTTGACTGGTCGCAACCCCATCCAGCACCTTTGGAATGAACTGAAACGGAGATTGTGAGCCAGACCTTCTCGTCCAACACCAGTGTCTGACCTCATAAATGCTCTACAGAATGAATGGACACAAATTCCCACAGATACTCCAAAATCTTGTGGAAAGTCTTCCAAGAAGAGTGGAAGATATTATAGCTGCAAAGGGGGACCAACTCTATATAAGTCCCTGTTGGTGTAATGGTCAGGAGTCCCAATACTTTTGTGCATATAGTGTATACTAAATATTATGTGGAAAAGGAGGAAAATGCAAGGAAAATAGAATTAACCATTAACACTTTTCAAAATCTTTGCAAATTATTACATTATATTAGAGCTCAAATTTGAGCAATTAGGGCAAATGATAACTAATTATGGTTGACTACACAAACTAAAACAATTAACTATGTTACATAATTGCATAATTGCATAAATAATTGCACATTTACATAATGAAATTATATTTGCATTCCATTTTGCAATCTGTGCCGAAAGGTTGGAGATAAACTGACGGCAGGCTTCATTATCCTGATGGTCTGATGTTTTGCAGGTTACTACACCTGTGTGGAGGTGATCTTCACCCTGAGGAGGCAGGTGGGCTTCTACATGATGGGAGTGTACGCCCCCACCCTGCTGATCGTGGTGCTCTCCTGGCTCTCCTTCTGGATCAACCCAGACGCCAGTGCCGCTCGAGTACCTCTGGGTACGCCTTTAACCCATTAGAACTCAGATTTCCATTTGATTTTAGTGAACATAAACAGTGTAAAACAGTCTAGAACCGGTGTTTACCCTCAAAACACTGAGTGTATCACTATACTCTGATTTCAGTAAATATAATTGGTGGAAAACAGTGTTTGTTCTCCTACACTCTCGCCATTTGCTCCTTTTCCTCTCGCCGTGCTGCCGCTCAGCCGTCCTCCAGGGTCCCTCCCTCTGTGATTATCCTGAAAGTTATCCGGGTTCAGAGATCTTGTGTTCATTTTTGTTCTTTATGTTCATTTGCGTATGATGCTGTTTTTAACCCCATGTTTTAAAATTACAGTCACTTCCATATAAGTAGCTGTTTTACTGTATAACAACAATTTAACATTTTTTGCTAAATTTGTCATTTTTAACTTCTAGCACGGATCTGTGACGCTCGGGTTCTGAAGGTTAAACCCTCCATCCTCGACCCAATCTGCCTCCCAGCATCCTCCTCACCTGCCTCTGTCTCCTCATACCACCCCAAACACTCATCTTCTCACTCCATCTTCTTCCGCAGAACCAGACCTTCTGGTCTAAAACATTAGACTTGTCTTTGTGAACCAAATATAATTAATGACATTGCTGCCTGCGAACAATCTAACGTTTTTCTTTTTTTTTTCATTTTAGGTTATTTTATATCTCCAGTCGTCCTTAACATTTCACAATGAACACACCAACAGAAACGGTCCAAAAATCATTTGGAATATAATCGTTAACATATTTCAAACTCCTTATTTCTTCAGTAAAACAAAAGTGATTAGAAGAAGTTTCTCTGCTCCAAATGTGATAATAAATTGTCATGCCCATGGTTCTTTGAAATACTTTAAAATGTATGTATCTTTTAAGATGGTGAAAATAGTCATAAACATTCAAAAGTTTTGTTGGATACTGCGATTCTCTACATTTATATATTACTCAATATTTCATAAAAGCACTCAAAATTCTTTACTAATAAATACATTTACAGAATTTTCATTTTCCCTTCATTAACCAGAAAATTAGATTCTAATACAGCATATTTAAATATTTTATGTAGATCATTTCCATACGGGAAGATCAAGGTCCTTGTGTTAGACTGGTGAAAAGAGGGGTTAGGGGTACATTTCCTCAGTGAAGGTAGCCTTGAAGAGGCGACCCTGTTTATACAATTTGATCTGGTTTGTCCTCATAATAAAGTCTAATATTGTCCTCTGCACACTTTCTGCTTCCTGAGTACAAATCTGCAGCCGGTTAGGCCAGGCTGATGTAATCTAGCCCTGAAAAATGATAAATTCAGAATTCAGGAGTTTCTCTGTCTAGTCTGTTCCTCCTAACCAGACCTGAACTCACTTTAACATCAATCTAAGATTCTGAGCATTTTCTCAGTTTTAAAGAGCTTCCTCTCAGCCCCATCCCAGTTTAAGATCTATAAATGAAATATATTTTCTCTCAGTGCTCTAATCTTTATTCAGCTCAGATCATCAGATCTTTGGATCCACCAGAAGATCCAGAAGAAAACTTGTTTTTTCCTTATAAATGAGACTCAAATTTGTCTCAGTGGTCAAATTCAAGTCTCAAAACGATCAAGAAAGACAGTTTTGATCCATAATGTGTTTAAGAAATATCACCTATAATAATATAATAAAATAAATAATAATAATGAACATCATCATCATTGTTATCATCATCATCATCATCATCATCATCATCATCATCATCATCATCATCATCATTATCAAATTTAAGTAGAACAGCAAAGGCAGACATTTCACTAACAGTGGTGCTGCTGTGCAGCATTACAGCAGTACTGTTTTTCTGAAGAACAATAAATACGTCATCAACTATCGACCTGGAATATTGGCCCAGTTTAAATAGTCTATTTTTTTTAGTAGAATTCCCTTTTATGAGGAAGCATTAATAGACTCAGTCTCACAAACGTGTCATGAAGTACAAGTAAAACCCTGTTTGTGTGTGTGTGTGTGTGTGTGTGTGAATCGCAGCAGGTTGTGTGATCTCACCCTGGACGCCAATTACCTGAACCATTCTTTCACTTCCATCATGTTTTCACCTCCTGTTGGTGTCAGACCAACAGGCATGCCATAATGTACCCATGTTTGGTCAATACTGTCTCAGGTCAGTCATCATTTTGTGTCATTTTGTGTGTGTGTCTGTGTCTGTGTGTATGCTTATATGAATATGTGTAGGTCTTTGTGTCCTGTTCTTGATGCAGTGTGCAGAAATTTCAGGACCCTGGTCATGTTCCCAATATAAATCAATCAACACACTAAAACCACTTCAGGACCAAACTTTTCTGATCATTTTGTGCATAATTTCTAGTTCTACTGGCTGCTGCCCTGTGATGCATCTATGGCAGCTGCAGTCCAGAATTCAGCATCAGAACAGTTTCAGCATGGAATGTCTCGAGTGTTCTCGTGTTTTTAGTTTTGTTATTCTTAAAGCCCTGTATTTTTATTAGTGTAAATTAAATTATTACTGTATTTACCAGCTTATACCAAAGAAAACGCGCTGCATGATTTACAGTACAGTCTATACAGGGTTCACGTCGCTATTTACATTCTAGCACTGCGGGAGGCAGCAGTTCAATACGCATACGGGTTTACCATTACATTTTCTTTAAGGGCAATGTATTGAGCTCAGTTTAAATTAAATTAAAGTGTTTTGGGAGGATTTTCTCTCTCTCTCTCTATATATATATATAAATATATATATACACACACATTAGATGGATGGATGGATGGATGGATGGATGGATGGATGGATGGATAGATAGATAGATAGATAGATAGATAGATAGATAGATAGATAGTTTATACTCTAAACAGGACAAAAACACATCAGCTTTGCAGCATATTTGTTCACGGCGTACTCCATCAGAGACGCAAAACCAAAGTCCCATCAGTGTATTTCTCTCTCTTCCTCTCTGCAGGTATTCTCTCAGTTCTCTCTCTCTCCTCTGAGTGTACATCTCTGGCGTCCGAGCTGCCGAAGGTGTCGTATGTGAAGGCAATTGATATCTGGCTGATTGCCTGTCTGCTGTTTGGTTTTGCGTCTCTGGTGGAGTACGCCGTGGTGCAGGTGATGCTGAACAGCCCCAAGCTGATCGAGGCTGAGAAGGCCCGGATGGCGAGCCGAGAGAAGGCGGAGGGAAAGACCCCAGCCAAGATCAACAGCCTGAACGGCACTGGCGGGACCCCACTGCATGTCAGTACTCTGCAGGTCAGACAGTGTTCAGCCCCCGCAGTGTATCAGAACTCCGCCCTTAATCCTCCAGTGAGAACTCACTCACTAACACAATGTTGAATTCACTAACTTCATGATAAACTCACTAACGTTATGATAAACTCACTAACATCATTAATTCACTACTATGATGATAAACTCACTAACATCATTAATTCAGTACTATGATGATAAACTCACTAACGTTATGATAAACTCCCTAATGTAATGATAACCTCACTAATGTAAGGATGAAATCACAAACGTGATGATGAATTCCTGGTCGGCAGTGTACTATTCATACTATTTACTTACTTAATTTTTTTTTTATTTATTCACTTTTTTATGGACTGACTTACTTAGCTGCTCTCATATTTATGCATTTACTTACTTGACCTCTATGTGGGGCTTACTTTTTTACTTGCTTACCTACTTAGTATTTACTTAGTTATTTATTTTTACTTACTTATTTTATTACTTAGCTACTGACATATTCATGTATTTTCTTAATTTTTTCTTATTTACATACTTATTTACTTACTAACTTACATATTACCTACTTAATTACTCACTTATTTACTTACTACCTACTTAGTTACTTATTTATTTACTTAGTTATTTCATTTTACTTATTTACTTAGATATGTATATTATTACTTATGTACGTACCTGCTTAGTTGTTTATGTATTTACTTATTAACTTACTGACTTATGTACTCACTTACTAGTCATTTACTTATTCTTAGTCCTTACCTACTTACTTATTTACTTACTTTATTTTCAAAGTCTACACAAAGTTAATTTGCTTAACTAATTTATTTATTATTTTTAATATGAATCTGGGTTGTTTTTTAGCCCATTTCCCATGATGTCACCCCTGAGTTGGGCTGATTTGTGGCCGGTGGTTCCGGTTTCAGTCCTGGAGTGTAAATCGGGCCCAGGCTGTTTCAAAGGCGTGATGGTTGTTTAGTCTGGGGCGGCTCAGACTACATGGCAGTGGGAAGCAGAGTGACAGACAGGAGAAATGGGCTGAGTAATGCGGCTGTACGACTCTATTATGGGTCTCAAATTAACCCCAGAGGGAGAATTCAGGATGCATTGAGCTTCCAGCATGCCTCAGAATCCAGCTCAGACTCTGCTGCAGACAAACACACCCCCGCTGCTGCGAACAAAGAACAGTTCTGGGCTCACAATCGTGAAACAATTGTGATTTCTATGGTCGTGGCTCCTGAATAGTGGTCCTACATCAGAGATGTTCACAAGTAATTTTTTAACAAGTCCAAGTCTAGTCTCAAGTTTTGAGTGGCAATGCCATGTCAAGTCCCAGGACTTTGTGCTCGAGTCCAAAACAAGTCTCAAGTCTTTGAGTGACAATATTTACAAATGGTGACTCTAAATGTGGGATTTTTGAGCTGTAAATGTTGAGCTCTAAATGTTTATATGATATGCTAATTGGCCATGCACTGGCTGTTACTATGATATGCCCCCACCAACATGGAGGATTGGCCTTAAACCATTTAAAATCTAATTGTTAAATATAAAAAATACATATCTCACTTCAGAGTTAAACAGGGCTCAATGACACCTTTCCAATGACCCCTCGACTATCGTTATTAGCTGAAAACCGTTCACCTCAGACAAAAGTAATGGGACACCGTGGCACGGTGAACGTTTTTCAGGGGTTATTGTGGCAAACAAGGGATCGTTATTGGTAAATCCATCATGATGTTAGTGTGAGATATAAATAAATGATTCCATGAAATGAACATTGTTTATGAGTTATGGCACAAGGGTCACATCACCCAAGTCCAAGTCAAGTCTCAAGTCATTGAGGGCAAGTCTAAAGTCAGAAGTCATTGTTTGTGCGACTTAAGTGCAACTCGACCCTGAGTCTCAGACTCGAGTCTC
>JBBJLR010000034.1:15040326-15057826 GCA_037577145.1 Brachypetersius gabonensis
ACACACACACACACACACACACACACACACACACACACACACACACACACACACACACACACACACACATTATACACTTCACCAAACCCTCTAGCTCTGTTCTGTGCCCTTGACAGGCTGAGACAGGAACCCCGCAGGTTCCACCCACCAATGTGTTTTTTTTGTATTTGCTGTTACTGTGGTGGACAAGCTTTGCAGATGGCTGGTTGCTCAAATGTAAGAGAAGCTGCAGCAAAGCCCTCAGTTTCAATCAAATCACCAACATTTAGAGTGGTTTTAGTCACTAAACTGATTGTGAATGTGTAAGAAAGGTCTGTTATCACATTGTTGTGCAACCAGTCAAGTGAAGTCCATTGCAGTAGTCAAGTAGATGTTTATTGTCATTTCAACCACATACACAGTAAAATGAAACAATGTTTCTTCAGGATCATGGTGTAACAAAAAGAAGAAAACAGAAACACCACAAAACTACAAAAGTGTGGGGAAGAGAGTGCTGAAACAAGAGCAGAAACAGCACTAATGTAAATGAAAAAAAAATAAAAAATTCTAGCAGCAGAGTTGTAAAGTGTGCGATAAAACTAAACACAACAAAATGCAAAGTGTGATTGTGTGGTTGCCATAAAACCAGTGTTTGGAGACACACAAACATTGCTTTATAGGCAAAGAAGTTTGTGTAAAAAAACAAAAAACTTCTTGCACTATGGATTTGAACAAGTGATCTTCTGATTCAATGCCTGCCACCTTCCCACTGGACAACCAGGGGGAAGGTGCTCTTATCAAGCCATTTATGGTTAAGGGTCGTTGAACACGTAGCCGCATTCATAGGCTGATCATATCGAGGTTTTGGAGCACAAGGGGCGTAAATTACATTTTCAAAAGATGTCACTTACGCCCTTTGTGCTCCAAACCCTCAATGTTTAATTATACCACAATAGTGAAACACATCTAAGCTTTAAGTTTTGAAGTTTTTTTATGGGTCTGCTGTATGTTTTGCTCTGTGTTTGTTACATTCGTGTTTTTTTCGCTTTGACGCCGTCATGCCGCCACTATCCGACAAAATTATGAAATCAACTCGACCTGTCTCTCTCTCCCTATATATTACAGAGACGACTTCACAACATAATTTGATTTTTTAAGCAATTGATACTCTGCCCCTTATCCACTAGTAGTAAAAAATCTATATATGTGCACTGTGCCAGATAAACTGATGTTGGAACTGTAATTAAGTGGAATGGGGGTGTTGCCAGATTTCTCTAAAATGTATTTGACCTCTCAACAGTGACTACACATTTGTGGGCGGATCCTGGATGGAAACTATTTAGAGTAGCTACATTACAGTACAATGTGTCTATTATACAATTTCTTTCAAATATTAGGCTTCATTTAAAATAAAAAATGTAAAAAAAAAAGATATCAGGCTTCATGTATAATGAAATTCAAAGTAAAGCAATTCAAATTGTTTTGGTATTGAGATCACTGGTAACTTAAAACACATTTTGTTTTACATAATTTTTAATGCAACTCTCCACCCTCTGAATTTTACCCTGCAGATAATAACCATCGGGAGGCACGTGAAAGGATATCACTACATCATAGCAAACCTGGTAAGTGCAACAAAGCAACACATACACACAAGTGCAATATTAATCTGCACTTTTCAAAACCCTTCTTTGGTAAAGGTTTGTTGTTTTCTGGAGTCTTCCAAGGGGGATTTGCGCCAGTTTGGTTTCGCTTTTGTAAGTTTAGCAGCAGACATTTTCTTTTAACATTAATAAGGTTTACATTCGGGGTAAACATTGTTTTTTCTGAACAAAATTTGTTTCACCATAGTTATTTAGTTATGAACTAAAATCAACCTTTCATAAACTCCTATATTTTATTTTAGTAGGGAAAAAAATGATCATAGGGACCTTGTTTACAAGTGCACCATCTTTTGGCGTTTTCTCACATCAAAATATCAAAAATATAAAATGTATCTAAAATAACAAATCTGTGAGAAATGTGCTTTTTCTTATAGATGGATTAGTTTATTTTGTATCTCTCAGAACCAAAGGTGCTTTAACAAGAGCAACTAAAATATGAATACAGAGCAAAGCTTTGAAAATCACAACATAAAGTCTTTGGCTTGCAGCACAGTCAAACCCCCACCATAGCGGTGAAGAGTGTCCTGACTAGCAGCCGACTGCTGACAGGCAACTTTAATACAGTGGTTACAAACTCTAATTCAGTGGTAAGCGTTTCCCAGCTTGCAGCCCAGTCAAACTATAATACAGTGGTAAGAAGTGTCCTGCCTGGCCCAGTAAAAGTTTAATATAGCTATAAAAGGAGTCTTGGCCTACAGCCCAATCAGACTCAAGTACGGTCATAGAAAGTGTCCCAGCTCACAACCTAGTCAAATTCTGACATAGTGATAAAAAAATTCTCAGTTCGGGGCTCAGTCAAACTCTTATACAACAGTAAAAGTGTCCCAATCAAATTTTATTGCAGCGATAAAAAGTATCCGACCTGCAGCCCAATCAAATTCTAATACAGAAGTAAAAGTGTCCTGACCTGCAACCCAGTCAAACTATAGTATAGTATGTATCGCAACCTAACAGTCTGAGACATAGACATGGAGACGGGTCACAGCTGACAACCACCCCGGTGAGGAGGTAGCACAAATCTATTAAACAAAAGTGCAGAAGAAAGGTCAGTGAAGATGAAAGTGCAGGGAGGTGCAGGGTCGGTGGTTGAGGGAGGATCGAGAGGCTCCTGGTGTCCGGATTGGGAGGTGGGAGAGTCTTCAGGTTATGAGCATGTCGTTAGGCGAAGAGCGGAGAAGTGTCAGAGCAAGTTCAGGTTTACGGGTTCCTTCTCTTTCCTCTGCCTTACTCTGGTGGACCCTTATATAGGGCGCTCAAGTGTCCTTCACGGTAACCACTCGCAGGCTACTGTTGAGGCACTCCTTCCTCCACCACATGCTATTTGTTGGACCAATATGATGGTGCGTGCCGCCTCCGGTGTTTTGACAGCAGTGGCTTTTGTCTGCTTCAGGACCTTGGACAGCGTGGTCTGAGGAATTTTGAAAAAGTGTCCCGGTTCATGGCCCAGTCAAACTCGAAGAAAGTTTTAAAAAGTATCTGTTTCCAGCCCACCTAAATTCTAATACAGTGGTAAATGTGTCCTGGCTCATAGCCCAGTCAAACTCTATGACTAGGTCACAAGCCAAGACACTTTTAACATTATATTAAAGTGTCCTGGCTTGCAGACCTGTCAAACTCTAATATAGTGGTAAAAATTGTCCTGGTGTATGGCCCAGTCAAACTCTAATACTGCAATAAAAAGTATCCTGGCTCATTTTTGAGTCAAACTCTAAAACGGCTATAAAAATGTGTCTCAGTTCACAGCACAGTCTTTGGCTTGCAGGCAACCAAACTCTCACTACAGTGGCGAAATGTGTCCCAGCTTCCTGGACCAGTGAAGAAAGTGTACAACACACTTAAAACAATGCAAGTCAAATCAACCTAACAATAAACAACCTTTCAGAGCAGCCAACATGTGCAGTGTTCACACAGATAATGACCACACACAAATGTATATCTAGCTAAATAGATATAAACTGACGTACACATATTTAATAAAAGAGTTAGATCTTAACTCACTCATTTACCCAGTATGTAGAACTGTAGTGCACCATATAAATGTAAATGTTTTTTTTAGAAACTGGGCATTGTTATGATCCTAAATCTCTGAAAACACTCACATAACAGCTTGTAGAAGTTTTCTCTGCAGCCATCCTGAGGAGGAGGAAGAGAAGAGGTGTTATGTAAGTCTTGCCTGAGGTCTGTCCCATTTGTTCCATCAGTAACAATAGCTGGTCCTTTTTCTGGCTTTTCCAGGGCTTTGTGGATGGAGACCTGTCCAAAATCCAGTATGGGGGAGCCAATGTTTCAGGCTTCCAGATTGTGGATTTTGAAGATCCCTTGGTGTCCAAATTTGACCAGCGCTGGGAAGCTCTGGAGGAAAAAGAATATCCTGGAGCTGACAGCAAGATACGGGTTAGAATCATATTTTATCACGGCCACTTACTGCAGTCTGTTTGACTGGTCATAAAATGTCTTTTGTAGTAAGATGTATTTCTGATGTAATTAAAGTGGTGATTAATTGCTATTTTCTCAAACAAAACAATTCACTAATCATGTATATTGCAAAAAGTCAAGATACAAATGTAACAAAGATTAGTGATTTTAATTCATCACTAATAGCCCAGATATCGGTGTCAAGTCAAACAGGTTTATTGTCATTTAGCCATATATACAAAGTACACAGTCAAATGAAACAACAGGTCGCTAACCTTGCTTTGCTGTCTTTTGTGTCCAGTACACCTCAGCATTGACCTATGATGCCGTTCAGGTGATGACAGAGGCCTTCCGTTACCTCCACAAACAGCGCATCGACATCTCCCGTAGGGCCAATAACGGCGACTGCCTTGCCAACCCGGCCGTGCCGTGGGCACAGGGAGTGGAGATCGAACGAGCCCTGAAACAGGTAAAAGACTAACAGACACCAATGCTGCCCATGAGAAATACACAGCTTAACGAGCCAATAATTAGCCAAGCTGTTTCTAAGAGGCAACTGTGCACTGGAGGAATGGAGGACTCCTGACTCCTGACTTGATTCAATTCAATTCAATGTAATTTATATAACGCTTTTTATAACCAAGTTATCACAAAGCAGCTTTACAGCCAAAAGCCAAATGCGACAGATTCAAGGAAAAACTACCTCAGTTGGAGAAAGAAACCCCAGGAGGAACCAAGATTTAGATTCTTTCTCTTACTGACTAGCCCTTACCTGACTCACGATTCACCTAAGGTTCGCCTTTAACTGACTCATGGTTGGATCTCTAAATGACTCATGTCTTAACTTATACTCACCCTCACTCTTGCACTGTAGATACAGGCCTAATGTTTCTAATGGAAATGTTGTTGCTCAGTAATATGTAGTTGTCTTGCTTATGCAATTTCTGACACTGTATGTTATTTATAAACATGCAGTATTACCTGTAATTTTTTTTCCATTTTAAGCATCTCCAAAACTGACATTATCCAGCCTTTCAGTGAATCTTTAGACCTTGCTGTTGATCAAATGGGTTTGTGCACAGGTTCGAGTTGAGGGCCTGACTGGAAATATTCAGTTTGATCAGTATGGGAGGAGGGTCAATTATACCGTCAACGTCATGGAGCTGAAAAGCAACGGCCCAGTTAAGGTAAGATTCAGGCCTTTCTGGCACTTTGAGGCAGTTTGCTACACCTTTACATTTTTAAGTAATTCATTTCACTAAAATCATCCATGTCAAATGTGACACATATGGTTATATTCTGGAAAGCCTCTGCAACAATAATATGTGAGTAAAGTGAATGTAATGATATTAGTTTTTTTTAAATATTGTGTAAACATGACATGGCAAAAAAACATATATTTTTTTAAAAACCACACCCTAAATATGTCTGAGCAAGACCTTTGAATTTTGAACCTTGTAAACATGTGTTGGTAAAAGGAGCATTCAAAAATGTTATGTAGTTTTACTTCAAACTGTGATAAAGTAACACTTTTGACTTTTTCTCTGCTCTTTCACAATGATATTCACTAGACGGGGGTTTCACACCTGTAACTTCCCCCTCGTTGTCTGCCTGGCCCTGCTCCCAAAGCTTCTAAATCTTTTAGAAATAAGCATCAGCAAAAATTAAAAATAAGTATCAAAACCACACAAATAGTATACGTTAAAAGAACAGTATAAATATGCAAGTGTAAGTATATAAGTATAAATAAAGTATACATATAAAGTATAAGTATATAAGTATAAATAAGAATACAAGAAGCAGTCTAATCACAAGGCAGCATAACAGTTTCTTTTCTGATGAAGGCAAAGGTGCACATTACATGCACCACATTTCCTTGTCCACCCTGCATGTGATCATCTGGCCAGCAAAAGACTAGATATAGCTTCATTCTCCTTATAAGCTAACTGAAAAAGCATGATACATGATCAGCCTATTTAGCTAACATTGGCTGATTAGCAGACTGTAACTCATGACATGGATTTTAGCCATATAATCCTCTGGCCAGCAAAAGACCAGAAATAGCTTCATAAGCTAACCAAAAAAGCACCAACAGCAGCTCGTAAAACAGATATTAGGCTACTTACTCAAGAGAAGCTCCAAGTGCCTCTGTTCATCCTCGCTGTCGTCACTGCATAAATCAGACTTTGTGTGTCTGACTTTCTCTCTAAAGTCAGTTTTCAAATGTATGGAAGGAGTGTATGTTTGTGTAGTGTGAAATGGGGCATGTTTTCGCCACCCCCTGCTGCACAATGAGCCAATCACGCCACTGCTATTCAGATATTCAGACTGCTGTTTTGCATCTGAATAGCGGAGAACATAGATGCAGGACAGAAAAACACATGCCTCCTTTTTAATATATTTAGAAAATGCCATAAATATATTTTATTTTAAAACATGCATATTAGAAAAAAAGAGTCTTCTTGTGGTGTTACATATATGTTTCTAGCAAAAAAATTGAGCTTTAGATGATTGTTTTCGAAAAAGTCAGAAAGAACTATAAGGATTAAAATTGACATAAAGCTCTCAAGGGATTGGTGTAGACCATCCATCCACCATCATGAAACAAAGATAAAGGGATTAAAATGTATTAATATTTTCACGTATATTCATTTTATAAAACTTTAAACATTTGCATACCTCATCTATTTTTTTTTATCTAGATCCAAATAACTTTTAGAACTGACTAACGTTGTTTAGCCTCCCTCTTTAATGAAAATATTAATAATCCAAATTTTCTGTAAGTATGGTTACCAAAGAATAAAAGTTGATTCATGTGAATCACCATGAACATAAATGGTAAACAAACTGCACACATAGTTACAAAGGAAAAATAATCAATATCTAGGACAGTTCTTCTTCTGGTGACAATGAAGGTCATAGTGTATGATTTATCAGCTTTATCATCAGAGCAGTCAGGGACCTCCTGAGCCCCGTTGTTATCTTTAAAAAGACCCCACCCGGATAGAAACGTTTCATCAAGGTGATCAGTCAGAATATTGATTTGCAGTCACTCATTCCTCTAAGGTCACCATCCCTGATCCTGGACACCCTTCTGAGAAATATAGTTCCTCTGCTCCTCTGACGTGCCTGATTGGCTAGAGTGACCGATGCAATTTCTAGCTAAGCACAGCAGGACAGTAGATCTCCAAAAGGATGATTGGTGACTTGCAGCACAATTTGATTTTAAAGTGTATCTGAAACAGAGTTCTCTCATGCAGTTAATGGATGGTCATCCCAAAACCGCATCCATGGCATCTATTCACTTTTGTTAGTCTTGTGTGAGTTTTTTCTTGTTTAGCCATGCAATGAAAACGTAACTCAGCTAACTTTTAGCAATGTCTGTGTGCACCTTGTTTCTCACAGTGGTAAAAGCTCCCACTCAAATGTATCTTCAGCCCAAATAAACAGTAGTGGTTGTACTTTGCCGACTTCCCTGATGTTAGTTTGTATCTCCTTATCAGAAAGCAGTGACACACTTAGTATTGTCCTGCCATCAAGCAGCTCAGGTCCCGCTTGGGTGCATGTCACTTCATTTGTAATAGAAAACTTTTTTTTCATGGTTCAGCACAGTTGAAAAGCACCAAAGAGGACAATATAACTAAGTCTTCTTGATGATGGCCTTATTCCCACAGCTCTACTAAAATATCTGTCTGTATGTAGTTGGTTCTTGCTAACAGACTGATCACATCCTGCACTGACAGTCTCAGGAATAGCTGCTCTCACATATTACACTAATGTACGAACATCACATTCTGTGAATGAGCACCTTGCTTCACAATCTCCAACTCTGTTTACCGATGTCCTTCCCCCAGATTTACCGTAACCCCCCAGTTTTACACGGATCAGGAGTCGCGGATTCAGTCACCTGCAGGTTTTATTTTTTGAGAACTGAACTACTTTTATGCAGAAATTCACACAATAGCAAGGAAACTACAAACATTCTCTGACTGGTTTTTTTTTGGCAATAAATATATTTATTTTGGATGTTTTCACACAAGGGGACCCGTTCACCTCGCTGCAGTGTCCCAATACCTTTGTCCCATGACCTTCCGAGTTGCATATCTCTGCGGGGAAAGCACTCACTTTAAACTCAACAGTTCGACTGATCTCCAGGAGACCTTTCCAACGAGCCCTGATTTGTCTGAGTAGCTCAGGTTTTATTGTCTGAAGACTGTTCACCTCGCTGCAATGTCCCAGTACTTTTGTCCTTCAACCTTCTGAGTTGCATATCTTCGTGGGAAATTTAAATTAAATGAGGCGAATACTTTTACATTTTCTTTAAAGGTAATGCATTAAACTGACATTAAAATGTTCTGGGAGCATATTTGGGGGCATAGCTGTCATGGTTCGAGCAGCCTCCACCAGGTGGAGCTGGGGTTTTGTTTATTTATGGGTTGTAGGGACTCTTATTTTGAAGCCCTGAGTACTCCTGGCCTGTAAAATGGTTCCAGCTGAGGATTACTCAGGGTGACATGTTCTGTCTGTTCATTGGTTGTCTGTGTAGTCTGGCTTCTGTATTTAAGTTCTGTTTTGTGTCATTCACCTTGTCGGTTCATTAACGTTACTTATGTTTTCTGCTTGTGAGAGTTTCCATGTTCATGTTTCCAGTTTCTGAAGTCCTGTATCGGCCGTCGTGCCAGGTTTGCTTTCTGTTTGTTTTCGTTTTTTGAATAAAAATTCCAAGTAAAAGACATGGCTACTCCCTGGACTCTTTCTACATCTTGGGTTCACGGGACTGCCCGTGACAATAGCTAGGGTTTACACTGTAAAACTAGCCATTTTTAGGCTTTTTTTTTTACCAAAACCTAATAAACCAAATTTTTACCAAATAAAAAAATCTAATTGTTTACCAAATACGCAGGTGCTCTTGGAACATTACCCGCGTGAAAAGTGATTCTAGTTGCAAACACTGTAACACTACTATGTAATGATAAAAAAACCTCATATATATTCTCCTTTTCATCATCTTGATCCAAAATAAATTTACAGAGAATGGAAGGATTTGTATCTGGGAACTGGGAACCCGGTGTAACTATGTCCCAGCTGTATTATTTATTTTGGTCCTTTCATTTTTAAGTTTGTTTTCTTTTCTTTACCCCTTCGCATCTCTTGGACCACCAGCAATGGAGAGGAACCACACCACAACAGAGAATATGTTTACATACACCTTTATTGACTGACTCCACATTATGGCTCTGTTCATAAACAGTTTATCCCTGGTTTCAATCCCCACCCAGCACACAGTGTTCACCACAAAATTTTCTAGCCTTCAGCATGACACCTTATAGTCACAGCAAATGGGTATACTTTTCTACATTCCACCCCAATGATAATGTCACTGCACGCCAATATGTCATAGAACATAGACATAGAACATGACTAAGCAATCAATAACATGCAAAAGCAAAAGGGAAAAAAAGAAATTAATAAAGAAAAACAAACTCATTGTTTCCTGGGCCTTGCTGCCACCACAAGGCCCAACTCTAACCAAAATAAATAAACAAAAATGAATTCAAACCCCTCCGGCAGCGCCCATTGTCCCTAGTTCTCGACACACAGCCCCTAGGTAATACGTTTTCCTTCTGCAAGATCGTCCTCTCGCTGGCTCCTCACAGTGCGCTGGAACGACGTCCATCTATCCCACCAGTCGTCCAACATGCAGCGCCTCACCTTGGTGTCCTCCTCTCCTCCAGCGTGGCGAATGACCTGCCAACAAACACACGGAGACCTCAGACCAACCTTTACACCCCTTGGCATTCGACTGGCTCACACTCACTCCCGGTAGGCTGAGCCACTTCCTGGCTGGGTTTCGCAGGGAGTCTCCGTATTCGCAGTTCTGTCTCACCAATCTGTCTCAATCAATCGCCAGCAAGGCGGGACCAACAAGGACCCCGTGCTCCCCCGGGCGCTGCCAGACCCAAAATAACAAAAGAAGGAAAGAAAATGAAAAATATACACACACTCAAACACAGACACACACACACACACAAACACACTGGAAAACAGGGGAAAAAGGCACCTCCCATGCCCAGACACGACACTTATGCAGATCATATCGAGGTTTTTTTCGATTCTTTTTTTTTTTTAATTACGAATATTAGTCTCAGTCAATCAATTCAACGATAATAAAAGCAAATGATTATACGATAATGAAAGCAAATGATATAATGAATCATAATGAAGGTTCAGAACTAACAGAGTGTCAAATCCTCATTAGTCACAAATCTGTTCTCTCTCTCTGCAGATCGGTTACTGGAATGAAGCCGATAAAATGGCTGTTACAAAATCAGACCTGTTTCCCAACGATACAATGGGTCTGGAGAACAAGACTGTCATAGTGACCACTATTCTGGTGAGCACTTTAAGTTTAATTAGGAGGTAACACAGAAGGGAGGTCAAGGTCAAGACTCAATTTAGCCTTGCAATAACCTGACTCATGATGCAATGCAGAATTTCCTTTAACATACTAATGACTTGATTCACTCTAGATGACTCATGAATCAACACTAACTCATTCTTCACTGACTAATGATTTTATTAGGACTCACCCCTTAACTGACTCACAATTTGACAAGGATTTGACTTTAACTGACTCATGACTTTATTCGAACACTATCTCTTACTATCTCACATATAAATTCAGAATTAAATGACTCACAGTTTAACTAAAAGTTGCCTTTAACGGACTCGGGGTCGATTTCAGATCCTACCTGTAACTAACTCATCATTCAGACTTGTACTCTAGATCCAATCTAGATCCAATCTCTAAATGATTCATTTGTAAATTTTTACTCATCCTTAACTGACTCATGAATCATTTCAAACCATATTTCTACCTGACTCATAAGTCAACTCATACTAACCCTTAACTTACTCATGTTTTGATCTGGATTATGTTTCTAAATGACACTAAATATCTCTAAACTGACTCAAATCTATTTAGATCCAATTGACTTACGAATCAACTCATACTCACTCTTAAAAATCATGACTTGATTCAGACTCTACCGACTGACTCTCAGTTCAGACCCTTAACTGACTCATGACTCAATTTGGACCCTATCTTCAAACTGACTCGGAAATAAGACTTGGATTAATTCAGACCTGACTTATAAATCACCACGGGCTTACCCATAACTGACTCAAGAGCTGACTAGGACTCACCCTTAACTTGACTCAATTTGAACCCTACCTCTTTTTAACTCACAAATCATCTCGTATTCAAGCAAACTTGCCCTTAACTGGCTTACAGCTCAATTCAGACCCACTCTTACATCTAGTTTCATGAAGGTTTCTCCAGTGCTGGAGTGTGTGCTCTGTATTGTGCACTCTGAAAGCCACACTGTGTTTCAGGAAGCACCGTATGTGATGCTGAAGAAGAATGCTGATCTCTTTGTGGATAACGAGAGATACGAGGGCTACTGTGTAGACCTAGCAGCCGAAATTGCCAAACACTGCGGCTTCAAATACCGTCTGAAAATAGTGGGGGATGGAAAATACGGAGCCAGGGATGCAGAGACGAAAATCTGGAATGGAATGGTTGGAGAGTTGGTTTATGGGGTAAGTGAAAAGCAGACAGATGTAGATGCTACAATCTGTCTATAAGATGTGACACAGAATCTTATATTTGCAAATAATATCTGAGCCAGTTTCATATGTGGGCCTAAACTGGATACATATGCAATTTCAGTCATGTGACTTTAATGAGAACACTCAGACCCGATGTGTTTTTTTCCACTTTGCGAGCAGTGGTGTTCACTTTGCTCTAATAATGACTAGCTGAGAGCTGTTTAGAACAAATTATTGTACCTTCTGCTGTTTTGTTTTGGCTGAATCTCAAATGGGTCTCTACAGCCTGTGCAGTACACTACAAAGAGCAGTTTGGCATTCAGTCTGCGTGCACAGATTTCTGCCAGGCATACGGTGCACTGTTTGGGTGTGGAATCTAGAGTTTCGTGGCTCAGAGTGCACTAGCAAGCTGGGGGTGCGTTTGGGATTCGGCCTCAGTTTGGCATTCATGAGGCATGTTATTCATAATTCATTCAATGCTTTTGATTGAAGTGTGCACATTCTTGTCATTTTAGGGTGCGGGTTTGTTTACACTGAAGACAGGATACAATTAGTCCAAAAATACGAAAAATTGCTTGAACTAAATGTTTGTCTTTGGTACCTCTCCTTTGGAGTTATTACGATCATTTCCTCATGCATTATATAATTTCATAGTTAATTACACAGTAACATGATGAATTTACTCCTTATTTGGATTCTGTTTACTTTTTTTCTATTTGAAGATTGAATGCTCAACTTGTTTTATTTCTGGTGATGACTTTGTTAATGAATATCTCATTCCTTTCAGAAAGCTGATATAGCCGTGGCTCCATTGACCATCACCTTGGTCAGAGAGGAAGTGATCGACTTCTCGAAGCCCTTCATGAGCCTGGGCATTTCCATCATGATCAAAAAGCCGCAGAAGTCCAAGCCCGGTGTGTTTTCATTCCTGGACCCACTGGCTTATGAGATCTGGATGTGCATTGTGTTCGCCTACATCGGCGTGAGTGTTGTGCTGTTCCTGGTCAGTCGCTTCAGCCCCTATGAGTGGCACACAGAGGAGTACGAGGACGGGCAGATCCAGACCAATGAATCGACAAATGAATTTGGGATATTCAACAGCCTCTGGTTTTCCCTTGGAGCTTTCATGAGGCAAGGCTGTGACATTTCCCCAAGGTTTGTTACTGATTTATTCCTGACATTGTGTCTCAAGTTACTTTTAAACCTCTTAAAGGATTTTGGGGTCAAATTTCCCACTTTCCCATGATGTGGACCAGCCAGTACATGTTTGGAATCCTTGTTTCATTCTTCTGAATGATCTTGTTTCATTTATTACTAGAGCGATTGCTAACGAATACTAGCATTGATCAACAATAATTTCTATACAAACACATGCACAAAACCTCCCTCGACCCGCTTAAATTCATTCCAGCTCTTCATTAAGGCAGTATAGACTTGTTGATATGATTTAGTCTTCCACTGGTGTCATATTGTGTCCTAAACCACATTGATAAGTCTATGTCACCTTCATGAATAGTTTCAGTTAGACCGATTTGTTCTGGTCTGTTCTGTTTCTGTCATGGTTTCTGTATCACTAGTGGTAACTGACTTCAAAGGGCTTCATGTTCATACATAAACACAGTAAATGGGACATCGCCACCTTTAGCAATTTGATTATGAGTGGACACAAGGACAGGTGTAAACAGGGTCCAGTACAACAAGGAGAAACAACATTTGGAATGTTAACACCATCACCTGTACCATTATAAATGAGACAAATACAGCTGCAGGATGTTAGCAGTTCAAGGGATCTAAAAGTTTGCACAGGAACGAACCAGGACTGTTTGTCAGGTATAGTAACTATGCATGTTGCAGTGATTTATGGGGCAGAAATGTTCATGACCAGCACGTTTTGGGCACATTATGGGCAAAAGTATTCTTAAATCAACCATCTAAATCTGATTCTACTGCCACTTGTGAATTTTTTATGTACAAGATCTTTTGTACTTTGTCTTTACAAATGTGGGTTCAGAAGTGTGGAATCAGGACTTTTCACAGATGTTCCTTACTGAATCCTTGTCTGTTTGAAATCACACCTTCTGGGCATTCAAACCCATGACCTTTTGGTCCGGAGGCATGTATCTGACCCACAGTGGGCCTAGTTTGGGCTTGCAGTCCTCTTTGAGCATGTTAAGCTGTCTACAAAATTAACAGGACAAATTGCTTCTTATATACATTATGTAAGGTCTGAAAAGCTTAATGACAATTAAAAGGACTATACAAGTTTTGAAGAATGTCATTTTGGATTCCTCCAGTCACGGCTGCTGTTTGTCCTAAGCACTATCCTTCAAGAGGTGTTGACGCAGAGTGGAAGGTGACATGTTAAAAATGCCCTCATACTCAGCTCCCGTTTCCTCAAACACACAGTAGTTACATCATTAAGCACTTCTCCTATAATGGAAAAGTTAGCCTCATTACACATTTATAAGCTTCATTATTATTTGATTGTTAAAAGCCTCATCATACATGCAAAACAAACCCCTGCACCGCGTTGCTCCTGACAACATCCTTTTCCTTTCAGCGTCTATTAGAACAGAATAGCTATTAATAAACCATCTCACAGTTCAGATCCTTAAACTAAATGCTTCCTTCCCTCAACACCTGAACGTGCAATTCTTACTGTTATTTTACTCTATAGTCACTCTACAGTCACTTTTCATTTTAGACACACACACACAGATATGGTAATCCCCCAGGACTTGCGGATCCAGTCACATGCACAGCTCCACAACAACGTGGAACAGTCCACATCCAATGTCTGCTTTAACCAGGGGCCGTATTACAGAAACTTCCTAACTTAAAAATCATATCCTAACCATGTGGTAACCATGGTAATGGCAGTTTAGGATCTTATTTAGGAACAAAGCCATTACAGAACAACCGTTCTTAAGTCAATTTTCCTATCCTTACTTCAGTTAAGAAAAGAGTATTACAGAAGCATCCTAACCTCAAAAAATCTTAAAAAAAACTGTCTTAACTTTAGGATAACCCCTCTGCTGCCCTAACTGTCGCCAGCTGATTATTTAGACTATGGGCTGTGTGATAACGTCGTTAGCTGATCAACTCCGCCCAGCTTTGGAAAGGCCAACCCGTTGGCACGCTTCATTTTTGTTTTTTCACTAAAGGTGATTTTCAAAGCGAAATGTGTGACTGTTGTGTGACTGTGTGTGTGTGTGTGTGTGTGTGTGTGTGTGTGTGAGAGAGAGAGTGAGTGTGTGTGTGTGTCCCTATACTTTTGGACACATAGTTGTGTATGACAGCTCTGTCCCAGTACTTTTGTCCATATTGGCCAGTTTGTCTGGCTTAAAGTTCAGAGCATGACGTTGTTTAATATCCATATTTTGAAGACAGTAGTGAAGATACTCTGACGCTTTAGTGTTACTACTTTACCCATAAGCTTTATTTTTATTGCCAAAAATTACACTAATATATTTCTGTATTTACCTGTTTATACCAAAGAAAATGCCTGTGCATGAATTACAGTACAGTCTGTATGGGCTTACCTCAATATTTTCGTTAAGGGTAATGTGTTAAATGGTGTTTCAAATGTAGTTTAAATGTTTTGGGAGCATATTTGGGGCATATTTAGGGTTTACACTATAAAAATAGACATGTTAGGCATTTAGTCATCAAAGGTGCTTTTGACAGCCTTGAAGAAGCCTGAGAATTTTGTATACACATCCATTCCACTTGGGACAGACTTCTGTGTTATTGTAAATATTTGTACATTGTCTTAATATAATACCAATGTGTGTGAAAATGGAAAATTTCCAAAAGCTAATATGTAAGCTAAATTAATGTAAATGTTGGTGGATTTTTACATTAAAAAAAGAGAGAAAATTCTAGTGGGGTAATTGGGTAAAAATAATCTTTTTATCATATTGGTCAGGTCGTACTGACAAAAAGTATATTAGATGCTTGTCCAGAAAAGAACAAATATTGCAGTGGGGAAAACACCCTTAAGACCCTTAAGGGTTAAGGCTGCCATGGAGGAATGATCTCGATCTGAACTCTCTGCAGGTCTCTCTCCGGCCGCATTGTTGGCGGAGTTTGGTGGTTCTTCACTCTTATCATAATTTCATCCTATACGGCCAACCTGGCAGCGTTCCTTACGGTCGAGCGCATGGTGTCACCCATCGAAAGCGCCGAGGATCTGGCCAAACAGACGGAGATTGCCTACGGGACGCTAGACTCTGGCTCCACCAAAGAATTCTTCAGGGTAAGAGTCCCTTATTAAAGAACCGAACCATGAAAATTGACCTTTGATATGAGAGGAAACCTTGGTCCCACTTTACTTAGTGTCTGTAATAACTGCATAATTACACATTGACAGTGTATGTAATAATAATGTAACTACCAGTACAGCTGGATTACAGGACTGTAGCACCCAGGAACACCTGTAATTACACCTGTTATTACATGTGTTACTACTTTACCTGTAATCCCTCTGTAACAGTGAATGTCATTATTATTGCATGTGTTTTAAATGTGCGATTATACAATTATTATTGACACTTCATGTAAAGTGAGACCAAATTCTTCACATATTTATTGATTTTCTTATCATTTGTGGTGGAGAGAGTTGATGTACTTTGCAGGGCAGTGTGTGAAATTTCTTCTCATTGGTGTTTCAGTATTGACTGGCTGCTAACTCACTTGCTATAGATGTGCTAATGCTAGTCGTAATGGTGGCAAAACCTTTAGATTTATTTTTTTTCTTTTATAGCATTTTTAGATTGGAAGTACACTACCAGTCAAGCATTTTAGAATGCCCCATTTTTTTTATTGAAATTCAAACAGCTCATGTCCAATGAATATCATGAAATGTTGCAAAGAACAGTGCTGAACAAACCACTTGAATTTCAATACAATAAAACTAACAAATTGGCATGTTCTAAAACTTTTGACTGACAGTGTATAGAATATTTTATATAAATATATAAATATAACTATATAAACATAATATATAATATTATTATAATTGGGGTCATTTTTGGAAACAAAAGATTGATCTTTAGCCCCGCCTCCTTTGCCCACAGCAGATCAGCCCTTCCATTTCTGATAAAGTGGTGCAGACTGTTGGTACTGGGGTGGTATGCTGTTTCTGGGTGTTACAAAGTGAATGGATCATTTGCAGCATTTCCAAAGAATCCACTCATTTGAACGAAGGACTAACGTTCACTAAGCTCATTATAATCCCGGTTTAAAGTTGACATTTCAGCCCGGACAGTTTTGTGAATGGGGCCTAGAACAGGGTAACTAATCAGAGCAGAGGTCATTTACATATGTCACGCTCATTCCTGATTACAGTACCATTGTGCAGGATGAAAAGAGCCTAGTGACATAATAGATCCAAAATGTGTGCTATAACATGTACTATTTTAACCAAGAAATCTACACAATGTACAAAACATATACAGTACCAGCTGTGAACTAAATGCCCTGTTCTTTCTCGTCTGTTTCCGCAGCGATCTAAAATCGCCCTCTTTGATAAGATGTGGACGTACATGCGCAGCGCTGAGCCGTCCGTGTTCGTGAAGACGACCGCGGAGGGCGTGCTGCGCGTACGGAAATCCAAAGGGAAGTATGCCTACCTGCTGGAGTCAACCATGAACGAGTACATCGAGCAGCGCAAACCCTGCGACACCATGAAGGTCGGCGGCAACCTGGACTCTAAAGGCTACGGCATCGCCACGCCCAAGGGATCCTCATTAAGGTGGGTGGAATAGTATAACAATGTGTCCAATGTTGTTATAGTATCCCACCTACCCTGATGTAGCTGTACTCGTAAA
>JBBJLR010000034.1:15060659-15073522 GCA_037577145.1 Brachypetersius gabonensis
GTGTGTGTGTGTGTGTGTGTGTGTGTGTGTGTGTGTGTGTGTGTGTGTGTGTGTTTGTGTTTGTGTGTGTGTGTTTGCTTTGTGTGTGAATATCTTTGGAATCTAATCCATAAAATGTCATGATGTCTAAAGAAAAAAGTGAAAATTATGAAACCTGCAGTACTGTGCAAGTCTTGAGCCCCTTTCAACTCTTTATATTTTACTTTGAATCTCCTTATTGTTGCAAAAATACTATAAAAATACTCATTTCTGTCAGACTGTCTGATCTTTGTCACACTGAGGAGATTAAATGAAAAACATGTGAACAAATGTTTTACTGACAGGCTGCAAAGTACAAGGAGCCTAGATAAAGGAGTTTATATACAGCACCACCAGTATACTGATCACCATCTGATCATCTGGAATCATTTGCTCCTGTTTCTTCACTGGTGCAGGACTTCAGATTTTTGTTCTGCTTGAATGATTCATGTGTAGGTCACTGTGTGTCTTAACCAACAAAAACATTCCTCTCAAACTGGTCAGGTTCAGGGACTGGACTGGAAATAAGAGTTTTTGAAAGCCCTTCAGGAAGCCTGGAGAACTGTTCCTCAAGAACACATTAAAATGCGAGAAAGTCTAAAACTCTGAAAGCAAAATATGAAGAAATGAAGGGGGATCATAACGTTTGCACAGTACTGTAAATGTTGTCTCTAGAGTCAGGACTCACTGAAGTTTACCCTCCAATGGAAGCAATTCTGTTCTTTGGTGATTTATTTAATTGTTTTTCATATGTGGATCTAAAACAGCTCCTACAGGACTGGTCTTTGGGCTTAACCGTTTACTATGCAGGACAATTCAGTTTTATTCTGAACTTTATATATAAACTAATGCCAGGCCCATGCTACAGGACTATAGAGATAGTCGCCCCTCCCTGCAATTGCAGAAGACCTCCTGATATTAGCGTGGTCTTAAGCTATTGTTTTCTCAGATTATCTGAAAGTGTGGGACGTCTCTTATGAAGGGTGTAATGTTACAGTCAACTCACAATTCAGTTTGATGAATGACTCAGGGCTCATGATTTGATTCACTCACAATATTTTCCTCTAACTAAGCTATTCAATATTCTCTTTATAATTACAGTGAAATTTGAATGAAGAAAAATGACAACTGCATTATGCATTGACATCAAATGATACTAGAGCTGGATGGCTGTTGATCCATGCTGGTTTAACATTAAAACCAATGCAGTTACATCAAATTTCAGAACTATGTGGCCGCCACTGGACCATCCTCACAGTTTTTAAACATGGTCAGTATTTACGACTGTGTCCAGTGTCCTAAATGTGTCAAAGTTCTCCTGTGACCTGATTAGGCCACAAGAAAGAAGGATAATCTTGAAGAAATGGTACAGATGTTTATTTTTTATCCGGTTGGCATTTGGTTGGGCCCACCGATCATGTGTAAAACCTAAAAGTAGGTTTAATTCAGAGCAGATCTTGTAGTGTGGGGGGGCTTTGATGACTAAAAATGAGCGTGGAGAAAAAAAAATAATGAAAAAAGTAATTACGTTAGAATTTTTAAAATCCTGTAGTGTGGGTCTGCTATAAATCTTTACACGATCAGCTTTATCCTGAAAAGTGAAATCCACCAGTTGTATTAAAATTCCCCATAATTGAGTAAACTGTCATCCAGAGTGGGTTTAGTGTGAAACGATGTACTGTAAAGACTCTGATTCCTCTCCAGTGTTGGTGAATGGATCCAGACGTCTCCAACACAAATACAACTGTTTTATTCTCTATTTCCCCAGTAAAACGTGTTTATATGGATGTTGATGATATAAAATAGTGAATCTGAACTAAATCACTTTTCTTTGGCGACTATTTTATCTCACAACACCCTGCAAGTATCCCTCCACAATTTAGGACAAAAATCTTCACAAATTTTGGTAAAATTATGTCTTACGTTTATGTTTACGTTTACATTTACATTTACGGCATTTAGCAGATGTCTTAGGCATTGGACGACGCAACTAGAATGACTTCATGGAGCAACTTCCTGTAGGGAGATTTTAGAGGCAGACATCTGGTTCCATTCACCTCCACTGTGAAGAGTTTCACACCAAACCCACTCTGAACTGCTCTCTTAACAACATAAACACTTAACTATGCAGAAAATCAGATCTGTAAAGGTGTGCAAAGGGTGACCTTTGACTACTGTGTGTCTGTGTGTCACAAACCACACCGCTGTCTTTCTCTCTGTCGGTGTCTCAGCTATGCCTTTCTATCCCAGATACCTGTCTTGAGCATCCCTTTAAATGGTCCTCTAGTCTGTAACGTACACCAGCTTAACTCATACAGCCGTATCACTGCATTGGCTTGTGCTATATTTGTGAGTTCATGAGTGCACGTAATGTAGACACTAATTTACCTGAGCCTTTTTGCATGAGGCACTGTGTTTGTATTAAAGGGACACTTCAGCATTTTTCAGCCAAATCTCGGTTCATCACATCCACAGAGAACACTTGCTTCCTATAAGAGCCAGAGGAGAGTGACTAAAATGAATTAATCAACAATTATGCAAAACACGCCACTTTTTAGAACTAATGAATTATTTTTTTATGCTGCAAATCCACATTATTTATTATATTAAATTACATTATCCGAGAGATGGGACTAGTTTTCTAGGCGAAATAATTTGTACACTCCATATAAGCCTAGTTTATAAAACTAGCCTTATATGAAGTGTAAAATGGCTAGTAGTTTACTCATGAATTAAGTTTGTTTATAATTAGTTATTAATGAAATAAAGGATTGTTTGTTAAGCAGGGATAAATAAAAATTTCTGATTCTGATTCTAGATCATACTTCTTATATGAGCCAGTGAGCAGTGGCTGAAATTAACTGCTCAATAATTACAGAAATCTTTAAATTACGCTGTAAATCCACAGATTTGATAGATTAAATTACATTATCCCAGAGACGTGACTAGTTTTCTTGGTGAAATAATTTGTGTGGTGCTTTATGATAAAACTACCTTTTATGGAGTTAAAGATCTAAAGTGTATTAATTATATTAAAGTCAGTAAATGACTTTAATATAATTATAAAAATATTATATAATAATATATATAAAAATATTCTAACATATATAAAACAGGTGTCAGGTTAAGGCCTGTCTCCAGGCAGTGAAGGGAAGTGCAGACGCACTATTATTTTTGCTTTTATTTTCAAATCAAAAAGGCATGAGGGCCAAAACAAAAACCATAACACTGGAGACAGGAGTAAACATGAACGCAAGCAGAGAGTCAGCAGAATGACAACCCAGGTCCCTCACAAACTGAATTCAATACACACACAAAAAAACTGAACTAAATACAACAAGCACACAAACCAATAGAACTCAAACATTACTTATCCTAACACACCAGTCAGCTAAAATAAATGATTCCTTTAACTCAAGTCGGTGTACACAAACATGTCAAAATAAAAGACATACATACCAACAGAAAAGGGGATGCGTGTCCTGTTGATCAGTCAGCATTGCTTCATCAGTCATAGGAAGAGCTTACTGTTGCCCCTTTTTAATTATAGACTCATTTAAATGAGCTCCAAGGTGTCTGACCTAATTAATAAACACGAATAAACTAATTGTAAAGAAGTTTTCTTGTAAAGTGGTACCTTTTAGATTACCACAGTCTGCATTTTGTGGTAATCCCTAATTTCCCCTGGAGATCAATAAAGTATGTTTCAGCATATTGATGCGGTTGCCATGGATACCGGAAAACCTTAGGGAGAGAGAAAGTTACTGGAACTACTTTTTAGCTGTTAGAAAATCAAAATCAGTCAACAATACAAGAAAGCACAACATTTAGACAATTTTTACATTGGTCTATTCATATAAGATGTGAGTTTTCCTCATAGTGGCACAAAAAAAGTGCAAGAAAATGTTCTTTGCTCCTCATAAACCAGGACACTGGATAGACCAGAAGCTGTACTGATAGCTTCGTCATCTCATTCAGGAGGACCTCAAGCTATGACAAACTAGTCCTTGTGGATGCTTGTGAAAAAGTTACAGTTGCTAGGACACGGCCGATCTTGCTGTTGCCATGACAACAGCGGAGATGATTGGTTGGATGGCACCGGTAAATTTTAGCAAAAATGCTGTCCGAAAAAAATATATCATCAGCTGTATATTTAATTATGTTGAAATAAATCAGTCTTAGTGTTCACAGGCTTTCAGAGTGAAACTGTATATATGTATATATGCTAAGTAAAAGAGGTGAGACATATTAGCATAAACAGGTGAAACAGTAGGGCAGGACACGGGTGGAACTTAAATCAAGAAGTGAATGGGTATCAAATTGTAAACAGAAAGTACAGGGTGATGAAAACAAGAACAGACTGGGCAGACAAAAGTCATCGTTTCATCATTTTTTCATAAACATTTTTTTTTAGCACAAGTCTATTTATGTAGCCCAATATCATATGCAAATGTCATTGAGCGTATTTTACAAGAATATAATTAAATTTTAAACATGAAAATAGTAGAAAGTCAAAAAAAGAATAAACAAAATACACATTAAACCAAAAAAGGAACATTAAAAATGCAACTGAAGTACCCATTAGTGCTTCTGTTAGAAGTGTTCTTTTTAACTCTACAGTGGTGAGTGGTGCTGGAGCCTCACTGTGAGAAAGTTCTGGGTTTGATTCCCAAGGTTCCTGAAGGCTTTTGCATGTTCTCCTGGGTTCTCCAGGTTTCTCCCACATTCCAAAGACATGCACATCAGTTGAAATGGAGATGCTAAATGGCCTCCTAGTTGAAAGAGAACCACGACGGACTGGGGCTCTGTCCAGGATGTTCCTCTATCTTTCATCCTATGAGGCTCCAGAACCCCCACCCTGTTTTGGATACGCATCTCAGAAAATTGGATGAATGGACACTACAAATTGGGATTAGGGTGAAAAATATAACAATGTCCCTTTAAGATCAAGCCAAACTACTAACCAAGACATGTAATTGGCCCATCGAGACATCAAAGGCTTCAGTAAATGAAAGATCCATAAAAAATCAGCCGAGTTACTGACCACCATCCACTACATCGCTTCCGTGACCCTCACGGACTTACATATAAACAGCCCACCGTAAGCACCGCTGTCATCCTGAACTGTGCATTTGTATCCACATAGAAGCTCAAATTACGTTTCTTTACATACATATACATACACATTGACATACATATGTATATATATATATATATATCTATATCTATAAATAATGATATGTGTTGTGTTTGTGTGTTTCGGCGGCCGATGGCAGGCACTAACAGATGCATTGTGTACGTTTTTCAGGAAAAGACGAGCGCGCTCAGTCTGAGCAATGTGGCCGGTGTCTTCTACATCCTGGTGGGCGGCCTGGGCCTGGCCATGCTGGTGGCTCTGGTCGAATTCTGTTACAAGTCGCGGGCCGAGGCCAAGCGCATGAAGGTGGCAAAGAATGCACAGAACATTAATCCCACTTCCTCGCAGAATTCACAGAATTTTGCCACTTATAAGGAAGGGTACAACGTATATGGGATCGAAAGTGTAAAAATTTAAGTGGGGTAGGAAACACGGCCGTCGTCCCTGATTTCTCCCCTCGTGCACGCTCTTCCTCTTCTTCTTCTTCTTCTTCTTCCTCTTCTTCTGCTTTTTCTTCTCTTTCTTCTGCTTTTCCTTCTCCTCCTTCTCCTTCTTCTTTTTCTCCTTCTCCTTCTTGTTCTTCTCCTTCTTCTGCTTCTCCACCGCCTTCTTATTCTTCTTCTTCTTCTCCTCCTTTTTGTTCTTCTTCTTCTTCTTCTTCTTCTTCTTCTTCTTCTGCTTTTCTTTTTTCTTCTGCTTATTCTCCTTCTTTTTCTCCTTCGTCTTCTTCTGGTTCTACTTCTTCATCTCCATCTTCTCCTTCTCTTTTTTCTCCTTCTCTTTCTTCTGCTTTTTCTTCTTCTTTTTCTTGTTCATCTGTTTTTCTTCTTCTCTTTCTTCTTTTTCTTCTTGTTCTTGTTCTTCTTCCTGTTCTTCTTGTTCTTGTTGTTCTTCTTCTCCTTCGTTTTCTTATTCTTCTCCTTCATCTCCTTCTTATTATTATTCTGCTTTTTCTTCTTCTTCTCCTTCTTTTTTTTCTCCTTCTTTCTCTTCTTCTTCTCCTCCTCCTCCTCCTCCTTCTTCCTTTTCCTTTTCCTTTTCTCCCCCTCCTCCTCCTCCTCCTCCTCCTCCTCCTCCTCCTCCTCCTCCTTCTTCTTCTTCTTCTTCTTCTTCTGCTTTTTCTTCGCCTTCTTCTTCTCTGTTCATTCTTCTGCTTTTGCTTCTGCTTCTTCTTCTTTTTTTCTCCTGCTTCTTCTTTTTCTCCTTTCTTACTGCTTCTTCTTCGTCTTCTTTTCTTCCTTTTCTCATCCTTCTTCTCTTTCTTCTTCTTCTCTTCTTTGGCTTCCATTTACTACTTCATAACTCCCTGAATGTTCTATTGAATGAGGAGATATTTTGGACGAAGGTGGATCGTATTTAATGTTGTATTGGCTTTGGTTCCTATTCAGAGATCCCTCCCAGCCCACCCCAACCCCTCCTCTTTTATCCCCTTCCCTCCTCTCCTTTCTCTTCCTGTCCTCTGTACCTCATGATGAAAGAAACATTTCTTTCCATTTGTCATTCCAGCCTGTTCCGTTGACTCCACTGGTCATGTAGGACAGTCCAGCTGCTCGTCTACATGGCCCCCCATGCCTGTGATGTGATTATTTGACTCTGCTTTGCTTACCAAGCCGTCAGTGCTCATATTTTGTTTGTGTCACCAGTTTGGATGTTCTCTCTATTGATGTATCTTGATGTTTCAACATACAGCTATGATAACTGACAAAAGTGTGGGGACACACAGTTTTACAGAATTTTTGCTGGGAAATTTAGCTGGACTCATGACATCCTAAATATGTAAGCCAAATATGTGGCCAAAAAAACACTTATTTTCTTGCACACAATTACAATGTATATTCCTCCTTTTATGTTTGTGGTCAATTTGACCCCATTCAATGTTTAAATAAATAGCTGACATACATTTTTGCTTCAGTGTGTAAACACGGTGTGTTTCCGCCTGAGTTATTTGGGTCAGTTTGACTCCAGGCTGTTTTATAAAACATCTGTTTATAATACATATCAGGATCAGGATCAGAATCAGAATCAGAGAACTTTATTTATCCCGGAGGAAATATCATCATTTGGTTGTTTGATGATTTTGAGGGCGTTTATGCTGTAATCTGTAATTTTATTATCTTCAGTAAAATCTTCCCTTTGCTTTAGTTCCAGAACAAAATCAGACCTGCAGGAGGGGGAGAACCACTGATACGAGGGGGCATGTTTATACCAGAACTTCAGTATTTTACTACATGTGTGTTTTATTAATATACCTATTTAGGTCAATAAAGAAACATAAAGCACATAAACATTGGTAGTTGGAGTCAAATTGACTAGAAGTATTAAATTCGAACATAAAATAAATCACCTTTGTGGCAGTGGAGCTTCAAAAAGCGTTTAACAACCACTTAGAGAAGAAAACTGTACATGATTATTTAAGAGCTGCTCATAAAGCTGAGTGCTGGAGATAAAAACACCATCATTCCACAGCAGCTCGATAATCCGACACGTGTTTGGTGTCTGAAGTTTGTTTCTTCAGTTTTGCCCGGGAGCCATGAAGCTCAAGTATCTAACAAGTAACATAAGCAGCTTAGTGCCCTACAAACAGTGTGCCTGAGTCATCACACACCCAAAATATAGTTTAGCCTTCAAAATAGCTGCTGTTATTACATTAAGATGCAGTTAAAAGTAAGATGAAGTAAAATCTGTAATTTTGATATTCACTTAAACCTTTATTTAACAGGCAAAATTACAAAGACAAGATTTTCAGCGTTATAACTAACAAACTTAATTCTATTTGGTAAACATAAACAAATTTAGAAATTGATGACTGCAACACACTCTAAAAAAGTTGGGACAAAGTAAGACTGAAATGTTGACTTTCTGGAAGGTCCCTCAATTAATATTGTCCTTTTGCCTAATCAATAAATGTTGAAGCAAATTACCATATTACAGACTTTATTTTTTACGGCACTTTTGGAAAGTGTCCTAACCTTTTTGGAAATGGGTTTTTATCAGCTACATTAACTGTAAAGGGAAGCACTATAGATTTTTATAAATACAGTATTAAGTGGTTACGAAAGTCATTCAGATTGATTTTGGTGTGAAAGGTTTCGTTTGGGAGAAAATCACTAACAACTGTTCACAGTGGAGGTGAATGGAAAAAGACGTCTGCCCCTAAAAGCTTCTCACAGAAAGTTATTCCATGATAGCCAAAGTTTATGGTTGCACCCCCAGACGCCTGAGACATTCTACCAGATTTTTAAGAAGATTTTAGTCCTAAAACCAAACACATCCATGGTGGAGGGATAAATGCAGGGCGTTGTGAGGTAAAATAGTCCTTAAAGAAAAGTGATTTACTTCAGATTCACTATTTTCCATCATCAACATCCATATAAACACTCAGAGACGTGGAGCTTCACTGGAGGGGATAGAGAATAAATCTTCTGGATTTGTGTTGGAGACGACTGGTTCCATTCACCTCCACAGTAAACCGATTCACGCTCTGAATGACCCACCACTGAATTAACTGGAAGAATTCTTCTTTTAAACTTTCTAATGCCAAATCTTGCCTGATCGTCTACATGAACCCTCGTTCCAAATTTAGCCAGTTAGATCTTTTTTGTGGCTTTAGAAATCAAGCAAAGGTCATGTGTCCCCAAACTTTTGACATTCAGTACAAGATTAAAAAACGAGGAATGTTTTGAGCTCACCAGCTATCTGCGCATGTGTGTGTGTGTGTGCATGTGTGTGTTGTAGGTGACCTTTTCGGATGCTATGAGGAGCAAAGCAAGGTTGTCAATCACTGGTAGTACTGGAGAGAACGGCCGAGTGATGAGCCCAGAGTTTCCTAAAGGCGTGGCCGCTGTGCCCTACGTCCGGCCTGGCGTGGGCATGAGCGTCAGCCTGACCGATCTGTCCTGAGGGATAAGACCCTGCCGAGTGCCTTAAACAATGGATTTCAATAGAGCACGTTCTTTTTTTTTTGGCCCCTTTTCTTTACTCTCTCTCTCTCTCTCTTTCTCTCCTTCTCTCTCTATCTCTCTCTATCTCACTCTCTAATTGAGAGGCGGTGGCCGCAATTTGATAAAAAAAGACATTGTCCCTCTTCCAGCCCTTCAAATGGACTCACAATCCTTTCCTGATTACATCTGTTCCAACACAATAGGGCCGCATGACATCATTCCCCAAGGAGGCAGCCGATTGGAAGGAGGCGGAATGCCCCCGCTGGCACGTGGGGGAGAAATAGTTGTCGTCTAAGATTATTTGTGCGTTTGTGTGTTTGTAGCTACTGCCACACCCTCAATGTCCATGTTGGCTCAAGCACACTGCATCGGGATGTTCTTCTTTTATTAATAAAACAAACAAAAAAATAAATAACACATATTAAAAGGTATTTTTTATGTATTTTCACACAAAACAAAAGGCTTTTAAAGACTTCTGCTGACATCCTTAACCTCTGCGTACTTTTAAAGCTTAGCTACTCTTAGTTTCCTACTTTTTAAAACGCCAAATATCGAAATATATCGCTTTCCATGTTATTTACCCTCAGTCCGACGAAGTTACGACTTAAATTCATTGACGTTTTTTGGTGTTCCGCGACAATATTATCTAGCAATGCTTGACATTTGGAATCTGTTTCTATAATAGTGGCTGCTTTTCATCTCTCCGTTTCCTTTTTTGGCGAATCGAATACGTCGTTTTATGTGTTTTCTTTCACCAAGGATTAGGGTAAAGGTTCTGGAACTGGAAAGAAATAGGTTTATGATACAATTCCAAAAAGAAAACATAAATAAAAATAAATAAAAAAACACAAAAACACATAAAAACAAAAGAAAAACTTGTATCTTATTGTATTATTTAATGTTTTGCTGTGAACTGAATAGACGCATACACATCAAAACACACTGGTCTGTTTAAAATGCCAAATAAGTGAGTGTGCCAAAATTATTACTGAATATAGTCTTATTATAACCTGTCATCAGTGTGAATGTAGTAAATACATTCTGTAAGTTTTTTGTATCTAAATGTACAGTTCGATGGCCTTCGCAGTGATTAGACAATACACTTATATACACAATTTTTTAAATTTACTTTAGCTTGAACCAACTATAGTTATGACATATTATAGATAGTTATATCTTATTATTTACTTTATTTATTGCGTTGTTTTTGCCCTTGTTGATTTTTAGAAAATGTAGAGTTAAAAATCACTCCAAAAATTCATTTCTTTATTAAATGTTAAGACATTGGTTTTGGTTTATTTGATGTTTACACCTGGCCTGTGTTTGGCTATTATGGTATTATAAAAAAGTTAAATACTATACCACATATTACACATTTAATGCGAAGTATTGGCCACTAGGAGAACATGTACCCTCTGAATCATAAAGGTGAATTTAGCTTAAGTATTTGTACCGTTTATTTTTCCATCTTATGATTTTTTAATCCCCGTTTTTAATTTTTAATGCTTTGCTTTTTCTCATTTTCAATAGAAAAGCAAATGTACCTAATAATATGACTAATACATTTCACCTTTACTTAAAATTCAGCTTTGAGTCTCATTTTCAGATGGTTCTGCCACTTTGTAAATGAATGTGTGCCAACTTGTTTATTTTTTGGGACTTTCTAAATAAAAAGTGACTAATAGTTCTGTGTGGTTCGATCTTTATGTGTTGATCAAATGAAAAAATAGTGTCTTCGATACATTTTTACACACCTCCTTACACACTAAACTGGAATCTCTGAGAGAAAAGTTTCATCAGTGCAGTGAAATAATGATGAGTAAAAATAAAATTATAAAAGCAAAACTGAATTTGGTTCTGTTCAGTTCAGTTCAATTCAGTTAACTTCAGTTCTAACTTCAGTAACTTGAGTTCAGTTCTGTTTTATTCTATTCTGTTCTATTCTAATTAATCAGTTGATTCCAGTCATTTCAGATTGATTTCATTCCGTTCCATTATAATAATTTGATGCAGTTCAGTGTGATTCAGATTAATTCTGTTCAGTTTAATTCAATTCCTTTTTTTCTGCTCAGTTCACTTCAAGTTAGTTCAGTTCAATTCAATTTAGTTAAGTTCTATTCATAGTAATTCTATTAGTATAACTGTTTCTAGGTCAATGTTGCCAAAGTTGTAAACTAAACTAACCTCTTAAAGAAACCTCAGCTGAACTTTAATTCTCCAACTCACTAAAACCCCTGAGGTGTAAATGGAATAATCTCTGACCTTTTTGCTGCTCACATTGACTGCTGATAGAGAACTGATGAAGTGTAAAAAAAAAAAAACCTTTTAAGGATGAACACTTCATTTCCTAGCTAGTATGTGGCTGTCAGTGCTGGAAGATGTTCTCTGACACTTTTAGAAACACTTGGAATCGAAGCCAACGTCAATTTAGCAGATCCTTTTCTCTTCCAGGCGAGTCCTACAGGTCTTATTACAAACCAGAAAGAGAACGAAGATGGAGACATTCATGGTGTGTTGACGATCTTTAACTGGGATGGGGCTGAGATTAGAGAAAGCTCTTTCTCAGAAGCTGAATTTATAAAGTGGGATAAAATGGTCAGAATCTTAGATTGATGTTAAACTGAGTGCAGTTCTGTTTAGAAGAAACAGGCTCAATGAAGAAGAGTCTGATTCTGAATTTTCTTTTCCTTTGGGTTTGCTCATATTTTCATGTCAGGTAGAAGAAACGATTCTGTGTGATTATAGACAAGATCACACTTTTCTTTATTCAGCACAGCTACAGTTTAACTAAGCTAATTTCTTAAGTAGACACCTTAAAGTAGAAGTAGTAGTAGTACTATTAGTAATAATAATAATAATAATAATAATAATAATAATACAGTTTGTTTGTAATGCACTTTAAATTAATGCAATCTGAAATCATAAGTATGAAGTCAACAGACTAACAAAACATCTTTAAAATAGCAGCATAAATTTGCTCAGAGTCAAAAAACTGTTTAGGCCTGTAGTAGAACTCTGTGGTCCAATCGGCATCTTTCAGTTCAGGGAGTGAAGTGTGTTGTTTTCTTTTTTTAATCTAAAATAATGTGCAGAAGCTCCACAGTGGGAGGTGAGAGCAGCAGAAAATCCATTCAAAGAGAAGGAATTCCACTTTTTTCATTGTTTCCTTTCACATCAGTGTTTCGGACCAAACTTTTCCTTTAATGATCTTTAAAGAGTTCGAGACGCTCCAGCGAACATCAGACCCGGCAGTCAGTCTGACTTTAATTATCAATCAAAACCGACATGAAAACTCGTTAAATGATGTCACTCAGACAGACAGCTCATCACCATGGAGACCAAGAGAGAAAAAGATAGAGAGAAAGAAGAATAAAAGAAGCAGAGAAATAAAAGGAGACAAACAGAAGAAAAGAGGAATTTAGACTGAGAAATAAGAGAGAAAGAGATGGAGAGAGAAGATAGACAAAAGGAAAGAAGTGAAATTAAGAAATTGATTAAAAAAAGATGCAGGGGTGGAGAAGGATAAAGGGAGAAGGAAATAAATACACAAATAGAGACATCGAAAAAGGACTTAAGGACTAAAAAAAGAAAAGGACGAAAAACAAAAAGTGAGAGAGAGAAGGGGAGAGAAGGAATGAGAAAAGAAAAAAAAAAAAGAAAAGGATGAAGACAGAAGAGGGGTAGGAGATTGAGACAGAGAAAGAGAGAGAGAGAGAGAGAGAGAGAGAGAGAGAGAGAGAGAGAGAGAGAGAGAGAGAGAGAGAGAG
>JBBJLR010000034.1:15077887-15097217 GCA_037577145.1 Brachypetersius gabonensis
TCTCTCTCTCTCTCTCTCTCTCTCTCTTTCCCACTCTCTCTCTTTTTCTCCCTTTTTATCTCTATCTTTCTCACCCTGTCTCATTGTCTCTCTCGCAGTCTTGGTCTCTTATTCTCTCTTTCTTTCAATCTCTCACTCTCTCTCTCTTTCAGTACTTGAGTATTTTAGAACAGATGACACTGAGCTGTTCTATGAGGGGAAACAGAGAAGACTTGTCACCTCGTTAACAAAAAACATCTGCTCTGATTGTGTACAATTCATTAAATGATAGAATCTCTCTTGACTGTCCGGTCACCACTTAATTGCTGCTCTCTGCATCACTGGTTATCAGTTATTACTCTGCTGTCTGTTCATTTTAAGGGGACATATTATGCAAAACTCACTTTAGTTATGAAAGGTCTATGGGCTACAAAACATGTTCATGAAGTTTTCTGCACAAAATCACTCTCACATCTCACCAGGTTTATTCTTCACAGTTTCAGGTCCTTTCAAAACAAACCGTTTAGAAAGAGGGCCCAGTATGAGGTCAAACTGGGTCAATTTGCATAGAACCGTCCCTCACCTGTCGAGACCCCACCCACTAGATTAGCAAAATGTGAAGAAATTATGGGGTGATAAATTTTTTGCTCAGGATCAGGGTTGGACTGGAACAAAAAATCTTACTCACAATTTTACCAACAGCCCACCAGGCAAATGCCCGGTATGTCCGATGGCCAGTCGAGCACTGCACAGGATAATACATAAAAATATAAATGTACTGATGTTCTTGTTATTTTACTGACAGGTGGGACTCCTGTGAACCAGTTGAGAAAGGGGCCAAAGCAAATCTCGCATTTTTTCTGCATTGCTGTCCAACAAATGAGGAAGTGTCCACAGAATCCAGCTAAATCTTTTTAATGACCCTCCTGGGATTGGCCACCAGATGCCCACATTATATTCAGTGACACCAAAATCTGACAGAATGAATCATCACCTCACCGGAAGCCATGAATTACAGCAAACAGAGTGGGAAAACTGCTGCTTGGGCACACAAACTTCAAAACAACAAAACAAAGAGACGAAGATACATTCTTAAAAGTAAAGATGCCAAAAAATTTGTTTTGATGTCATAGAAACACCATCTTCCACTGAATGGCTTTGTAAAAGACCCTTATTAAATTCAAAAGGGCCCATATACTATAAATAGATTTATAAAATACATACAGGTTTGAATTTCAAAACATACTTTCTAAACCACAGTCCATACCATCTTTACACTACCAGTCTAAATATTTGCTAAAAAAATATATTCAGTTTTCTTCACCATCAAATACATTTACAGTATTTTCCCACAAAGTAGGGAAATCCCACAAATTTCCCTACTGACCCACATAAAGCCTCCTAATATAATTATATTTATAATATGGATTAGCAGACACATTTTTTTTAACAAACTTTTAAATAATGAAGCAGTTAAAGTTAAGGACAGTCAGACCTGCAATGTTATAGATTCTCTCATCTTGGAAAGGAAACTGACTTTATTTCCATTTAGAGTTGTTCACTCAACAACTTTCCAGTTTAACAAGAATAAAAATCTGCAGTTTATTAAATAAATGTGATATGACTGGTAGGATGTGCGGAAACTGAATTCATTATTTTTGTGATTTCACAGCGGTGCATTTACATTCAGTATTAATCTGCCTACAGCAGCTTAGCCTCGCCCACTTATGCTGAAGTTATAAGGGGTGTTTGACAGCTTTGAGGGCTTTTTAAATGAAGCACATTCATTCAGGGTAGCCAATCAGAACAATGCTCCAACTTTCAGTCTTAAAGGCACAGTAACAAGAAAAGCCTGTTTAATTTAATAACTGATAAAGGTGCATTAGAAGATTCTTTAAAAATTAATTATAACTATCAAATAAAACCTTTGAGACATTAGAGGAGGAATAGTGGGTGGAATAAACATTAAAAAACTCTGTGTCCTTTGAAGGAACACCACCAGTTTCAACCCAGGCTTTATCTGCAACATCTTTAGCACACAGTTGCCACGGGCAACGACTGAGCTGCTTTTCTGTTAACCAGTAAACTCCAACACAGGCCTTGAAGTCTAACTGTGTACTCGAAATGTGTTTAAAGGTATATTCACACTTAAAGACAGCTACTTTTATTTTAAAATGAATTTTGTAGCATGTAGTACATGTTTTCTAACTGAAAATACAGCAGATGCACCCGTGAGCGAAAGACAACTGTACAGTATAAAGTAGGTTAAGATAAAAAAAAAAATGGATTGTTGCTTTGAAGGACTATCCATCCAAAGTTCTCAGGGGAGCCAAAAGCAGTTCCTCTGTGGCATTTCTGCAAAGAACCCTCATCCCCTTGTTTTAAGAGCATGGAAGTGTTTTGGCAATGCCGCCGCATTCTTTTTTTTAGCCTGAGGGAGAGCATCCATTGCTGACACGAAGAGAAATGTTTGGCACGGTGGAGGTGGAGTTGAAGATGTCCTCAAGATAAAGCTTCCCAGGAGGAGCATCTCACGGCCTCCTGACGGTCTTCTGTTGTGATACAGTGTGTATCT
Organism: Brachypetersius gabonensis; assembly: GCA_037577145.1. Classification (NCBI taxonomy): domain Eukaryota; kingdom Metazoa; phylum Chordata; class Actinopteri; order Characiformes; family Alestidae; genus Brachypetersius; species Brachypetersius gabonensis. The sequence goes on from JBBJLR010000034.1 coordinate 15,080,442, forward strand.
ATCATCATCTGACTCACCATCAGCTTGTTCTCCATCACAGCAGAAGAGCTCAGAAGTCCTCAGGGGTGCTGGAGTTAACGAGGAAGGCTGGACGACGGCTCAATTGATTGCTAAGATTTTATTTTTATTGGGGTGAATCATGTCTGGAGTCATGAAGGAATATTTCTTTCAATGAAGGAGACAAAAGACAGTTCATGCCAGCTTTACGTCTCTTCGATGCTACAAATAATTTTCTAAATATCCCCTAGTCAGTGAGATTTGCTTTAATAACTTCAACAGGATGATCACGTTTGTTGTGGTTGCTGTGTTTACAACATGTCAGGGTCATTTGCAGGTATTGCTATGATGTGAGTCAGGTCGCGCAACTGTGTAAAATATAAAGATTAGTTTTACAGCGTCAAAAAGCGAGTGTGTGTTTATTGGATGTGTGTGTTGTGCTCTTGAGTGTCCTGCTCGGCGCTCTGTCCATCAGTTGGTGCATCAGCTGTTTAGTGTGATATTGTTTTTGATAAACTGTCAAATGTATAACAGTATAAATATAAACTCTGAGTGTAAAGACGGTGTATCGACTGTATTCCTGAATCTCCTTTTATCTGCAGTTTTCGTCAGTTAGAAGTGTTAGAATATTCAATGTTGAATTATCCACTGGTGTGACGCTACATGGGAAGTAGTTAGGCGGTACAACTGTGTGATGCTGAGATATTAATGAAAATTCAAGAATATAGATGATATTCCATCACCTTTGCACCTTTGTATTTATACTTTTTCACAGTTGAGCCACTGAATGGAAGCACAAACTATGTGTTTCTAATAAAGTGGCCACAGAGTAGAAGCACAAGGTGGGTGTTTGTTATAGTCCAATCCTATGCAAGATGTCATGACGCTGCTTTATTTATAGCTCTGTGCGAAATGTTTTCTGTATCAGATGCATGAAATGTGATGTGACAGCAGGGCCGTTTATTTGGCTTTAATGACGGAGGTTCTACATGGACCTGATTCATGGGGAAAGAAGATGGAATATAATTGCCCTTCATTCCCTTCGGCATAATTCTGCATAATAGCTCCTTCATTGTTCGCATTACAACAAATTCAAAGCTAGATCTCCTTTGTAATAAGGTGCTGTCATGGTACAAATAAACGTATTTCAAAGGGAGAGGGCTTGTATAGTGAGAAATATGTGCTCTTTAAATGAGTGCAGAACAGAATTACTTTAATGCAAGGTAGAAATAATGGATAGGTCTTAAGCCAGCACCGCAGGGGGTAGGATGTTTACAGACATTGTGTGTTTTTTAACTATTAATTCAACATTTTTGCCATGCAGTTTTACTTATTAAGCATGGTACTTTTAGAGGGGTACCCAGCTCTTCTATGCCATTTTTTTTTGCTCCCAAAGACGTCTAAAAGAAGGAGGTACTTCATTATTATTGCATGAATTATGCCAGATGGCATTCTGCGAGTCTACTGTATGATTCATTGCCTCCAAAAGCCTGCGTGAAACACACTTGTGCCGAATCATGTTCCATATTTTCACTCAGGAGAAATAAGTTGCCTGTGAAAAATTTGGGAACACCTTCATCTTGCATTAAAACATTCAGAAAAAGTTGAAATTGGTGGATTATATGTAATATAATATGAAGTGTTTTAAGATGTCAAGTTACTGTTTAATCTACAGTTGACATGCGGGAACTGAGCTACTAAAAACAAACAGTCATGTTTGACATTTCAGCCTGTGACCCTTTTAGATGGATGTAACAAGGAGGGCCATTTTGGCACAGTCCAGTCTGGATTGCAGTCTGGAGGCACAGTGCAGGGCAAGCAATCAGAACAGAGCTCATTTACATATCAGTCCTTAAAGGAACAGTAGAGAGGTTAAAAACTCACTGCGTAAAAATCTACCATGACTGATTTTCATACACACATATTTGGCACTTAAGGCTATATATAGACATAATATTTTTTTATTGAATGTTTTCTTCTGAAATCAGAAGCTGAGCTGGCTATCTAACTAACAGCAGCCTCAGTGCTAAAGACAATCGTTCACAGGCATTAATAGTCTACAACAAACACTGATACATAATTCAAATTTTAAAACTAACCTGTGCTTTAGTGTCTTGTTTATGAGCAAGGATTAACTCATTCTGCCCCTAAACACAATACTCCTAAAGTCAGCCTGGCTGCTTTATCAATGGGGAAATTTATCAAATTTAAAAGGTTGATACTCGGCTCCTGATCATCTGACTGAAAAGCGCAGTGGGGGGGTGTTGTGGTGTGTGACGCATGTGTGAGAGTTGGAATGGTGCCTATACCTCAAATGGCCTTGCTGGAGAAGCTGCAATAAAATTAAATTATAACTAGAATATTACTACTGCCATTACTTCTACTACTAAGATAAGATAAACCTTTACTACTCCCACAAGTAGGAAATTTGCTTTGTCACGGCAGAAAGCAGACAGAACAAAGCAAAAATTAAGATATCAATAGAATAGAATACTATAAAATAGAATGAAATATACTCAAAATAAAAATAAAATACTATACTAACAGTGCGGTATAAATATATACAATCTAGAGATAAAGAATATGGACATATTCATGTTGTAAAATATTTACATAAATGTATTTGTAAACTATATATGAACTAAATGTAGACTAAGTCATATGTCTGTTCACAATGAGAAACCTAAATTTCAACCTTTTAGATGTTTTTTTGGGGGGAATGTTGTAAAATTGTAACGTTGGGCCTGCAGGGTAGCAGAATTTCTGTGACATCACTCACACTCTAAACATATGTAAGGAACAATTAAGGGTTTGTTTGTACTGATTATAAAGGGCCAAAGAAATCTATGTATCTACACAACAATAATAGTCACACAAGTCACATTTTATGAACAATAATTTATTACAAAAATGATTGTCATATTTAAAAACACCGGATCCAAATTGAATGTGCATGGTTTCAGGCATTCTGAAACTTAAAACAACTGATTATTTTCCAGGCAATTGCAATGCGAAATAACTGTGGCTTTTTTGTGTAATTCAAAGCGTGACTAATTAACAGAAGCTATGTCTACGAAAAAGATTCACACATTCCTGACTTAGACCTCCACCTCCAAGAACATTATCACCTTATTATAATTCAAGATCAGAAGCAGTTATTTGGGAATCCAAGCAGATGACCAGTACCAGTATTTTTCAAATTATGCTACAGAATTCTTCCTATCCTAAAATACAGAATTACATTCTTAATCTTATTAGAATGTGCCTTACCTTTACATTGAATTGTAATCTAAAATCAAAATGGTAAAATAGTTTAAAATTGTTACAACAATATTAAAAACTGTATTTCCACAAGTGGAAAGTAAAATTCCTTAATATAATGTGCAAGGTGCAGAAAAACTTTTGATACTCCTTTGACCCACTCTTGTAAAATTACAACATAGATGAAACAAGCTCAAAATCTCACAAGGTCAGTATATTCAATGGTGTCCTAAAATAATCATGATTTACATGCCTCAATTATAACAGAAAAAAAAAATATTTCAAACAATGTACTGTACTCCAAGGCAGGTTCCCAAGTCGTATGACTTCATGGCCAGTTAACCGGGCCTATATATCCAATCTGCCAATAGCATAGAAGAACAGAACAACAGGACCTATTAGCAATGTAAATGTGGTTTTTATAAGAAAAAAAGGGGAAAAGTTATTTATGTTGGCTTAGATGTGATGTTGTATATATATAAACAACAAGTAGCACTACTACTAGTGCTATTACAACTACTACTACTACTACTACTACTACTACTACTACTACTACTATTAGTATTACAACTACCACAATCACTACTAATATTACTATTACTACTACTACTACCACCAATGCCACTATTACTACTACTACTACTACTACTATTACCAATACCACTACCACAACTGCTACTACTGCTGCTGCTATTACTACTACTACTGCTACTACTATTTCTAATACTACTATAACTTCTACTGCTATTACTACCACTACTGCTACTATTACTACTACTACTACTGCTACGATTACTACTTCTGCTACGATTACTACTACTAACAATAATAATAATAATAATAATAATAATAATAATAATAATAATAATCATAATAATAATAATCATAATAATAATCATAATAATAATAATAATTAAACCTTAGAATCTTATCAACCCAAGTCAGTATCCTTTCTCTGCCACTCAGAGTGACTGGATTTAATTGTGAAGTTTTATTCCTTTTTGACATTCTTGCTCCATTTTCACGGTGCATTAATACCATATTAGAAAATCTTGGGGAAGGAAGGCACTGATGGGTAAATTCAAGAGAAAAGTAAAAATAATTATTCAAATGTGTTCCAACCCCCACCACCCTGGGGTTGGATTGAATCCTCACCCTCTAGTGCTTCTGGAAAATGAAAATGGATTCAGCCTCACCTTTGTTCAGGCCATGTAAGCCTCTTTTCCTAAGCCATTTGGTTGAATCGCAAGTTTAACTACCACTTTCTCCTCCTGAAGACGTACTTACAGAAGGAGAAACCTCAGGCTGAGTTTTATCCGCTGCTTCCAGAGTGGATACGTCGTATTCGGAGCGGCCTGATGTAGAACAGGAGTCCAACCTCAAGGCCACTTGGCTGATTTACTCTTCATAATATCCACTACAGGTCATGTGTTAAGAGTGGGGTGTAATGCTGTCTGAAATCACACCTATAAGGGCACGGACTAATTGACCAGCCAGAATACCTGCCCAGGAACATGGCTAGTCTTTAACCTTGGCATAATCGCCAATCTCCAAGGCCTAATGTGGGTCACTTTCATCCAGGTTACATAATGTCATAAATATTGGCTGTAATGGAGCTGATCCAACTGAACCCGTTAATGTCAGCACTATTTTTGTCTTTTGATCTCTTCTCCTTTAATAATGGAATTTCCCACCACTGACACATATATTAAGAAAATTAATATATGAAGATATACTTATCTCTAAAGAAGCTAAAACATTGTACAACCTTCACTTTATTAATTTAGTTAAACAGAAATTTATAAAGTTTATTAAGAAATACCTTTTATGATATTAATATTTGGATTTTTTTAATCAGTTACTAAAATATTGACATATAAATATATATGTCTCTTATATTAAAGCAATATTTTGGCAAAAAAACCCCATCTAGTTTACACAGTTTACCATATCTGGGTCTTAATTTTGCTGCTTCAGTTTAGAACTGGAACTACGAGGCTAAAAACACTAGAAGTCAGCAGTCAGCGAAGTCTTTTACTGTAAACACAAACCCAAAACTTCTCAAACCACATCCAGTTCTTCATTAGGGTGGATCAGACTTGTGGATGTGGTTTAGGACACAGAATGCCTTACTGTGAGCTAAAAAAATGAACTGAACTTTTAGTGCTAGTTCAGTGCCTGCAGTGCTGACGTGCAGTTCATTTTTGCAGCTCACAGTAAGTGATACTGACAGCATTTGAAAACACTTACACGAAAAATTAAACATTTTATTTAAAACAGTATTTGCCCCTTCTGTGTCAAAATTCAGACACATTTTATACAAATCCAGAGAGCAACATCTGTATTTACTCTGCAGAATGATATCCCTATTTCTAGAAAATATCTTTGAATGTGGTTCAGATTGAATGTTTAGAACCTCCAAATGCAGGAATTTCAATTAATGATAAGAACTAATGAGTTTAGTTTTTAATGAATTAACGAGTTTAGACTTCATGTTAAAGACCAGGTTAAAAACAAAGTTATTGGTCCTTTAGCCTTTAATTGTATGTCGTTCTGCTTCATCCACAATGCAATCGACGGCCAAATCTCAGAGGTTTGGTTTTACTGAGGAACTGAGAAGATTGAAGAGATTCCTGCTGCATGGAAACATCCTGTTGAGGTAATTAAAACCCCAGTGGTGATGTCTTTATAGCCCAAAACAGAAACAAAGTCTATTAGCGTAGTACTTTACTGCACCACGCTCACCACAGTGAGAGCTAAATGTCATGCGGATGAACGGACTTGACCATAAATATTCACTAATACCCTGCCCTGCTCCTCCATGCTTAATGAGGCCAATTAATCAAATGCAATTACAGACATGGACTGGTGCAGCTGCTCACTGGGAGACAATGACAGGAACCCATGACCTTCTCAGTGGACCACGAAATGAACGAGATGATTTGGTTGGGATAGAAGTCATGAGGAGCTTCAGGAGGTCTTTGGTCAAGGTGGTGGTATGAAACACTTTCCTGCAGTTCATAAAGTGGTTCAATTTAACATGTAACCCTCAGAACTGATTGTAAAAGTAGACTCTGATTTTAGTAAATATAAGCAGTGAAAGCAGTCTAGAACCGGTGTATACCGTCAACATCAATAAACTCTGATTTCAGAGTTGGCCGGTCTGCAGAGCCCCTCCCTCTATGGGCTTTCCCCACCCACTTGTAGGCAGAGACTATCCACTGTATTCCTGGCTGCCTGCTGCTTCACTTAGTGACTGGGTTAAATGGGTTACATGGGTTACAATTCATGCTGTTCAGACTGTGTGCTGTGGTGTGTTCATGCAAAGATTTTACTGACACACTCTCCTAAAGGGTTAATCAAGTTTTTTCAGCACATTCCCAGGATCAACAGCAGATAGCCGATGATTACTAAGCTTTAGAACTGCAGCAGAGCAGGTATTGATTTTACACTCATAAAAGAGTAATAATTTAGTGTTGGGGATTTGTTCGCCATGTTACAGAGATGTTCTAGCAGTGAGTGGGGCCTTGGTAATTCCTCAAAACCTGGTCAATTGGTATTTCTAGGAAGCGATGTGGTGGATGTGATGGTGGAGGTCTTAAAGGTCTTCGCCTGGAGTTCACTGCAATAAATATCAGTATTAAAGTGTTTTATTAAAGGATCACACAGATTTACTGTGGTACCTAAAATTGCACTTCCTTCAGCCTTAAAGTCAAGTTGGAATTGGTTATTTCAGACATCTTTACAACACACAGGGACACCAAACAGGATCACAATGTTCCACCAGGACTTCCTCCTAGACCACCTCCTAGACCACAAGGCTCCTCCAGGACAACCTTGGGTCACGCCTCATCTAATGTTTAGTCTGATAGTCTGTGATTTATGGTCTAGGTGTTTATGGTCTGAAAAATATTGAATCTCTGAACCTACAGCTGTATAGTAACAAATAGAGCTTCATAAGTATAGTAAAAAACATTTGTAAAAACGTAAGAAATTTTTGGACCATTTCTATTATTCCAGTTTATATATTTATATTCATGTATAAACCCCACAACCAAATTTTAATTTAAAATGAGTTGCTTTGTCAATGTTCAAACTGAAAATAATTACACATCCTTTACCTTCAGTAAATAAACAGTAACTGTGTATCAATAAACGTACACTTATCCAGAGCAACATACACCAGTGTTCAAGTAGTCCACATCTGTTTCTTAAACATGTAAAACTATATTTAAATCAACCTCCATTATTCAACCAAGTTGCTGCACAGTCAGTACACCTAAACAAGAAGTCAGAAGTTAAGACAAAAGCAAGGAAGGGATGGGCATTTTTAAATGAGAAATAAGCAAGCAGAAATGAGAGGCATGGTTAGTCACCCAGATGCTCCTTGAAGAGGTGGGTCGTCAAGGCGAAACTTGAAAAGAGCGAGGGACTCTGCATATCTGATCGGAAGAGGAAGTTCATTCCACAACTAGGGGCCCAAGACTGAGAAGAGTCTTGATGCATGGCTTTCTCTTCTTTTGAGCAACGGAGGCTCAAGCCGAGCAGTATTTGAAGACCTGAGAGGACGAGAAGTGACACTGTTGGATTAATGCTGATATGTATGGGGGTGCAAGTCCATTCTTGGCCTTGAAAGCAAGTGTTAAGGACTTGAACTTAATGTGAGCGGCCACAGGGAGCCAGTGAAGATTCCTTAATAAATGTGGGGTGTGTGTGAATTTTGCATCTTAAACTTATTTATAAATAATAAGACAGGGATGGCAAAACTTTTGCATACTAAGCGAATTAACGGCAGCCTATCCATCGCTCTCCTGCAGCGGAGAACATTCTGAGGGTGGGTTTACTTGGCTGGGAGCCATGTGGGGTGTTGAGTCCTGAAAGAGGACAGAAGGCGGTGACCAGTGGAGGGTTTCAGACTGGAGGAGGGTTTCTGCCAAACGTCTCAGTGGTCGGTCAGTTGTCTGTAGGCACTGATGCTCAGACTGTAAGCGAGTGCCAGAAAAATGAGGCAGAACATTCAGTCTTCCACCTGCTTCTCTTCTCCAGGACACCGGAAACCTGTCCAAGTTGCTGAGCCTCAGTTTGATGGCTTCCATTTGTGAGAGCTGTTTCTATGGTAATGATTACTGATGTGGTCAATCTGTGATCTCTTGTCCTTGAAGACTTTTACATTTTTCTTAAAATTTGTTTAGCAATTGGGTTCATCCTAGCTGGTAATAAGTTATTAAACTCTGAGGGTCTTAAATATATATACTAAAACTATACTATATACACATCTTTAAAAAGACATTAAAAATCATTTAATTTGGGGACTGTTCTGCCCCACAAAACCATGCATGTATCCCTTCACCATGAACGGGTTTAATTTTAGGACCAAAATCTTTTCAAAACTCTGGTAAAACAATGTCTCAGGCGTCAAACAACACAACCAGAACCATTTCATGGAATAACTTTCTGTGACGAGCTTTTAGAGGCAGACATTCCGAACTGGTTTGCAGTGTATCATCACAGAAGCAGCTTTGCAAGAGCAAACAGCAAATGAGTGTAAAGTATCTGTCAGTGAGTGAGATATGAGGTTCTGAATGGCACAGTTAGTGATAGCACAAAATGAAAGTAAAATGAAAATGTGACTGAGCATTTATCTGCACAATTGAGCACATTACTCCAGGCTCTTCTAGCAGCTTTATGGACAAGAATTTCATCCACAAAGGAGCAGCGTCTGCAGGGAATCCTCAGGGTGGCATTATCCCTACAGCTGAGGATAAATCTGTCAGAAAATCAGTGAGTGAGGAGGGAGTGAAACACGCTGCTAAAAAGTGGTTAACATATTTCAATGGTCCCCTGTGTTCAATTGAATTAAAATCCTCACCAAGCTGCACATTCACATTCATTCCCCCATCCTGAACCTGAAGTTACAATCAAAACTACAGTTAATAAAAGCTACAGCCAATCAGAACACAAGTCATTTACAAATGTCAACAAAAAAGGCTCAGTAACCAGTTAACTCATAGACAGTTAATCAGAACATTTACATATATCAGTCTTACAGGTACAGAAATAATAATGGAAGAACTGTTGGAAAATTATATATTTTTTTCAAATTTTCAGCAAACTGAAACTGACCTCCACCACACTTTCTTCATCTAAAGTGGCTTGAAGCCTTGTCCTTCTCCACCCTGCAGAAGTGTGTGTTCTCCTGGCCGTCCTGGTTTAAAAACCAGAGTCCACGCGGCCTGCTAACGCTAATAATGGCCCACTGAATATTTTACACACAATTTATTTTTAATCTGCAGACACAGATTCAAATCACAGTGAGGCTGTTCTACTCTCTGCCCACCAGGCATTTGGCGTCTCATACATTTTTAATGACCACAAATCTGTCTGACCACAACTGTGCTCAAAAATACATGCAACCCTGTCCCTGCAAAAACAATCTGACTTTAATCAAAGAGGTCTGGATAGTGCTAAAATAGCCATAGTTTTTGTTTTTGTTTATACTCTATTTTATATTATTCTTGTCTTTGTGTCTCCATGCAGTCATAACAATTTCCTCCAGCATCAATAAAGTTTTATAAAGAGTGTGGAGTGTCTGGAGAGATGAAGCTTCATCCAGAACCTTTGTGATGTGCTTGAGTGGAGTTTATGATCCAGAACCGATCCTCCAACATCAGTACCTGACCTCGCTAATGCTCTCATACAATCAAATCCTCACAGCAATCTTCCAACATCAGTACCTTACCTCACTAACTCTCTTGTACAACCAAATCCTCACAGCAATGTTCCAGCATCAGTACCTGACCTTACTAATATTCTTGTACATCAAATCCTCATAGCAATGTTCCAACATCAGTACCTGACCTTTCTAATGCTCTCATACAATCAAATCCTCACAGCAATGTTCCAACATCAATACCTTACCTCACTAACTCTCTTGTACAACCAAATCCTCACAGCAATGTTCCAGCATCAGTACCTGACCTTGCTAATATTCTTGTACATCAAACCCTCATAGCAATGTTCCAACATCAGTACCTGACCTTTCTAATGCTCTCACACAATCAAATTATCACACCAATGTTCCAACATCAGTACTGACCTCACTAACACTCTCATTCAATCAAATCTTCACAACAATGTTCAGGCATCCTTTCCAGAAGTGTTGAGGCTGTTACTGCAGCAAAGGGGGCAAACCCACTCTATCAATTTCCCTAATTAAACTCTAGGAAACAATGGAGAAGCAGATGTCTACAAACTTTGGAACATATAGATCTGAGACACTTTGAGAAGAACCAAACTGTGATCTCTGGATGACTGAACATCTCCAACACGGCAGGTCTTGTAGATGGTATCCTGGTGCGCAGTGGTCAGGACTTACCATAAGTGCTCCAAGAAAGAGAACTGGAGAAAAAAAACTCTGCAGATCACGTTCTGCCCTTCATGTTCCTAATAGTAATAGACCTCACAGCTTACAGAACTTAAAGGATCTGCTGCAGAATCAAAAAACTTCAGGGATGTCTGGTATTCATTTAAAATTTAAATGAACTGCAGCCAAAACATATAAAAAACATATTGTTGTGTTAATTGATTTTTTGGAGCTCCTTCATGAGCTGTTTGCTGTTTATGTGCAGGAAAACTAAGTTCTGTTATGAGGAGCTCATGACTTATTAATGAATGGAGGGAGAATGGAACATATATTCCCCCAGTCCCGCCCCACACACACACACACACACACACACACAAACACACATACAGCTTGGTCTAAAATTCTTGCTTTCCCTGTGTATATCGATGACTTGTATCCATCCATTCATCTTTTGTTCTGTCCACTTTATACCATGACAATACAAATTTCCCACTGGTGGGACTAATAAAGATTTATCCTATCTTATCAAATAGATCTGATCTACACTTTCTCAGTTGATTAAATTGAATTGATGTGTAGGGGTTCAGCCTGAAAGCAGCTCGATTAAGTTCCAGTGGTAAGTTTACGAGAGCGTATCTGTGTTATCACTGTGTTCCAGCACTGTCTTCATGTTCTTCCAGCTGCTCCAGCTGCCTGTGGTTCTATTTTGGGCCAATTTAACAGTAATAAATATGTCACATCTGAAATAAAAACTCCACTTTTCTAGTAGTTTCATGTCCAGGGAAATAAAGGCTGGAATTTTGTGCGGTTGCAGTGAGTGAGTGAAATACCCAGAGGCAATCAGCGTTTGATCCCATCAAAAAGTTGTAACAGGGTGTGTGTTTCTATAAGCTCAGGGCCAGATAAAAATAAATAAAATACCTGCGATCATGTGGGAGGTGGGGACGTATTTTATTGATGGTGGGTGGAGGGCTCTACCATGTCCTTCTCTCACACTCCACGCACTATAGGCAGGGGAGGGGGTACAAGTTTGCTTCTCTCATGTAGTTGGCATTTTTTGCCTCTCAGTCTCTCCCAGCTCAACATCTCATCCTTTGAATTCCATTCTGTTACTATTACCTATCCAACTAAGCTCCATTTCATTGTCCTTTATCGCTCACCTGGTCCTCTGGGCAACTTTATCGAAGAACTGGACATCCTCTTGAGCTCGTTTTCTGATGATGAGTCTCCACTCATCCTCCTCAGGGACTTCAATCTGCCAGGTGACAAGTAGAAGACCTGTGAGCTTGCAATAATCCAATCGTCCGTTGGCCTGTCCCTCTGCGACTCTCCTCCGACCCACAAAGCAGGCAACACTCTTGACTTAGTATCCACCAGGTCTCTTCCTATGTTTAATATATTGTCCAGTCCTTTACATGTCTCTGACCACCATCTTCTGTCTTTCAAATTTCCTCTCCAGGCCTCTTCGTCTCATCTCCCACGTACGCCTATGACTACCCTCAGAACTCTTTCCTCTCTATCTCTGCCCGCTCTCTCCTCTGCTGTTCTATCCTTCTCATCTCCTCCCTAACTTCACTACCCCCTGTCCATCCTCAGTTGAACTGGTGACCAATGACCTTCTCTCATTGCTCCAGAGCACAATTAATCTACTTTGCCACTTGCCAGACCAAGGCGTGCCTCTCTCCCAGTTCCATGGCTCCCTGTTCCATGGCTCCCTGTTCTTTCAGATCTCTCACCTGAAGACTTTGCCATGTTCTTTGATGCAAAGATTGAGGACATTAGCAGATCCTTCACACCAATCGTCAAGCCGCCTGTCAGCCAGAGACAGGCCAATGCTGCCCAGTTTCTTGGCTTCTCACCTCTCTCTCTTGAGGATGTGGCATCGCTTCTAATGTCCAGCAAACCAACCACATCTCCGCCCAACCCTGTCCCGTCGAGTATGCTCCAGATGATGTTTTCAGAACTTATCCCGCATATCGCCAACATCATCAATGGTCAAGTCTGCAGTGGTCACATCAATTCTGAAGAAACCCACGCTGGACTCCTCAGATATCAACAACTACAGACCAGTATCTCTTCTCTCCTTCCTTTTGAAAGTCCTGGAACGGGCTGCTTATAACCAATTTTCTTTCTCAAAACAGGCTTCAGGATCCTCACCAGTCCGGGTTCAAGGCTGCCCACTCTACTGAAACGGCACTCCTAGCCTTCTCTGAAGAGCTTCATGCAGCTACATCAGCCAACTTGTCTTCTGCTTTGATTCTTCTTGACCTTTCTGCAGCCTTCAACATGGTTAATCATCAGATCCTCTTTGCTACTCTGTCCAGCCTTGAGGTATCGGGCACCGCCTGGCAATGGTTTGAATCCTACCTTGAAGTACCAGGTAGCATGGCAAGGCTCCCAGTCTGCTACACGAAGATTGTCCCCTGGTGTAACTCAGAACTCGGTCCTTGGACCATTTATCTTCTCTATATACTGATTCCTTTGGGGATGTAATAGGCTCACACGTTTTTTCCACCACTTTTATGCAGGTGACGTTCAACTAATCCTCTCTTTCCCCTCCAGTGATGATCAGGTCTCGACCCTGGCTGACATTTCCTCTTGGATGGCAGCCCACCACCTTAAGCTGAATCCCAGCAAGACTGAGCAGCTTTTCATCAAAGGGGTTCCATCACCAAGCCACGACCTCACAGTTTCTTTTGAGAACTCTGTTATTGTCCCCTCAAAGAAGGTAAGAAATTTTGGTGTCATGTTGGATGACAAACATTCCTGTCGCACATTGGCCACCTCTCCAGGACATGCAGATACCTTCTGTACAATATCAGAAGAATCCAACCCTTTCTCACCACGGTAGCCACACAGTTACTCGCACAGTCTCTGATCATCTCTAAGCTGGACTACTGCAACTCACTTTTGGCTGGACTGCCAAAGAAGGTAACGAGACCACTTCTGGTGATTCCGAATGCAGCTGCAAGGTTAGTCTTCCATCTTCCTAAATTCTCACACACTATGCCTCTACTACAGAATCTTCACTGGCTCCCTGTGGCCGCTTGTATTAAGTTCAAAACCTTAACACTTGCTTTCATGGCTAAGAATGGGTTTGCACCTCCTTACTTGCCTGCACTGATCAAGCAGCGTGTCACTTCTCGTTCTCTCAGGGCATCAACAGCTCATCTTGAACCTCCATTGCTCAAAAAAAGAGGAAGACATGCATCTAGACTCTTTTTGGTCTTGGCCCCCCAGTGGTGGAATGAACTCACTCTTGCAATCAGAGTTAAATAGCTGTTGTTGATTTAAGTATAGCTTTACAGGTTTAAAAACAGTTGTGTACTACTTTAAGCACTGATGTACGTTGCTCTGTGTGACGGGTTCTTTCCCGGCGTGGTCGTCATCAGGTCAGTGTCGCGTCCGGGGAAGCAGAACCCGCCCATAAATGTAGATAATAAAGACACGAACTCCTCAGATGCACTCCAACTTGCAGCTTTATTTCTGCACAAAACATATACATGTAAGCCACAGAGGGAGTTGACTGGACCACCGTATCAGTCTTGCATGGCATGCCCACATGTGTGTGTTGAACTTGCTACGTGCATGCGTCCAAAGTTCATTAACACTTGACTGTTCAACTTCCATACACTCACATTATTAGCAAGAAAAGCTAACGCAACATAGTCATATCAAAACAAGAGAAGAAAGCCCAATACGCACCTGCACAAAACATATACATGCAAGCCCCCGAGGGAGTTGTCTGGACCACCGTATTAGTCTAAGCAATAAATACATAAGAAAATTATTTACCAATGCCAACATAACACTTGATGCTAAGCTACGCTACCATGTTTTGCATTGCGTCTACATTGTTTATCCATACATTTGCAAGGAGAGACATATAAATTACACAAAATCTCAGACTGCCTCATTCTGAAATATGGCTCATTTACAGTATGCACACTTTTATAGCTTGTACTCATCTGTTATATAAAAGTAATTGCTTAGACTGAGTCATTTTCTGACCTACCTTGCACGGCACGCACACATGTGTGTCACACAAATTCCCTCCACGAGGTGACAGTTAGTGCTTACAGTGAATTCTCCTTAGAGCCCAAAACATGAAATTCCATGTAAATAAAATGAAAATAACAATCATTTTGTTGGAATTCACAACTACGTACATGACACTTATTCCTTGTCTGTTACATCTGGATAAGAGTGTCTGCTAAATGCTGTAAATGTAAATGTAAATGTGATGAACATAAACACATTTGAGGTTTTTATGTCTAATTTTGTTTGTCTTTGGACACAGAAGCTTCTCTCTATGTGAAAACCTCAAAATCAGTGAAGAAACTAACCACCTGTTTTGGAAGGATACACTCTACAAGTAAAATGTTTTTGCACGCCACATTATTTTTAACACCTGTTTTATCTGTTTATTTCATTAACTCTTTCTTGTTAAGCATTGAAAAGTTGTAAAGGGAAACAATTATTAATGTAAATATGCCAAATACATGTTTATATTTAATATTAACTTAAAATACATTCAATATTCTTGGCTAACAAATACATTTATAGTATTTTCGTTATCTGAGGACCTTTATTTGCCAGAAAAATTTATATTTTTCATTAATCACTGCAGACCTACAAAAATCCACCTAATATAATTATAATGATAATGAGGATCTCCAGATGAGTGTTAGATATTTAAGGAGCTATTAAGTGCTTAAACAGTAACAGGTGCATTTAAAGTTAAAGGTCAGTTTAGAATTTGACTCTGCATCACCAACAACTAGTTAATAGGAGTCAGACCTGCACTGTTACAGATTCTCTCATCTTAGAAAGGAAACTGGCTTTATTTCACACATTTTTATTTATAGTTGTCAACCAACAATTTTCCAGTTTATACAGAATAAAAATCTGCAATTAGGTGGTTAAAACCTTTGGTGTGCAAAGTTGTGTATACACAGCAGATTGTGGTGTTAATCTACTCCACTCCGCATCGCTGGACTCCAGACCAGTAAAATGTGGAGTTTTAGAGGACACTCCTATAGAGCACGACATCAGTGGCAGGGACACGTGTGGGAGAGCCCAGCTGTTGTATAGGAAAGAGCAAACAGCATTCTGTCTCTCAGAACAGCCTCCTTAATGCCACCCCCTGCCGCGGCCGGCACAGCGGGGCCCTCTATGGCTGACGGGTGCATTATTAATCCTGATGTCGAATTGATGGCCACTGCTGTGCCTGTTACAAACAGGCTGGCCCTCTTCAAGACGTCCATGTACACCAATCGCCAGGCTTTCAGGAGAGGACAACATGCCAAAAATGTGCGCTATGATTTAAGAGGAATGAATTAAGGAAACTTTATCAGGAAGGATAGACAAGTTATAAGGCACTTTTCCAAAGTTATACAGGAACCTTGCGGTATCTAAAGTTGTATCAGGTTCTGATGTTCCAGTGTCTCTCAGTCCGGTAACTGAATTTCTGACTCAATTCTCTCCACAGTTATTGACTGCGTCCATGTAATCAAACCGGCGGGAAGTTTTTCTGTCATAGCTTTTGCTTTTGAGGCCTTTTATTATTTATCGTGTTGTTTGAGTATTTAATGTTTTCTCTGCATACTTTATCTATGTGATGAAAACCGAACCCAGAGAACTTGTTAGTGACGTCCTGGATCACCTTCACATTTTTCACAAAGATAAGAGTCGTAGAACTCCCACTAAAAATATATCATTCCCAGCTGTTAATTAGTTTCTTCATTGTTGTTTTTTTGTGTGGATAGTAAATAAACAAACACCTCTTTCCATGTTGTGAAGTCATTTCAAACAATCAGAAAGCAGTGATGTAGTCAGCTCAAATTGTGGCCACTTTTTGCCATTGAATATCTCGGGTTCGGCTTGGATTGCTTTATTTGTAATGGAAAAACATTTGTTTGCGGTACGGCGCAGTTCCATGTACCAGTGGAAAAGCACGAATAGACATCAATTGTAGCTTTAGCCCTCATGTAATATTCACATTTAGTAACCTCATTTATAGCAAGCAACCTCTTAAAATTGCTACAGAACTTTTTTCTTTTGGCCCTTAGCGTCATTTGTTATCTTTCGTTTACTGTGGAAAAGACGACATATCTTCAGTTTATACAGACAACAAAAAGAGATTCATTTATATA
>JBBJLR010000034.1:15124892-15137671 GCA_037577145.1 Brachypetersius gabonensis
TATTCATATGTTTAACGTACAGAGGCGAACGCCTAATGCTTCAAACTGCCGCAGAATGCAATCAGCTCATTGATATTGTGGGCCATGCTTCTGAAATCAGCCTGCCATGTGATTCTAATTAAGATTTCTCCCCATGGGAGAGGGAGGGGGAGGAGGGGGGTTGTATCGTCATGACATTAGTTCGGTTAAGCAGAAGCGCACAGGAACGTGCTTGCATGTCAAAGATTCTCGAGTTAAGAAAGAAGTATGAAACCTTTTTTTCATGCATACTGGAACAGATTGGGAAGATAAAGAAAGAACCCAAAAGAAAGAAACATTCAGAATAAGACTTTTCTTCATCCAGCCTGTTTCTCCTAAACAGAACTGAACTCAGTTTAACATCGGTGTGAGATTCTTGCCCGATCCCAGTCTAAGATCTTAAAATGAAATTTCTTTTCTCTCACTGCTCTGTTCTTTATTCAGCGCCGACCATCAGATCTTCAGATCAACCAGAAAATCCAAAATAAAACTTTTGTTTTTAATACATTAGTCTTGACTTCCATAGTCAGACAGTTTTGATATATAAGGTTGTTAATGAGAAGAAACTGAGAACTGATGAGAACAGCAGTTGATTTTTTCTTTTGCTCCATCTTTCTCTTAAGGTGAGTTTTCAATAATAAGAAGATGATTTATTTCTGATGAGACAAAGAAAAAGCCATGTATCATCAGGGCTGTTTTAGGTCTGGGAACCTGGTATAATAATGGCTGTAAGAACCGGGTTTCAGCCATGCAGGAGGCTGCTGCAGCAAGAGGCAAATTCTAAACAACGTGGCGCATTAAAAAGATACGAGCCAGATATTATAGAGTGAAATTTCATGCATGTTCAAAGCTTATGAGGCACGTCTAAACACGCAGCCTGGATGACCAACGAGCTCTGGGTCTCTCCAAGATGTTTGATGCATCTCACTGCGAGCTCAGATATGCATAAAAATCGTCCTGGCGCGGCGATCGAGTATTCATTATAAACAGACAGAGACACGGTTTGCTTAATTTGACCTTTAAGACAAACATCAGAGACAGCTCTTGAGAGGGGAGTGTGTGAGAGGGCCGAGATGAAGCAGAGCAGGCTAGCGTACAGAAGCCCGGTTCATCACGAAAGCCAGAGATTTACCGCAGCCCGGAGCCCAGCCAAGAGCCGCTCGCAATTAATGGAGCCCACCGTAAACACGAACTTGCATTTAGCGCTCTGAAAGTCACTTAAACCCCCGCTTTAGCTTGTCGCTAAAAGCTAACTGTGAGCTGTTAGCACACACTCGCTATCAAAAGCTGTAAACATGGTGGGGCAAAAGACCCAGAGGAAGATTTTGCTAACAACAGTCTCTTCTTTGTCTCATCAGAAATAAATCATCTTCTTATTTGGAAATTGTTGAGTCTGACTTGTTTCTCCTAAACCCCCTTTTAGGAGAAATAAGGAGCAAAAGAGAAAATCAACTTAAGACAGAAGTTCTGTTGTTCTCATCCGTTCTCAGTTTCTTCTCAAAAGCAACCTTGTGGATCAAAACACTGGTAGTTGAGACAAATTTCAAATGTTGTTCAGACTTATTTATAAGCCGGATATATTCATAAGTTTTCTTCTATCATCTTTTGGTTGATCTGAAGATCTGATGATCTGTGCTGAATAAAGATCAGAGAAAAGAAAGGGTATTTTAAGACCTTAAACTAGGATTGGGCTGAGATTAGGGGAAGCTCTTTCTCAGGAGCTGAATTTTAAGAGTGGGAGAAAATGGTCAGAATTTCATATTGATGTTAAACCGAGTCCAGTTCTGTCTAGAAGAAACAGACTTGATGTAAAATAATCTTCTTCTAAATTGTTGTTATTTTCAATTGCCGTACAGGAGCTAATTCTAAACAATGGAGGGCGAGTAGCGAGTTTCCTCAGGTTGAGCTTCGGCTATCTCAATTACCCGCCTGTCAGGCCGTTAAATAAATAACATTCGTCAGCCTGCATGTCCGCGGAGACGGCTTGCATAAATATGGCCGCATAGGTAATGTGCCAGTCTTGTTTATAAATTATTAATGATTTTTTTCCCTCCCTGTCGTTTTGGACGGGTGGACGAGGAGAAGGGGAAAAAAAAGAAGGAGGACGAGGGGAGGGTGGCAGGGGTATAGCGGCGCTTCTCAAACAGATTTTGCAATTTATTCCTCTGCAGTTTGTCCGTCAAACCTCCCTCTGACAACATAATCCGCGCTAATCCGCCCTGCTCACTTTCCCTTGTTGGCTCTCATGCAAAAGCGAAGGCTAAATCCCGCTACCTGTCAGTCAAACGCGGGCGAGGAGACAACTGCAGGCAGGGGTCTGCCAGTCGCTGTCCGCCGACACACACACACATGACAACACTCTCCTGTTTCCAGGCAGTGAGCCTGGCAGACTTAACCCCTCAGTCTCGCGTTCTAATCCACTATAAACACACCAAGCCTAAAACCGCGGCCTAGCACGCCACTATCATACACAGTGGGCTAAGAACTGGACCGGAGGAGAAGACAACGGAGATGGAGGCACGAGAAAAGGAGGGACAGTGAGTTCTGACAGATTCTAAGCTGCAGTGAGCTGGAGGAGGATCTGGTTAGGATAGGCTGACCCTGCTGTCACATGATGAAGATTCGAGCTAACTGAGGTGTGTGGGCTTGACTGGGCTCCTGCATTGGCAACTGGCAATATTACGGTCACCATGATCCAATCAGACTTTAGAACACTCCATAAATCCACAAGCTGGTGAATTTTAGACATGCGGTTACTTCATTAATCATCACTTCTTCACAAAGAGAACAAGAAATAAAAATATATAAATTTACTTTCACTTCCCAACAAGGAGTTTGAGTCTTGGTTCCATTCAGAGGTTCTTCTTGATGCTATTGGGGAGTAGACTTGGTTCCTCTCAGGTTCAAGGTTCAAGGTTGCCTGACGTATTCACCATGCACTTAGAAAGTTTCTCCTTTTGTGACTTGGTTCTTCTCAAAGGTCCTTCTTTATGCTCCTAGAGCATTCGTCCTGGTTCCTCTTAGTGATTCTTCTTCATCCACTTAGAAAGTTTATCCTTTTGAGAATTAGCTACTCTCTGTGCTTTTTCTTCATCCTTTTGTAGAGATTCTCCTTTGCAGTCCTGGTTCTTCTCTATGGTTGTTCTTCACTCTTCCAGAGAGTCTCTCCTTTTGAGAGATGACTCTTCTCTGAGGTTTTTCTTCCTGGTGCTAGACAGTTTCTTCTTTTGAGACTTGGTTCCTCTCTGTGTTGTTTTTTTTCATGCTCTTAAGGAGATTGTCCTGCCGCTGTCTCCTTGTCCTGAAAGGGCTGGGAATTTAGGACAACGTCTGTTGCACAATGCTAAACAAAAATAAATAAATTGAATTAAACACTTACACTGAAATCCAAAGGACTGGAGTATCGCACTGAAGAAAAGATTTCAGTGGTCCAAATGTGAAGCAACTTCAACTTCAAACCTCTCCAAAACTAAGCTAAGTCTATATCCTGACATTTTTGTTTCAAGGTGGATTTGACACAACCAATTAAATTTTCAGACAAACATCCAGCTTTGAAACAGGCTAAAGTGGCTCTGTCATGTCCAATTGTGGTGACCAGTTTGAGAATTTGGAGGAACAGGGGGGATGGATGGAATGGAGGAGTGTGTTCACCCGTCACTTTTCCTGATAGCATCAGCCTAAAGATTTAGACCCGCAGCTGCACTCTATCAGAAGAAACCAACTAATAACCTCACAGGCAAAGGGGAATCTTTCAATAGTTTATCTGTTGACAGGACTCTTTACTGAGTGACTCTAAGGCCACTATCAGTGAGACACAGCAGAGCTCCAACTACAAGAAGCCCACACACTGATTATGGATTGACGAGGAACATGTGATCAATCACTTGTTTCAGCAAATTTATCAAATCACATTGTTAAAGCAGTGAAAACCCTTCCCTAAAATAGAGTGGGGCAAAACAAACCAATCAACAAACAGACAAAAAAATACATATAAATAAAAAAGACATAATATAATAACTGAATAATTTGGTCCAATTCATTACATTTCCCTGATGATAAAACACACATCTAAATAAATCAATAGCATTAGCTTTTAAAATGAGGAAGGTATTTAAAAAGAGAAAAAGTTAGATGAGCTTTCCAGAGCACTAGCAAAATCCTATTTAACCCAGTGAGGGACAGTTGCATGCAACTGTTCAACCATTAGAAATACAAACTTGTTCTTGTTTTTGGACTAGAAACATCAAATTTTGCCATATCAGAGAACCCATAACAGAATAATGTGCTTGGGTCTTATTTCCCCCCACAAAGGAAAGAATGGTAGAACCTGAACGTGAATCATTCTTGTTATTATACCACAGTCACTGTAGACTATTTGGCCAAAAGAATGGACAACACTCTCATGTTACAAAGATATAAGTACACTAACTAAACCTTAGCAACCATCTGGGATACTGCATGCAATCGCCTAGGAACACTTTAGGAACCACAAAAAAATACCATTCTTACCACCTAGTAACTGCCTGACATGCCATAACAAACATCTAGCAATGCATTAACAACCACCTGAAACACCAATTTAACCTCCTAGCAACTGCCCGATCAACCACACCTACCAAAGAGCTCAAAGTGTCCAGTGTTTTTAAATCCGGAAAACTCAAAATAAGTTGTTTAACTTTCAACTTGACAAAATAAAAGTTGCACTAAATTTGTTCACACTTCTCAAATTAGGAAAGTTAAAACGTATCTTGCATTAAGCTATATTGGTAAAATAAAATTTGCTCATTACCAAAGCTGAAACATCTAAAGCTAGTGAAGATCCTCCTCAGCTTCACAATGGATTGGGTTCAAAAACAGGACCTTAAATTTCACTGAAGTTTAAAACTCTTGCAATAAACATCATGTTATTGGGGGTGTCATGAGAAGAACAAGAGCTGCAAAGCTCATTCAACCTCATTGCATGGTTGGAGGGAGAGACTGGATTTTGGAAGGCCCCTTGTTCTCACTCCCTCTTTCTCTCCAGTCTGAAGGTGAGGATGATGTTTTTCGTAAGTGTGGTCATCTGGTTTCTGTGAATCCTCAGTCCACCCCCCATCCCACACCCCCACCCTCTCTGGCCCACTGTGGGAAAACCCAGAGCAAATATGTTCTCCACTTCAGCAAGAGAGATAAAGGATGGTTGGAGTGTAGAGTCAATCTTCGGAAGAATAAATGGAGAGTTAGCATGTGAGTAACGTGGTTCAAACAGAAATTATCTACAAAAGTCTTAAATTATTACTAAGTTCTAATGATCCCAGGTGATTTTTGGTAGTTTCAGTGTTAGGATTAGGATTAGGGATCTGTCTTGAGGTTGTGATGGTTTAACTTGCTTGTTTTTTATCTTATAAATTAGAAAAAAAATATATATATTTGATGATAGATAAATGATGAAATGAACAAATGTATTAGAAATGCTGTTCATTTTGAATGGCATAATTAAAAAGCAATATTTCAGTCTGTATTTGCAAAAATAAGGGAGAACACGGAACACGAGATTTCCAAAAAAATAATAAAGAGTGCATGAAAAGAAATACAAAGAAACAAATTTAAACCAAATCATATGGCAATGTGCAGCAGGCACCTGAGCACGAGCGAACATTTTCCCCAAAGTCTGTTCTTTTCAAAGGGAGGAAATCAGCTGCAGCCTTAATGAGCATCAGGTTTGGCTTGCAGGAGCAACAGCAGTGCTCAGAGCTTACACAAATGTGAATTTCCTACACCAGACGGCAATCAGTCTGTAGTCCATGCTCAGGGTCGTCACAAAGGTGACAAAATAAATATCGCTGCCTTTACCCATAATTGTTTCATTAATGAAACTCTCATGTCAAGCTTTTAAAGCAGAGGCCTCTGTAAAAACACTATATTGTATCTTGTCTATGAATGATGCATTTAAGTCATGGAAATATGTGAAGACATTATCACTTAAGGTTCCAGTTCTTAGATATGAAACTTATAACAGTGTTATAAATAGAACAAATGTCACTTTAGGCATATTATTTCAGTTAAATGTTATTTATTTACCAGCACTTTTCATTTTGTGAAAACTTACATTACACTCAAGCAATGCATGTTAAATACATCACCCAGTGCTCATGTATTTGATATGACATTTTTATGTAGGTAAAGTTACACCAATCATACCAAGTGTTAAATTCTAATTCAACACTTGGTATGATTAGTAACACTTCACCTACATAAGGATTTCATATCAAATACAAAACTTTTCAAACTGATTAATAAATACTGAGGTAAATACTGAGGCATTTTAAATATAGTACTCAGTGCTTATGTAGGTACAGTGTTACCAGTTATACCAGGTGTTAAATTAAAATTATTTTTTTTAAACTTGGCAAATCCAGATTGCATTAACTTGGGCGATGGTGGGGGTGGTGGGGGTGGTCAGAGAGGTGGGTTTAGAGGCTATAATGAACACGACATGCACCAGATAAGGACTCTCCAGTGGGTTAACACCAGAGCTTGTAACATGGATTGCCCTGAGAAGGCTCTTTGAAGCCGAGGCATCCAACCCGATAGTGAACCTCAAAGTGGTGGGTGTTGCTATCGCTGGGAGAAGAGGCTGGAAGCTCAGAGAGAGTTTGGTTGATTTTCAAGGGAAGCAAGCTAGAATTCAGGACCAGGAAGTGTTCAAAATGTGGGAAATGTTTCTCCATCACACAATCACTGATTAGCAGCCTTGATGATTGTAATGGCAGATGCTCAAACATTTACCTTCCTACTCTGTACCCTGTACCTTTTTTCCCTTAAAAATGCCTTTCATGTCTGTAATAACCGTGTAGTTACAAGTTAATAATAATATGTACATCCTAGTATTTATCTACCTCAGATTTTGCTCCTGTTATTACACAAGTATGTCTTAAATATTGATCAGAATCGGAAATCAAATCAGGAAACGTATTGATTCTGGAGGAAATTGCTTATGTTACAACTGCAAAGACACAGAGAGACACAGAGACAAGAATAACATGAAAAAAAGTCAAAGTTGAAATAATAATGTATAGAAAAAAACTCAATATGAAAATATACTATGCTGTATACACAAATGATGTGTATAAATACTACAAATAACACAGTTAAGTGAATTCTAACGAGACAAATGATAGTTAGGAATATATTGTTGCACTTAGATGTGATAACATATAATTTATTTGTGTTCCTTTTACTTCTTTATGGGTTCCAGTTCATTGTCAGGCATGAAGGGGTTTAGATGGGGTCCTGGCCATCAAACCACAGCAAAATGTCTCCATCAGATCTACATCATTTCAGTGAAAGCTTAATAACTCTGTCATTCCACACGTGATCCGTCTTCATAAATGTATCATATGGATCTTCATCCCTGTCAGTAAAATGCAGTTTTGTAAATCCTGATGGAAGATGAAGCCAAACAAAACTCATTTGGATGCCAACCTTCACCTGAGCTTAAACTTGAGCTTCAGATCTGCTTCAATTTCTCAGACATGCAGCTATACAGCCCATCAAAAATGTGACGGCCTGGGACCTTAATGTTAAGGAGGAAAGAGGGTAATAAATGAAAGAGTGATGGCACAGAAACACCAGGCAGGAGAACGAGTGTGTTTTGACTGGCTTTACGTAAAGAGGGCCATAAATAGATTGATCACTCGCTGTCTCTCACATTCAAGACACATAAAAGACCTGAGAGTTTGAGATGCCAATACTAAGAGACCTTATCTTCTAAGTGTGTATGTGTGATGGTTTGCCTCACAAATCCTCAAATTGTTGTGCACAGTTTTAGTTTAACATACTGGGGAAAAAAGATGGTTTATAAAGTCCACATTTTACATTCCTCATAATGTGAATTTTTTTAAATAAACAGTAACAAAACAAGATATTTGACCAAAAATGTGTTTATGCTATCACCATGGGCTAAAGAATGTTGTGTAGTTAAAAACCTGGGAATTTTATTTGTACTTTTGTTTGAAGCAGTGTGTGAAACACCTGGTGTCACTGGAATTGCAAAAATGAAATAACTGAACGGCAACATACACTTTTTTTTGTCTACGGGGGTAGGGTTTTGACTGAGGAATGACTTGCTATTGAGGCTTTTAGGGTGTTTCCAGTGTCAGTCAATCACCCTATGAAGTAAGTGTGTGGTCATTTAGATCATTTGAACAAAGTTTCCCTATCTTGTTAACTGAAATTAAGCTGAGGTAGCTGAGGTGTGAAACTAAAAAGCATCTCAACTGTATCTAAGCTGATCATCAGATTACATTAGATTTTTTATTGTGGATATTGCACAAATGAGACACAATACACTGGTTTTGAGTGCAAGAAACTAAATTCTGAAACTAAGCACTAAATCACATTTTATTCTGATCAAGATATTTTTTCTTTAATTTTTGCTTATTTTACTGATATATCGCTAAGCAAATTGTGCTTATGTTGTTTTGTGTAATATACTAAGTGTTTACATCTAATTTCCAATGGATTTTTTCTCGTTTTTGTGAGTTGGTGAAACGTATATTTTGTAGTGTATTTTATTATTATCCCATGCTGAAGTTGAAAGCTGTCAGGGAGAAAATTACCTGCAGAAACTGGACAAACAATGGCAGTTATGGCCAGCACTCATTCTGCCAGGTGAAAAATGAAAGTGGACAAGTGGCGTTAGTAAAAGCGGAGACCCCTGGACCGCCCAGTTTCAGCCCCCTGGTGGCTCCTAACGCTCAGCTGTTATAAAACACAAATTCGTGGGGTAATCCCACAGAGCTCAGGGTGGACCGAACTGAGGCCGTAAATTATGCTCCAGCAGCGCTGCAGTGGCAGAAAACGGCTGAGCGCTGGTATATTTAGGGAAGGACATGAAAGAGGTTGATCCTTTAACAAAATAACGAGCGGAGGCCCTAAGCTCCGGACCAGCGGTCAATACCCATGATGCCAAGTGATGGACGAGCAGAGGGACGAGCTGAGATGAGTGTCTGTCCGTCTTTATGTCTCAAAACGAGGGCGACAGGAGACTCTGGCATTTGCTTTAAGCCTCTGAGGGCACTGATGTTATTTCTGGTCCTGTGTGTGTGTGTGTTTGTGTGTGTGTGTGATTTATGTGAGTGTGTAGCTGGACATCCCTTCTTTCATCAAAGCATTCTCTCATTACTCACAAACAACCAAAAAAAAAAAAAAAACTCAGTCAATTGGTGAGAGCATCATTTAAGAATAGTTTAAGACTTGTATTGTTATTATTAGTAGTAGTACTATTAGTATTATTAGTATAAATTTTGATTACTACAACTACAAATAATAAAAACAACAATAATAATTTAACTTTTTAACTCCTTTAGTCATGCATGAACACACCACAGCACAATGTGAAATTCTTTATCTGCATTTAACCCATTCACCAAGTGAAGCAGTGGGCTGCCACCAGCGAGGGGTGTTGGGGAGCAGCATGTGGGGACGGTACCTTACTCAAGGGTACCTCAGTGGTGACATTAGCAGGTGGGATTTAAACCCACAACCTTCTGATTGCAGGGCCATTACCTGAACCACTAGGCTATGCAGCTACCTATGACTAATGGCCATATTAAGGGGGTGTGTAATCACAGGCATATTATCTTTCCATTTTTACACATTTTAAAATAATAATAATAATAATAATAATAATAATAATAATAATAATAATAATAATAATAATAATAACAGTAATAATAATAGTAAGCTTGAATGTGTAACCAGTTCCTGACCACGCTCACACACAGCTCCGCCAGTGCCTGGTACAAAAACCATACAACTACTGTGTATGTTTGGGTAACATAAGAGATGAGATAGAAAATGATGTGTGTGTGTGTGTGTGTGTGTGTGTAGTGAGCAGGCAGCCCTATAAGATCTCTGTTGAGTGCAGCGCTGTCTGCTTTGTTAATGTAATCACTAAATGGGCCATTGTGTGTGTGTGTGTGTGTGTGTGTGTGTGTGTGTGTATGTGTGTGTGATGAATGAATCTGAGGTGAAGTTCATTTGTGAGCTGGGAGGAGGCTGGTGCGAGTGTGTGTTCAAGTGGACACATGACCCGCTGTTAATAACACACCATGTGTATGTTGTACAAGTCTGTCTAAGTGCGTGTGTGTGTGTGTGTGTGTGTGTGTGTGTGTGTGTGTGTGTGCATGTGTGATGGATGGTGCTTGGGTCAGTGTGGTGTAGAGACAGACTCTCTGGTTATACACTGATACATTGAAATTATAAGCTTAGTTAAAAAAAAATACCTTTTTAAAGTATTCTACTTTTTTCTACCACTAAAGTATTCAGTATTTGGTATTGTATTGCAATGACTAAGGGAAAAATCCAGCTCAAATTATAATAAAAGATCTAATGTTACAAATGACTATTTTACAGTCCTGAACTGTAAAATATTAAACAAATGTATTACACTCTACTGTAGTTTAAAATATTAATAATATTTATAAATCTATTTCTGCCCTCGAAATGTAGCTTGTATAGTAGTTAAAAAATAAATGATGATTAAAATTAGATTACTGTTCTTACCAAAACCTTATTCAAAAGTCTTATTCCATTGTAAGTCATAACATATCATAAAGGATACTTCAAAGAATTTGGATTTTAATTTCAGCCCAGAAAGTGCTACACAACTTATGCTCATTAAAATATTCCTTTATAAGTGCTCGTATAGGTTCATGTCAGTTGTTATAAAGGGTTTAATTATAAATGCTGTCCTACAGTGTCTGTCTGTTCCTGGAGGCGAGGCAGGTCAGTTGTTGGCAAGGTTTGTGAAGAACATTTTTCTCTGTTGATTCTGTATATAAAACATCATCCTCAGCCTGATGAGTTTATTCACACTTCATTAACTGGTGCAAACAGGAGGAACGTCCAAATCTCCAGATCTCCAGCACTGAGATCAGAAATGAAAAAGCAGCATTTCAGGGTGTTCCAAAGTCCAAAGTCCTCCAGTCTGAAGAAAAGATTTTGACATTGATATTTGGCTCTCCATGAAAAAAAACTGCCCAAAAAGAATTGCATCACACTGGATTAAATGTGTGTGATTGAAATATTCAGTTCCACGTGAAATAAATGCATTACCCATTATCTGATGATCTTCAGATACTTTCTAATTGATTACAAACTATGCGACAAAAACTCAGCGGGTTGTTAACAGTATTAGGATTGGGATAATTTAATATTTGGATTAGGGTCAGGTTGAAGTTTTAGGTTCAGACATTATCTAATGTTCAGACAAATCTAATTTAGTATTAGATTTATATTTAAAGTTCAGGCTAAGGTTAATATTGAAGTGAAAATCCTAGCATAGGTGAACGCACCACAGCGCTAAATTCCACCACTGCATTTAACCCATTCGCCAATTGAAGCAGGAGGCGCTCGGGGAGCAGTGTGTGGGGATGGTACCTCAGAGGTGCCAAGCAGTCTTGGGAATTGAACCCACGACTTTCTGATCGCAGGGAGAAGGCCCTAACCACTAGGCTACCAGCTGGATAACAGTGGGGTTTGGTTTAATGTTAGATTTTACTCTTAATTTCTAGTCAAGGTTAGGGTTTGGATTAGGAATGTCTAAATTTTAGGTTCAAATTAGGATTGGGATTATGTTTAGGTTCAGTGTTAGATTTAAATGTTATGTTCAGGTTAAGGGTAGGGTTTAGATTAGGATTAGATTAAAATTTCAGGTTAAGATTAAAGTCAGGTTTAGGTTTAGAATTTAGATTACATTAAAGTTTTACGATCATGTTATGGTTGGTGTTAGGGGTTAGGATTAGATTTAGTGCTTGTTTTAGTAGATTATTTAAAATTCAAATTCAAATTTCTTTACATTAAACAAATGTTTAGTAAACGTTAAGTAAACTTAAAGACAATGTAGTTTACAACATTTTATTTATTTTGGAATAATATGGAAATTTAAAGCACGTAAATGTGGATATTTCACCTCAGCAAGGAAAGGGAAGGAACACACACTAATGTGAGTGTTTGTGTGTGTGTGTGTGTGTGTGTGTGTATGTGTGTGTGTGTGTGTGTGTGTGTGTGTGTGTGTGTGTGTGTGAGGGAGAAACCATTCATTTGCCTGATTCGTTATTTCAACCTTAACAAAGGGGAGGAGGGGGTCATGAATCTGGATATGGACGTCGTGAGCGAAGCGGATGGTATTTTAAAAGGAGCATCTATAACACACACCTCCACACCTGATCTAATAAGGCGTCCATATAGGCTTCTCCTTCCTCCTCCCTTTACTTTCATTAGGGCGAATGGTGAAGCTCACAAAGATGGAAATAACAGCATTCATCACCCTGTGGGTCCTCCGAGCCCACCCGATCATATCACCTGTAATTTATGGTCGTTTATGCAGTGCTTTCAAGAGTGTTTGGTATGAAGGACAGTTTCTCCAGGATGGTCCATCACTTTAGAAGGGTGTATGTGTGTGCGTACGTGTGTGTGTGTGTGTGTGTGTGTGTGTGTGTGTGTGTGTGTGTGTATGTTTTCATTTTCTGAATATTGTAATGTCTCTGACTTTGTAAAACACTTTAATAAAAAAAATCCTCTCCACCCTTTAAAAATTTCAGAGAAATACTCTAGAACAACTTTTTACAGAAAGTCATGCGACTTACGAGCCCATGTCCTCATGGGATATAAAAACAAAACCTGTATGTGTATGTGTGAGTGTGTGTGTGTGTGTGTGTGTGTGTGTGTGTGTGTGTGAGTGTGTGTGTGTGTGTGTGTGTGTGTGTGAGTGTGTG
>JBBJLR010000034.1:15137771-15140271 GCA_037577145.1 Brachypetersius gabonensis
TATATATATTGTCAGCTTCCTTAGCCGACTACTCAGATGTGAGCCAAAAGTAATTTTATATAGTTTTTTAGTCTTGGAAAAAACTTTTTGGAATACGTTTTTTAAACTATTCCCATGAAGTTACAAGCAGTAAGTTCTGCGTGTGTGTGTGTGATTGAAAGAGTGAGATGGTGACACTGTTATTAAATGATGGCTGTGTGTAAAAGCCTTATTAGGTGTGTGTGATGTGTCGGACCCTCTGGACCTTTGGGCTCCTTAGAAAAGGTTTCAGTGCCTGAAACGCAGGCTTTTTAACCCTCACCTTTTCAATCATGACACACAACATGTTTCCAAATCTCCATGCCAAGAAGATCAGTTTTGCTCTCGGTTGTCATAGAAATGTAGCCCACCTTATTTTTACGGTGAGCACTGAACATCCACATCACATCTGAAATATTCAGTTGGGGAAGCTGGGAACATTCGATAAGTCAAATGAACTGGATTACTCTTTAAATCATTGCCTTGTGTCCCAATAAATGTTTCTGGGACTATGCACAGTTTACAGGAGAGCGAATCTGGGAGTGTGGTGAGACAAAGAATGTAGCTTGAAAGGATGAATGTTTCGAGAAATCCACCTAAAGTCACCAAACATGCATTTTAGGTTAAGAAGAAGAAGTTAGCAGTCATATTTTAATTGTTTACACTGTTTTCTGGACATATTCTTGTATATACAGCTGTAAAAGAATAATACTAAAGAGAATATATACCAATAACATCTACAGTTTATAGTGATGTTCTGTTCAGTATATCAGTGAGTTCTTGTGGAAGTCCAGTATTGCTGTAGTTTCATCAGAAACCTGGTTTGACTCGATCAGTCCTTAAATTAAATCAGGAGCTGCTAATGGAGTTTCATAAATGCAAACTGAGGAGAAATCTGGCACCAAACTTTGACACTTTTTACTGCTTTCCTGTTTGTTTAAATTTATTCTTATGTTAACAATTTGTATCGGTGCCTATGGTGTTTATGTACTGTATGTATGTATGTACTGTATGTATGTAAGTATATATACAGGTCTAAGATGGCTAAGGTTAAATGTAATTTCATAAATAAATTAATTGTTTTTTTTAAGCCATACTGTGTTCAAACCACTTCAAGTCTGATCAACCTTACATGTGGTTTGATCAGCTCCAGAGTAGTTTTGCATCTGTGTTCACTGTAAAACATTTGGTGATTATTGCCTTAAGGTGTTAGAAATGATAGTCTGACCTAAATAAGCTAAATTTATTTATTTTTCTTTCTTTCAATAAAAGTTTCAGATTTTGGGAAGAAAAAGTATTTTGCCTCATGGAGAGTCCCCTTCACTACAAAATGTTCTCAGCATTCTGAGGGGGATTCAGTCTCCATAACGCTCTAAAACTCTTCACACCCTTAATTTCATTTCACCTGCTGAGTATCCATGACAACCTCTGACCCTGTCCACCCTTTTTGGGGTGCATAACATGTCCTGAATTATCTGGACTAGACCGCAGGGTTTTCATATATTCTCTAAATTGGCACCTGGCCAGAGGGGTTAAGGTTTGGCTGCTCGGACCCCAGGAGGTAGAGGACTTCCGTCGAAACACAAGCGCTAGTGCTAATCCCTCCATAGACTCACATCCTAATTGACTTCCACCAGCCCACCAGCACAGCGACTGGACGAGAGAATCACATGAGAGAAAGAGCAAGAGGATTATGGGATGAAACCTGGCTCAGCAGAACAACAGGCAGCTCTGTATCTCACTGTGTGTTCAGATAGAAGACCAAAACCCTGACTATCGCCCCCTTAACCACAATCTTTCTACACTCACTGCACCAAAAGAATCTGAATCTCAGATGTTCAATTTCTTAATTTTTTGTGCAAAAAATTATCAAGATGTGCAATATTGTTACTAAACTCATTATGTGAATCTGCAATATTATGTGCAATATCTAATTTAACATATTGCGGTATTAATTTTGAAATGCTTTTGAACTTTCACACATATAAAGCACACTTTACATTCCAGCATTTTTGCGTTTCTGGCTCTGATTTTGAAAAGGCATTCTGGGAGCCTCTGAGACACACCCCAATCTCAGCACAGATACACACCATTCTAAAAATGGTTTTAGAGAAAGAGGAAATAGCAGTGTAATTTGTTGATTCACCCCCTATTGCCACATCACTTGTTAGCCTAAATATCCTCGCTGAACTACATGCTTTAAAATAAGATTTTAAATCCCTGCTAGAGTTTTCGACATGCTACTTTTACTTGAGCCGCTGTTTTACTAGAGACCATTTACTGCAGTCCATCTACTGTCATTAAAATCCAGTATTCATAAGGTTTTAAAGACATTTACAGTACTGTGCAAAACTCTTGAGCCACCTCTCATTTCTTTATATTTTGCTTTGAAACTCATTGTGGGTGTGAAAACTATTTTCTGTTCAACTCATTTTTTATTTTCTGATTCATACGAAGGTCACTGTGTGTCTTAACAAACAAA
>JBBJLR010000034.1:15142771-15145271 GCA_037577145.1 Brachypetersius gabonensis
GGAGATCCCAGTTATTATTATGAGTTAATTTGGTTAATTATTTTAGAGTGGCCATGGATATGAGTAGATAAAGTGGTGGGATGTCACATTTTACAGAGAGAAAGAAATTGTTTTTTACCTTTTATGCTTGTATTTTCATATTAAAAAGTCAGAACAGGTCCAAACATGTCAATGTGCAGAATGGAGAATGACTGTCCAATTTTTTACAGAAATAACAGTATAAATAGGAATTATGGTTTATTAATAATATAATGTAAATCAAATGTGTGGCAAAGAAATCTAGAACTGGACTTAATCTCAGAAAATTTATAGCAGCTACAATTTCAGAGCAACCTCCTGTTCAATATGGGTTCACAATTCTGTATAAGCACTGTATTGTGCAAATGACTTGAGAACCTGCAATATAATCTGGAAAGTGTCTGATTGGTGACAACTTTATTTTTCAGCATCAGATCAACGAACTCAAACACACTGCCAGGACAGTCAAAGCACATAGACAGAAAAACACAGGATGGAACTCTATCAGTCTTGGATCGGCCCCATAAAGCCCAGTTCTCCACATTACTGAAGCAGCATGGACCATCTGGACAGAGAACAGAACATCAGACAGAGACGCCTGGAGAAGAGCTTTAGAATGTCCTTCAAGAAGTCTGGAGAACTCTTTCTAAAGAACTTAAAGAAATGACAGGAGAACTTGTCTGAGAGAGTTCAGGCTGTGAACGGTGGTCCTACCGGAGTTCAGAACACACACTGACTTTAAAACTAAACACACACTCTCTGTGTTTATTCAGGATGTACTATGTGTTTCAACAAATCATTGTACTGACTATGATTTATGTATATATTATATATACATTATGTGTATATGTATATGGCTGTCTATTAAACTCTTTTCATACTGCGGTCTTTGGTTGAAATAAACAAATAAATATATGAGTATGAGAGTGTGTGTGTGTGTGTGTGTGTGTGTGTGTGTGGTATTTAAAGCAGCGACTGGAGCTCTGTGAGCTATATAAAGGTGGGGAAGTGTGCGGTGTGACTTCCCTGCGTGTGGACGGGTTCTGATAAGGCTACAGATGTTCCCTGTCACTCTGACCAGCCGGACAGAACCCGGGTTGCCAGGTGGATGGATGATGACACGCTTATCACCAAACAACAAGTTGTCCTTCAGGTCCTGGTGTGGAGGCCTGGAACTGACAGGCTGCAGGTTTGTTTTCCAAATATGCCAGCAACAAGGATTAACCATCTGACACACACACACACACACACACACACACACACACACACACACACACACACACACACACAGTCATTCTTTTACCCTTTAATTTACCTAATCCATTTCTTCAAAGGAGAGTTCAGTGTGTTTAGCTGTGCCTGTGTACTTTAGTCCGTCTTTATTCTGCACCAACTGTAGCTTTTAAAAGCTGCTAAACCCGCACAATTCTCCTCCGCCTTCTTTTTTTTAATTGATTCTCTTTGTATTCTTTTATTTGTTTCATTTATTGTATTCTCTTATTTGATTCTGTTTTACCTTTTATTCTGTTTTGGTAAAGTACACTGAATGTCCTTTGTGTTTGAATGGGCTACATAAATAAACTTGACTTGACTTGACTCTCAGTGAGCTGAACATTGTCAGAAACCACACAAACGAATCCGTAAGACATTATCGAAGCTGAAGGTGATCTCCTGCTTCAAATTCAAGTTTTCCATTCCACCGTAAATGGTACAGCTTTTACACCGAGGTCTATTAGTGATCACCCATGAACCAAACAGTTGAAGTTGCCCACCAATTCCTTAGTTCATTGTTTGCTCTACCTTAAATGGTACAGGGCTAACATTCTGGTCGTTCATCAACTGGGAACAAATAAAGGAGTTCTCCAAGGAGTTCAGCACCATTTAACCTGGAATCATCTGCTCCTGTTTCTTCACTGGCTCACGACTTCAGGTAGATGCTCTTTGTTCTGCTTAAATGATTCATACATAGGTCACTGTGTGTCTTAACCAACAAAAACATTCCTCTGAACTGGTCAGGTTCAGGGACTGGACTGGAAATCATAGCCTTTGAAAGTCCTTCAGGAAGCCTGGAGAACTGTTACTCAAGACCACATTAACATACAAGAAATTCTGGGGGGCTCAGCAGTGTAGGAATGCCCATGTTTCTCTTGTGTGTGTAAATCACATTCCCTATCTCAGGGCCTTCACGCATTCCTCCTGGAGCCCATTCTGTCATTTATCTGTCTGTTACGATGAAGTCATCAGGACAGAGAGCAAAGCACCCCTCTCCCCAAGAACCCCCCCACACCACTCAAACCCTCCTCACCTCAGCCCCTACCCACCCCCACCACAACCCCAGCCCCCATCACTCCAACCCCAAACTACCCTCACCCAAAACCCAACTAACCTCACCCCAACCCCATCTGCCCTCACCAGTCACGGCTCCACTGGCTGAGTGGTATCTGCATTAACACCCGTTCACTAGACATCTGATACACTCCAG
>JBBJLR010000034.1:15147771-15149984 GCA_037577145.1 Brachypetersius gabonensis
GGCGAGTCGTGATCAAGCTTAAAAATTCCACATCCAAATTGCCCATCTGTGAAAGGCAGAGCTTCTGTGCCGGAGACCAATTTTGCGCTTCGTGATGCTGTGAGAAGAAGCGTTTTGAGCATTTTCTGGATGAAAAAAAGAGAAAAACCTGCCGTGACAGAGCCCCCCGGCTCACTCGCCCAGCCAAAATGGAAATAAACACTTTGCTCTTGTTTGTTTAAATGGAGCTCAAGGCCCCTGGAGGTGTTTGCTGAGGGAGGAAAAAAGTGAAAGGGAAAAAAAAAGGCAAATATCCCTCTTTCCCCTCTCTCTGTCTCTCTCTCTGTCTCTCTCTCTCTCTCTCTCTCTCTCTCTCTCTCTCTCTCTCTCTCTCTCTCTCATTCTCTCTCCATTCTTTATTTCTTCCTTCCTTCTGTCTCTCTCGTCCTGGTGGTAATGTGTGCCAGAGAGCATTGGTAAACATCCCAAGCTGACTTGCATCAATAGGCTGCTCCTCTCTCTCTCTTGTTCTCTCTTTCTCTCTCTGTCTCTCTTGTTCTCTCTCTCTCTCTTTCGATGTGTGGTCCCAGTGCAGTTTATGAGGAGGCGATTTTCTCCCGCAAGTGACTCTAACTGGAGCTCACAGAGGCCGCACAAAGCCGTCCACAAACTCTCGACAAGATCGTTGAAAGATTAAGAGTAAGTACAGACATATCAAAGGCTTACAAAGGGGAATATATGGGCTGCGGCTCGCCGGCTGCGCAGCTCAGCCCAATACCGAACTCCACCAAACCAGCAGCTGGGACAGGCGGCCCAGGCCATTTGTTGCAGGACAGTTCAGCTGCAGCAGGGGTGCAGGTGTTTCAGCTTTGGGCGAGGCATGGGGTCAGTATGGTGGCCATATGGTCCGAGACTAGCACCACAACACACCAGCAGGGAAGGCTGGAGAAATAAACACTTAAATACATCCATAAACATAACACTCTTCTTTATACATGAAATATTCCATCAGAATCAAATTCACATGTTTCTCTTCCATTCACTAAGTGTGGCCAAGCAACACCGAAAACTATGTGACAACTAAAAAAGGGTAGTGGTGGAGTAAATTAACTTACATTAACCTCCAGTTCTTTATCTCCAGTGCAAAATGAAAGAGGATCATTTTAGAAACCGAACCCATCCTGACTGGCAGATTATATTTTGGAAAATGAGGGAAAATAATAAATTTTATTTTTTAGACGAACAACCAGTTTAAATGATCGAGCAGCACTGTGAATGAATTTCTTCTCTATGAAGTTTAGCTGAGTAGCTGTGCATTGTGAGTTGAGCTGCATTGAGTTGAGATGCGATGAGTACAATTGAACTGATTTGAGATTATTTAAATTTAGATGAGATTGTCAGATTAGTTGAATTGCGTTTAACTGAACTGAGTTATCTTGAACTGAGCTGAGCCAAACTGAGTAGAGTAGAGGCAAGCTTAATTGATTTAAGTAACTGGACTTAACTGAACTGAAGTAAAGTGAAATGAGTTGAAATAAACTGAATAGAGTTGAGCTGAGATTAGTTAAGCTGAGTTATAATGAGTTGAGCTGAAGTGAGATGAGTAGAGATGAGATTAGTTGAGCTGAGTTAAGTTGGGTTATAATAAGACAAATTGATCAGTAAATTCCTGAACTAACCTGAACTGAGTTGAAGTGAATTGATCTGAGCTGAACTGGATTAAAATTATTTATGTTCCAAAAACTAAACAGAAAATACTGAAACATGTTTTAAATGAGCAGCATTTTTGAAAAACTGTCATCAGCTTGTCATTCTGTTTTTAGGTTTGATCAGGACAGCTGGGTTTTGTGTCTGAATGTAATAAAGCTGCATAGGAACCCTGCGTAGGAACATTGCAGCTCCTTCCTGTCCCGAGCGAACAGCGCATGGCAGCGGGCCATGTATTAACGGACCCCAGGCGAAGTCCCGAGGACAACTTATTTATGTATTTACTCACTGAGTTACGGCACGTCTCGGGACGATCGATCACCTCGAACACCACACTGCGGATTCCAAAACTCTGGAATGCAGACCTGGCCTGCTGTTCATAGACACACTTAAAGATGTAAATCTGATAGAAAGAAAAAGAGAGAAGAACAGAGAAAGAGAGAAATGACAAGTGTGAGAGAGAGAGAGAGAGAGAGAGAGAGAGAGAGAGAGAGAGAGAGAGAGAGAGAGAGAGAGAGAGAGAGAGA
>JBBJLR010000034.1:15175444-15186709 GCA_037577145.1 Brachypetersius gabonensis
CTACTGCGTTACAGCAAAAAGTAATACGTTACTGTAATACATTACTTTTGTAACGCATTACTCCCAACACTGGGTATCATAATGCTTTTAATCTTTCTTCCTTGAACGTCAAACACCCTTATCAGGTTTGAAGATTGAGCATTTAACTCGGAGAAGAACTTGGACATCAAATTCACTGTGATCCTCCTAAATTCAGCAGTTAGCTTAGATGGGGAAAAGAGTACACCAAGAAAGTCTGAATATCATAAGAATAAAATTAACTAGTTGAACAAATGTAATCATTTACCAAATCTTGAATCAGCTTACTTCAATGACTTACCATATTTTGTTTGCCTGATATGAAAAATACAGTACATATTAAATGAAGACATATTCCAATCAAAGTGCATGTGCATTTATTCACCTACCTCATGGAAACGGAAGAGAGCCGGCCATCTGCTTTTCAAATCAGCAATCAAGGGTGCATCACAAATAACTTCTTGCCTTCTGTGTGCAAATGTCTTGTCCATCAGTGCTGCCACTGTGTTTCTCATTGTTCCTTTTCCTTCTTCTAAAAAAAGGATCTCTCTTATCTTTTCAAGAATCTCTGCAGATTCGCCAGCTGGGTAGGTGGGGCAGTACTTCACTTCACCCTTTCTGGGCTTCTTCACATCATAAGCAGGACTGCATTTCTTTGCAGGTTTATTTGTGAGGGAATTTAATTCAACCTCTGGGCATCCAAGCCAGTTTCCGTCTGTAGTTGGCATATTTGTATTTTGAGTTCACTTTCCAGTGGCAGAGCCTGGCTCTTTCAAACATGATTGGGATGTGATAAAGACTTCAGCAACCTCTTCATTGTCTGAGGGTTACACTTTGTACTGAACAATTGCTTTGGCTAAACTGTCAAGAATGGCAGTTTTAAGTCTAATGTCTGGATTAAAAAAAGTTCCGCTTTCTTTGAATGCAGCATTGGCTTTGTTCAGCTACAGCTCACCATCATATTAGAAATGGGGCACAAGAAAAACAACAGGCCATCCAGAGGTCCATGAATGGGTGGACTTAGGAGTAGACAAAATGTCTGTATCATACAAGCTACCGGATGAATGTCGTGACTCATTACTAGACTATGATGTGGATGGAGTGGAATAGGGTTGAAGGGGTAGGACGCCACTTGGCAGATCAGATGCAGCTGAATCAAAGATGACCTTTAAGGTCCTTCTGTCCTGGATCTCTGATACTGAAGTCAAGTTGGTAAATTCATTGCCAAACTCAGCATCCATAAAATGCAGCCTGAAGTGGGCTTCTACCCTGCACTGCTTCTTAATGTCTGGAATTCCATCTTGCAGTGTAATTCTCTAGGAATTGCTTTCCCCAAGGATGAGTCTGAGCTTTACTTGAGCAGCAATTTCACAACCGTATGTAAATAAAAAAGCAAAACATATAAATGCATATGTATTTTTACAAGAGTAAATATTATGAGGTTGAGAGTTACTTCCATTGATTATATCAGCATAACAGACCAAAAGCTAAAAGTCTCATTTAAATCAATAGCTACAGTGCAAAACAAACTGATAAAAATATCTTGGTTAGAATAAACAGAAATACTGCAGTGATAAAATGCACTGTGAGGTCACTTTTCCAGTGTCACTAAACCATAGTTAATGATATTTCCTGTACAATACATTTAAAGTAATATCCATCCAGTATCTATGCCAACCCACCGC
The DNA here is from genome assembly GCA_037577145.1 of Brachypetersius gabonensis. Lineage (NCBI taxonomy): Eukaryota > Metazoa > Chordata > Actinopteri > Characiformes > Alestidae > Brachypetersius > Brachypetersius gabonensis. The sequence continues at coordinate 15,177,148 of JBBJLR010000034.1, forward strand.
AGGGACAACACACAGATACGAACACCATTCACACACACATTCATACCCATGGGCAATTTAGATTCTCCAGTCAACCTAATGCACATGTGTTTGGACTGTGGGAGGAAACTGGAGTACCCGGAGGAAACCCGTGCAGACATGGAGAGAACATGCAAAGTCCATAAAGAAAATTACTTGGGTTCGTACCCAGGACTTTCTTCCTTTGAGGCAACAGTTCTAACTATGCCATCTTTAAAGTAATATTTGTGTTTAAAAAATTTTTACCAATTCATATATTATCAGTTATTATTTTGATAAATCTATAACTCTTGAAATGATTAAATTTTTTCTTTTAATTCCAAGAGAGCAGTGACAGTCAAATTAACAAATGTTTTAAATCAAAATGCCATCAAATATTATACATGTATGTGTCTTTTTAATGTTACCATTCTGAGAGATCCAACTGCTAGATCACTAAGCTCAATCAGATCTATGCCATTAGCTGGACATGCTGTGAGCTCAAAGACTCTGTGTTGCTCACTATACCACTCACAAAGTCTCATAAAAAATAGTTTATCCTGAATTACAAAAATGTGAACAATCTGTCCAAAATCAGGAAGATTCTGCTCAATATCCTCAATAATTTATTTATTTTTTAAAAAAAAACATCTACAGGAGCTGTTGAAATATTTGTCATCTCAAGAGCAGCCTTTTCAAAAGTAGATTGCACGTTTGCACAATGGACAACTAAATGTTTTTAATTCCAGGACCTCCTGACAAGTTTGCTTTGGATACTTAAAATATGTGCAAAGCATTTAGTGTTTTAAAACTGCATGGACAGTTTAGATGTGGACATGAGTAACACTGTCTTTGGTGGTTCTGCAGTCTTAAATGTTTAAGTGGATCATATCTACTTAAAAAAGATACACTGCACTCCTTGCACCTCCACATATCAGTTACACAACAGTAAAAATCTAGCACATCTGGGCATAATATTTTACTTCTGTTTCCTGTTTTCCCCTCTTGATCTTAAAACAGCTTGCCACTATATTTATACGTTAAAGTATTTAAATCATTAACCTGACACTAACAGATGACTCCCTGTTCCTGCAGACACTCATGTTCCAAGAAGTTAAGACACTTAGAACAGGATGGCAAATGGAGGTGGAGACTATTGTAGTAAGATGACACAGGACACACATTTCTGTGATAAACTGAGAGAGATAAAGAAGACAGGATAAAGGAGAAATGAATTCTGTGTTATGACATCATACAATCTTAATAAGGGAGCAACAAATGTTGTGACTTGTTTTTCAGAAATTCATAACATTTTGCGATTGTGATCATTTAAACTCAGAAAAACAATCATTTACCTTAACGTGTCTAACATAAAACAACACATGTAGCTGTACTTACAGGTCCTAAACTCTGAGTAAACGAAGTTAAACTGATAACTTTTTATTACTAGTCAACTGCTGCTCTGCTGCACACACTGTCTGCAGATTTTATTTTTACAGGTAGGACAGCAGATGGGACAAATACATATTTTACAGATGAAACAGGCCGTGAAACAAAATCAGCTGTGAAAATCTTTACCAAGTTCTTTAATGACATTCATTTATTAAATGAAAGTTATCAATGGCAAAATTTTGAAACAGCAACACCAGAAAAAGTTAGTCGCTTTTTTGAAAAATAATCACTACATGGGCCTGAATACTGAATACTTAATTTTAATTAATCGGACAAAGTAGCTAAGTTGGCAACATTGAGTGTGTGGATGCACATGGTGACAGTCAGTTATATTGATGCACTCTAATGAAAAACCTGGTTGCAAAATAAATAATTCAATATGCTAAAGAGGTCAATAACTAACTGTTGATAACATATCTGTACCTGCATTGTTTTCTGTGTGATGGATGATGAAGGAATAAATTTCTTCCACAGGCGTTGGTTGCTCTTTGTCAGGAGCACACCGTCGACAATGGCCTTACTGATGAATATAAAATAATGAGGGGCACTCCTAATTTGCACATTACTGCCACCCTCTGCTGTGGAGTTAAAAGCTGAGGTAAATTTTAAACCGCTTCAGCTGATTTACTGTCTCTTACAAAGACATTTATGATTAAGGAGGGGCTCTTGGACAGAAACTGAAAGTTGTGGATATTCTTCGCCATTCGACAGGAAGGTTATTTCGGAGTGTCGACACAGTGAGAGGGCTGAGCCCCCTCGTGGAATTCCCAAATAGAAGGTGTAACTTTATACTGGACAAGACCACACATGTAACACACATCAGTTAAACACACACACACACACACACACACACACACACACACACTCACACATTCAAATAATTTTCGAACAGCAAAACTCAACCCATAACTTTAAACCTCAAAAACCAATACAACATGATGCACTTTTAATAATTATTTGTTTATTTATTTTTATTTAGGTATTGTACAAAGCAGAGCATGATGACACAAATCAGCAATCAGAAGAATGAAATAGGAGGAATGAACTGCTCTCGCCTGAAAATTAGTGAGAAAAACCACACGTCACATTCGTGGGCTAGTGTTCTGAAGTCTGTTTATTAGTCTATTGTGTGTTTCTGTAAGGCTGAATTGTTGCTCTGGGTTTTCTGGCACTCTCTCTACCCTACACATTTTTAAGGCAATTCACTCCTCCCCTCTCTCTCCACATTCATTAAGGAGGCGACTCAACCACAAAAAGCTAATTTTTGATCAACACTGAGTCCCTGATCAACTGCTCAAAAATCTGATTACATGCATATAAATCCAATTAAATATGACAAATAAATCCAACATGATTTATGACAAGTGTATCAAACATTTAAAGTTTAATATTTAAGGCCAGTTTTCCATATCAAGATCATTAGTAAGCATAAACTAAAATATATTTTTTTTTTGTGCAGTTGAGTCCTGACTACATCCAGAAAACTGTTCCTTCAGGTTCTAGTCTTTCTTTCATAACAGAATCAGTCAAACCCAGCAGGGACTGCTGATCCAGAGACGTGTTTTAAATCAGAGGAAGTCTTGGCTCTGCAGGGTTCTGGCTCTCAGGACCGGATCTGGATGAGCCTGATTTATGATGACTCACAGCCCAGCTTGGAGAGCAGCATGCTGGGAGTTGTAGTCCATGAGCTTTAGTGCATGATGTAATTGCTGCATTGTGATGGAAATGGAAGTGCAGTTTGAGTATGTTTTTTTATGACTCCACAGCTGTGCTTTAGGTATTGATTACTCTGAGTCCAACAGTGCTGATGAGACCCGGGGCAGTTTTATGAAGTGAGGAATTCTGGGACATGAGACTGGCGCCATGAGAATGGAGTCCCCGCCATGATTCTGGAAAAAAACACGACCCAAGATAAACTAGACCCAGATGCAAGATATACATTTCAGATAATTTCAGATCATTGCTGAAAAACAAGTGCAATGCAATGTTTACATTAAACATTAAAGCAGAGCCTACTGTCTGGATAGATAGATAGATAGATAGATAGATAGATAGATAGATAGATAGATAGATAGACAGACCTAATTTTGCTGAATGACCTACATGGAATCATTTTATCCTCAATTACCTTCTATTTTTTATCTGAATAAGTTAAATTTTTTCTCTATTTAAGTAGCCATTTTTCATACATGAACACCCCACTTAGCAGTCAGAACCATCCTCTGGTTCTCCCACTGTCCTGAAGCCTGAGAGTTTCTTCAAATTGACATTCATCTGCCAGAATGTCATGTAATGTGATGTGTATTCATGATGAACAAACCTTCTTTGTGGGTGGAGTGCGTAAGTGGGCCACATCTGCCGAAAGCCATTTGTATGGAGAAATATGGAGAACTCTCCTAGATCATTGTTTGGATTCTGATATTGTAAACGTCAGACGGCGGTGCAGCTGTGCATGGCAAACACAGGGGCCGTAATTTATGAGCGTCCAAGCGGGGATGGAGGGAGTCGTGGATGCGGCCATCGAAGCAGAAACAGGTGTCCCGAGGTTGATGTTGGACAGGAGAACATTCTAGCAACACAATCCGTTTCTGAGATAATGAGCATTTTACCGGACTGGAGTCAGACTAAGCAGGAATTGAGAGGAGAAGATGCAAAAGTTCCCATAAGTCATTGTGAAGTTTGGCCAAAGTACAACTTTGTTTCCCATACAATAAATCTGGGCCGTCCAGCAAGCGAGTGTGTGTGGATGTGGCATGGCCCGATATTCGCTAAGCCCACCCAGTTTGCGTCAGCAGGGAATTTGTTGGTTTGAGTTTCGAAGCAGGAACGACCAGAAGAAGCTTCAGTTCTGGAAGTATTGACGACGGATCTGGTCAAGTTCTGACAAGTAAATCAGAACATTTGTGTTGCGAAATGAAACATCCCCTCCAGTCCCTTCCCATATTTTATAGTTCAGGTTTTTGCGTGACTTACACTTAATGCCAGCGAATCCCCTCCTGTGACTTATGGAGCATTCCTTAACTTTGGAAATGCATTTCGAAGAAAATATCTGCAGCCAACTTCTCCAATCTCTGCCAGCGAGGTACACCAAACTTGGTATAACTCTCTCCAGCACCAGCAGTGGTGTCATGAGTCCGTGGTGCCTTGTGGAAGCACTTTCAGGTTTTAGGCCCTTGGAAAACCATAGTAAATAAATCAGTTTTCTGACCCATTAACTGATCAAATGAAGGACTCCAGTTCCTACACAGCACGCACCATTCGGTAACATTCTCTGGGCAAGAACCAGAGATGAACAAACTGAAAATGTTCATCAAAGGGAGGCACAGATGGTTCTTTGATGCTGGAGAAGAATGATTACAGTTCACTAAAGAAAATTAATTGACTGATTAATTACACAGGTGAAGAAAAAAATTGTAATCATCAAAAACCCTAAGACACATTTATAAACTAGTTTGTCATGCTGATTTCAGATCTGCTTCCAATTTTTCAGTCACATCAACTTTTTAAATTATGAGCAATATTAGATTTGCAATTGACTTGCATGCAGTCTTTATTAAACCGCACGCACCAATCAAGCTAAGAGAATAGATGGATGGATGGATGGATGGATGGATGGATGGATGGATATGAAAGTCAGAAGAACCTTTTCAAGACATGAAACCTAAAGAATATGAACAAATGTTAGGTTTCTTCACCAACTGAAGGGTTCTTACAAAAAAATGTTGTTCTTTAGATTTTAAATAAAGGTTTTCTCTTGTCTCATTTACAAAGGTAGTTCTTTTGACTCCCATGCATTGAAAGTTTTTAAGGGAACCAAGTATGGGTCTTCAACGGCATTACAGTAACTGTCCGCTTTTCCCTTGGGTTACATTCCAATATAGTGACAAACCGTGTTGTTGCCTATTTTCATAGTGTAAACCCTAAATATGCCCCCAAATATGCTCCCATTTCATTTTAAACTCAGTTTAATGCATTACCCTTAAAGAAAATGTAAAGGTAAACACGAATTTGCCTCTTTCAATTTACCTTAAAGTAATGAAAATGCAGGGCTTTAAGAAGGGCAAAAACAAGAGAAATACTGAGTTGATCCACGGTGGAGATTCTGGTCTGCTGCTGTCACAGATCTGCAAACGGCAGCATCGAGGAGAAATAAATAATTAGAATCAGAATACTCTAAGTACAGCGAGCGTGGGATGCTCCCAATCAGCAGCCAGGAGAAATAAATAACATTCTCGGACTGGCTACTTTAAACCTCCCGCCTCTAAGTTCACTGGTATTTTACCATTTCAAGACGCACTTTCAATATTTATACTGTTATATTTTATATGGGGCTGGAGGTAGCTCAGTGGGTAGAATACTTGCGTCTGGATCAGTAGGTCGTGGCTTCGAATCCAACCTTCAGCACCACCACTGGGTCCCTGAGCAAGACCCTTAACCCCAAGTTGCTCCAGGGAGACTGTTCCCTGTAGTTAGGGAATGAAAGTTGCTTTGGATAAAAACATCTGATAAAAATGCCGTAAATGTAAAAATTATGGAAATGTGGCTGAATTTACATTCATATTTGTTACAAAATTAGTAAATTATGTTTTTCATGATAATTTAGCTCTAAAATGCTAAATCCTAAATATATATATATTTTTATTGCCACCAAAAATGAACAAGAAAAGGCGGAGGATATTTGTAGTTTCTACGTTATTGTGGGGATTTCCGTGTACCATTATCAGTTCCGATCTCAGAAAAAAAACCTTAGACTGAATCCACGACTGCTGATGCGCGGAAAGGTGAAGGGTTACTGTACACACAGAACCTTTTCAGAAACCCCAGTTTTAACAGGGAGCAATTATTTGGGGCATATAATAAAGGAAGAATTACTAAGCTTTTATTAGAGATTGTAACAAACCAGTACCTGATATTTAATTACATCTGATATTTACAATCTTCTCTCATCTCTTTTACAAAATTGTTTTTTTTAGGTGATATCTACTTTTGTAGAAGAGAGGTAGTAGAATTGTGAAACACATTAATAGCACATTAATAATGTATTAATAACACATTAATAACTCATAAAATACATAATAAAGCCCCTATAAATTTTTCTCACAACTACATATATTTAAGGCAGTATTATTGACAGTCCAATCGAAGGCTATGCTCATTTCTTTGACGTGAGAACATGTTATTAATGTGTTAATGTCATAAATTATTTTACATGGTAATAAAATGTTATTAGCATAACACAATTAATTAGCAAGGCAGCTAAGTGACATACTTATTAATGTTACTGGATAAGACTTGTAGTTTTGAAAAACTATTTATATTTTCATGTGAAACAATAGCATGGCGTTACCGTGGAGATATATGAATTGCAAAAAGGGGGGAAAATGAATACGTTTCTGCCAAGCCAGACTTCAGTGAAGCACAAAATAAATTCTGCCTACTATATCATATCAAACAGTGACAGGCCATCTTTCTTCAGGGCATCTGCGGTTGTTTTGGGGTCTCTGACAGGCATAAATATTATGAGAAGCGCAGAGGGGAGAAATTACGTTAATCTGTCTGGTCACTGTTCTGCCACCAGGTGTGCCGCCAATATTGCTTCTGCCATTTGCTTCAACTTAACAACATCTGTTTCAAATAAGGCTGTGAGTGGAGGCCCAGAGGGGAGGAGGATCTGGAAGCCCAAGCAGCAGAGCAAGCCGGAAAATCAGCTCATGTACATTCAGACACACAAACAGCATTGCTGTTTGCTTATTTACACTTTTAATGTGTTTAAAAAAGGTTCTAGATAGTACTTAATGACAGTTTAAAGAACAGTACACGCCAGCTTCTTCGCAGGGAAGAGCTGTTCACTGAGGAACCAATAAAGAATCTCTTGTTTTGTACATGCATGACATTCCTATAAATCTAATAAATGTGATATTAAGTAGTAATTAGCAGTAATAACAAAGCACTATAGTGTTTACATCTGTCTTATTACTGCATTGAGATGATATATCACTTGACTTGCAAGCACACATACACACACACACACACACACACACACACACACAACACACACATGCACACACACAAGCACATTTGCCAGTTGATGGACTAGCAAGTGTGTTGGATGAGTAATGGGAACGATCTACACAAAAGCCTTTCAGGGAGTCTCACACACACACACACACCCAAACACACGCGTGTCATGTAACTCAAAGAGTCCAGCAGTAGTTCTCAGTGTTGACAAGGACAAATATGGATAAACACATGTAGAGAGAAAGAGAGAGAGAGACAGAGAGTGAGAGAACAAGAAGTGCAATAAATAGACATAGGGTATGACTAGATAGGAATAGTGTGAGAAAAAAAGAAACAAATAAAGATAAAAGTGAAGAGAACTAGAGCGTTAGAAAAAGAAAGGGAGAGAAAGAACAGAAATAAAGAGAATGAGACAACAAAAGAGTAAGAAAGGAAGAAATGAGACAGAGAGAAAAGAGATCACAGTTAAAATTGTCACAGTTGTTCAATTACAATCTCATACATCACACACACACACACACACACACACACACACACACACACACACACAGAATAAGTCTAAACATATTTGTTTGTGGGTCTGCATGCCAGCCTTCATTATTGTGTCGTAAAGACCCTCTCTGTGCCCCCCCCCCCCCAACACAGCCACATGCCAAACCAATTTGTCTCTCTTATTGCTTTTGGAAGACGATCTATTTTAATTAAGGAAATACGTAAAGCACAAACAACACCATCAATAATCCCCTCTTCCACCATGACAAAGGAATTTCGTCTGATCTCTTTTTTTCTCCTGTTGTCATGACAGACATGCTACATTAATTAAAGCGACTCGAGGCCTGAGGCCAATTACTGAGAGCACTTCACCTCTTTTTCTCCCTCTGGCATTCAAACTCACTGCTGGACACACAGGCACAAACACATACACACACACACAGGCTTTAATCAATTTTACGATTACTAAAAAAGTTTCATTCTTACTTACTGATGTTGAGGAAAAGTGGACAAGGCACAAAATCGGAAGAAAAGGAAGAAAAGTTTACCATGTGTACTTGATTAAAAACAAAATTAAAGATACAATTAAAAATAGGCCTGTGAACAGTTAGGAATGGTGATCATAACTTTTTTAATTTCATTTTTTTGTCATCAATCATCCAAGCTATTGATTTATTATTACCTGTTAAGGAAGAACTATACTTAGATATATGCAGGTCATTAACAGATAATTAAGTTGAGTTCTAGTTCAAAGTGGGCCTAAAATGATAACAACAGGAGGACAATGTCACTAAAAATTATTTCAAAAAATTAAATAAGTTAAAAGTAAGCCTGAAAACATTTAGGAATGATAAACGTCACTTTTGTTGTTGTGTTTATATCATCTTCAATTTAACATCTTCAATTTGTATTTTTACAGGTAATGCATTAATTGTGATTATTTAATTTGTTTTTAATTCTTATTTGTCGATTCAGAGAAAAGTTGACATGGTCTAAAATGGTAATAAAAATGGTGCAGAAGAGAATAATAAATATTATATATGTAAAAAATAATATATTTGAACTCTTAAAAAGTGCAGTGATCATAACGTCTTTTGATAAAAAAATTAAAAGTATTAAAATGATTGCCTGTGGCCTGTGAAAAAGTTCTTCTTTGCATAAAAATTGCTTGTATGATGTATCATTAATTAAACTTAAGTAATTAATTTGCTACTGTTTTCTTGTATAGAAAGAATCAAAACTAGCCTCACACAAGCAAAATAACTCAACAGAAGTTGCCAGACCTTGAACAGCTATACCCCAATTAACCCCCCCAACTCCACACACACACAGTCTCAAACATACACACACACACACACACACACAGTCTCCCACATACACACACACAGTCTCCCACATACACACTCCTCAACCACTTTACTCACAATTTTCCATTGACACAGAAAATCAGACGTTCGTGTTCAGGGTCAACATTGGAGGAGCTTTCCATTATTTTTATCGGGGAGGAAGAAAAACTCCCACAGAGAGTGTGTGTGTTTGTGTGTGTGTGTGTATGTGTGTGTGTGTGTGTGTGTGTGTGTGTGTGTGTGTGTGTGTGTGTGTG
>JBBJLR010000034.1:15209555-15220065 GCA_037577145.1 Brachypetersius gabonensis
ACATAGACACACACAAACACACACACACACACACACACACACACACACACACACACACACACACACACACACACACATTCTAACCATCCCCCTTCATCTCCTGCCATGCTGCCAGAAGAGCAGACGCAATTTACATGAGCTGAAGAGAAGATGACAGGCGGCAATCAGCTTTCGGAATAGGGTCAATGGGGAAAAAAAAGCAAAGCGCATTACAGTCAACCACCAAATCACTTATACCGGCCACGACCTCCGACCTGCACTCATATCAACCCATTGCCCTTTAGTATAATTATGGCGACTAATCTTTGGTCACCTGATTGGACGGTGATGGCCCGGCAGCCCGGCCTAATTTATTTTTTCTTGTAATTTATTTTTTTGCCCTCCCTGAATCGCCACCCTCGGTTGCTAATAAACTATTTTGGCTGGAGACGCCCTGCTGTGTGCAAGCAAAACCTTCACAGAGTCAAAAGGTCAAAGTTATCTATTTATCAGTTTATCCCACCATCAGCCCTATCACCTGTCAAACCTGTTGCGGCGTAATTATCCCCGGGTGACATTTACCGAAGGTCTGCATGTCTCAGAATATTCTGGAATATTCCAATTTGGGCAAAGAGTTGATTAGGCCTGACATCTTTAGCTAATCCAAAGGCCTGTAATGCCAGCGAACATCATGTTCAGGTTAATGATCAGACTTCTGAGTTGAGGAAACACGGTTTTCGTCTAAAACACAAAACAAATCCCCACAAACTGGAAAGATGGCATCTTTAAAAAGTTTTGGGTCACATAACGCTAATGAGCATGTCCTTGATATAATAGTACTGGAGAAATTACAATAGATTTGATTACATTAGATGAAATTAGATTACATTAAATTATATTAGATAAAATATTTATGTAAAAACTAGGTCATTAACATTCAAATTAAATTTGTTAGAGGAGAAGAAAAACAAGTCACTCTGCATTTATTTTCTAAAGATATTTAAAGTAAAGTGAAACCCAGGCCTTTAAATAACATCTTTCTAAAATTAGTTATTACTTATCCCCTTAAAGTAGTTAATATAGTAATTAATTAGTAATTAAACTAAGGTAAAAACATTGTGTCTCACAAGTGCTGCAAAGGGATAAATGTACCCACTTCCAGCTAGCCAATCAGTGAGCTTTACTTGGCCATTCCCTAGCCTCATCCCTGTCTCTATTGTCTTGGCAACTCTAGAGAATAAAACGCTTGTGATTCTCTGATCCAAGACCCAGGAATTCCCAGTGTGAACTGGTTGGTGAGCCAAACTGAATTACTGGTACTGAACCCCTGTCGAGTGAGTATTCCTCAATTCCCCGTCCTCATAGATTGTGTAGTGGAATAAAAAAACTAGTACTGATTTGAAAGCGCCCCAATGTAAGAAAGATTAATATTGGGACAGGGGTTTAATTTTGTTTTAGTTTGCCGGTTTATCATTTAGTTGTTTTTCCTATTATATATTTCTGAATATATGTGTTGTATATTATCGTTTGAATGTTGTGGTAACAAAGTGGCCATAAAAACCCATAAAAACCTTAACAGTTTCTGTCTGCTTCATTATTGGTATTATCTGTACTGGCTCTTAAGAACTTAGTGCCTCCTGTTATTGGCCAAACTGTTATAATTGACTATTACCTACCTGTACCCTATTACTACACTGTTAAGGTGCCTACTGAATTTGCAAGCTTGCCAGAAGCCAGTTAGTTAGATATCAATACTGAAGTCATTTTCAATATCGATTTTGTACATAGGCGTGGTGTTAAAATCCCAAATGCTTCATCAAGAATTCCTTCCTTGTTGAAGATACATACGAGTTTCACCAAAACCGGATCATTTAGGAAACTCATATGGCACAGTGCGATTATGCTATATAGATACACAGCGCCGGACAACCCATGTATTGTACATACTATCAGAACACTAAGTAGTGCGTACCAAGCTGAAGTCAGCGGCAACATTACCAAGAACTACCTAACTGAGCTTAAAACCTAAGCCAACCCCTGAGAAATACAGAAGATCATAAATTAGATTAGATTAGATTCAACTTTATTGTCATTACACATGTACAAGTACAAGGCAACGAAATGCAATGGGATGCATAATAAATGAGCATAATAAATGAGCATATTGTAAGGAGGGAAGGTGTCAGCCCACAATTGCCATCTCAGGTACAGCTTCGCTCTTTCTCTGGAAAGGCTCCCAGACCCAATAACGAAACAGATTACAACACTTGGTGCTCACACATTGAGCTGCTCTTAAATGACCCCCATATGTCCCCCCTCCAGATATCCAGGAAGATCCCTGAGAGCTTGCTATCCCCTGCAGCTGACGTAGTTAAGGGTTTATGGCCCGATTCACCCCCTCTAACCGACCTGCAGCTGCTTGATTCAGCCTTTGGCACAGTGGATGATGTGGAGGAACTCTTTGCCCAGTTCTTGAACACCCTCCAAGACCCTGGTGAAAGACCATCAACTTACTTCCATCGACTCTAAGTAGTAATAAACCTTGCGGTAAAAAGGGGTGGGGTCATGCCAGTAGAAGTAGATAGACATCTCCTTAAACAATGTTGTAGGGGTGTTGGGATAGTGCTCTGCTCCCTGTCCTGCAACTCGAACAAAAGGAAGAAAGGCAACAGGCAAAAACTACCCGTAAGAAAAAACACATTAGCACCACCAAGCAGCAAGTGCAAGTACAATCTCAGGATGCATATGCCTGTGCAGAGCCAAGGGGGAAACCTGAGGTTAATCCCAGTGCTACTGAGGACCTTGTGAAACAGGTTGCTAGCCTGCAGAGCCAATTGACTTCTTTAATGACTTTAAATTAAGAAGGAAATTAAAAAGGAATGAGTTGCAGAGAAATCACACCAAGACAATACAGACATAAACATGCAAAACCAGACAAAATGGAAGCAGACGAGCAAACTCCGGCCCTGGTATTGTTTGAACAGTGGGAAGGATGGGCACATCACTCCGTCATGCACTGAAGCTGCAAACCCTGCCTTAGTGTCTGAAACAAAAAGGGTAAAATGTTAGGGGAGAAACTGAGTATGTGGGAAAAATGGTCCCTACACACATTTAAACATGTAACAGTTTCTCTTGTGGGACAAACAGGGGCTGAAGAGAGTCAACGTCCCTCAGACATAAATGATAAACCCAAAGTTCGGTTATGTGCTCCTGTAGAAAGCTCAGACAGAAGCCTCCAGAAACTCCCCAGTGGGTTGGTTGGTACTAAGAGCACAGCCCAAGTAAACATAAAAGGTGATGACAAGAACAACATCAACTGCCTGCTTGACACAGGTTCACAAGTCACAACAGTTCCACAGTCGTTCTACAAACAATACTTTTCAGAGCAGGAGATTAAGCCACTTTTCGATCTCCTAAAAGTGGAAGGAACAGCAGGGCAGTTTGTTGCCTATTTGGGTTACATTGAGTTGGCCATAATTTACCCAAATGAATTTGTGGGGGCACCAGTTAATGTAAACACACTTGTCCTGGTTGTCTCTGACCATAAAATAATCACGGATATACTATATGTACTATACACTTGATGTACTATAAGACAACTTTTCCAAAACTGAATTGATGCATCAGCCAACCCCACATGGGCACAGAGCAGTCCTTAAGATACTTGAAGTGAGGCACAAGCAGGTAAACAACACAAAGCCAAACAGTGCAATGAGTCTGCAAGTAAAGAACTCCCAAGTCATTACAGCAGGCAAAACTGCTGTACTTGAAGGAACCACCCCAGTAAGTAGGTTCCAAAGTGAGAAGTCTATCCTAATTGAACATCCATCTTCATCCTCACTACAAGGGAGGGTTGTTTGTGAAAGCTAGCCAGGTTGATCTTCCACAATGGCCACCCTAAAAGCTACCGGTTGTGATTTGTAACAAGACTGATCATGCAAAGTGTCCAGTAGCGCAAATCTGTGCTTACCAAAGTATCTCATTAAAAGAGGGCTGTGCAACTGGGACACCTGCGTCACTCCTGTTGCGGCTGATGTGTTTGCACAACGTGACTCTGATTTTGGCCAAACAGACAAGGTAACACATCACATACAGATGAAACTTCCTTCAAACAGCACGCTCGTCCAATCCACCCTCAAGACATCAAGGTGGTTAGGAAACGCATCCCAGAGTTTGTTGATGCAGGAGTTATCAGAGAGTTAGAGTAACCATTCTCATCACCAATTGTGGTAGAAAAAAGAAGAATGATCAGGTCCAGTTGTGCATATAGGCACCTGAATCTTCAGACTATAAAGGATGCATACTCTCTCCCAAAGCTAGAGGATACCTATTGTGCACTCAGTGATTCCCAGTGGTTTTCTGTTCTTGGCTTTAAAGCCGGGTTCTATGAGATAGAAGTTGAAGAGGCAGACAAACCAAAGACCACAGTCGTGTGTCCCCTTGGGTTCTGGGAATTCAGTCGAATGCCACAATGAGTCAAAAATGCTCCGAGCACATTCCAAAGGTTGATGGATGGGGGACATGTACTTAAACAATGTGGTAGTTTTGATTGATGACTTGATTGTGTTCTCGAAAACCATGAAGGAACATGAGGAAAGGTTCGTGAAGGTGTGGCCTCGCCTCATAGATTTTGGTCTGAAATTGTCTCCTGAGAAGTGTGTCTTCTTTCAGACTTCAGTCCATTATCTTGGCCATGTGGTGTCCAGAGATGGAGTTGAGACCAACCTAGAGAAAATCGCTGCCATTATGAGTTGGCCAGTTCCAAGGAACTTGTGAGACCCGTCTTCTCGAAACGGATCAAACCCCTCTCTAACCCAGAAGGCATTGATATAGTTGACCAAGCGGATGTGCTCGCAATCTGAAAGAGGCAGCTTATCTACAGCGCCAGCAACAACAATGATAGTAGTGTCAACAACCTTGCCCTAGTTGAATGTCTTACCATCTCTGCTGAAGCTATACCCAACAGTTATGGACTGGAGGATCAGTTTGGCGGAGTGCCAATTATCCCCCATCTATCTGCAGCAGAGTTAATGGACAAGCAAAGGGCTTACCAATGTTTAAGTCATGCCATTTCTCAAATAAAACCCACCCTACAAAAGCACTATAAAAATGTTAAATAGATAAGACAATAAAAAATACTAAAATCACAAATAAAGTGTGTGCATGTATACATACTGCATGTAGGCATAACTTACATAGTAAATAAAAAGAAGTTCAGATATTTGCTCAACTGAACAATTGCACAACTGAAGGAACCTATTATAAAAGCTCTATTCCAGGAATAAAATCAAACCCCCATCCCATTTATCCCCTTGTTGGGATGTCAGCACCCCTTTCAGGTGTTTAAACTAACTTTGGACCAAAAGAGTTTCAATCTGTGCTTTTCTCAACAGTCTGGAAAAGAAAGTAAACTATCCATCATTTTTTTGTAAGGCACAGATATTTACACCTTGTTCAGACAGACAGTTGAAATCTGACTTTTCAGTAGATCCAATGTGAGCAGTCAGAATGACAGAAGTCCCCTCAAAATCTTAATTTTTCAATCACATTAATTACATATTAGTAGGTGGTTTCAAATCTGGCAAAAGGCCATACTTGTAATGAATGCAGCTATGGACCCAAATGC
Source organism: Brachypetersius gabonensis (assembly GCA_037577145.1). Classification (NCBI taxonomy): domain Eukaryota; kingdom Metazoa; phylum Chordata; class Actinopteri; order Characiformes; family Alestidae; genus Brachypetersius; species Brachypetersius gabonensis. The sequence continues at coordinate 15,215,161 of JBBJLR010000034.1, forward strand.
AGAGACCAAATTAAGAGGCTTAATACAAGGTAAAGCTTGCGAAGTCAAAGGGCAAAAATCCAAAAATGTACTAAAATCCAGTAAATTCAATAACAAGTAGTCAAAAACAAGTCCACAAGGCAAGCATCGAGAATAAACACAGTCAAAAAACAGAGAATACACTCAATAACTAGGTAGGGCTAAGTATACTTCACACCCTTCTGACATACATATTTATACACATATACCCAGTGTTTTTGTGTTTTTTCATTGGTTCTTTATGTCAGAATGTGTAATGGGAACGTCAGTGCTGCATCAGATATTAAAACTAAAAACTGGAGAACTGAACCTTTAGGAAATGCAGGTTTACAATCTGTTTTTGGGTGTAGTTCAATGAGTTTCAGTTAAAATCTGAACCTAAATATGAATGCTGGATCCTGTTAAGATGTTGGCTAATCTGCTGACCAACATGCTCTAATGTTAATGCTCCATTCACATTCTGTCTGATAAGAAGTTCAGCACTGTGGTGATGGTTCTGTTAGTTGTAGTGGTTAAGATCTGAGCTGTCTAACATGACCTGTCTGTGTTCTCTGACATGCTTTGTCTTTATGACAACCAATCAGATTTGGTCATAGCAAATAAAAATCAGGCACTGCTCAACATTTTTTAAAGATGGGCAACATGTGCCAACTCAACAAGTCAATTTCAAGAGATTATGGTATTACATGTCTTCAAAATTGCCTCAACTTGCATCACAAAAGTGGTCCTGCACCTGCTATTTGCTGCACTAGGCCACTACTGTCCATGTTTATAGAGAAAAATGAGTCATACATAAACTAGTCTATTAGAGATTACTAATAACCTTGAAATGATCTAAGTAGACTTTGTGATAAATTATTAGTTTTGAATTAGTTCTTTACCATACTTTAACATCCTTTTTTAAACAAAAATAAAAAAAAATTAAACAAAAAAGTCTAAGTTTTGTCAGACATTGTGCCAATCAACATCCATTCCTTTCAAGAACCTTTTAATTAACAATTTTTTGCTAAATTAGTTACAGCTTACATACATAATGCACTATACTGGTGTAAAACCTTTACATTATGTATAGGAACTTGAAACTTTTAAAAGGTTCTTCACACTCAGATCTTCTCTAATATTATTATTTTGAGACCTAAACATGATTCTTCAAAGAATGGCACCTTATTTTAAGAGTATATCCACTTTCTACTCCAAAATTGTGATGTTTCTATGTCAAATTAATGTCTTATTGTCTCAAAATGTGCATAACTGTGATATGAAATCCATTCAGCAAAAGAAAATCTTTTTTTCATCTTTCATTTGAACTGATGTCTACTTTACAGGTTGACGATGTTTCAAAAAGTCTGCTATTAGTATTTTTAGCTGTGTACTTTGGGCCATTTTTAAAGGTACCAATGAATCATACAGGATCAAATAAGTGAGTCTATTAGAGATTACTAGAGATTGTGTAATGAATTAGGCATATAGTTAGCAACATGCTAATGTGTGGGGTGCTACTATGAAGCTACTAGAAAGACTAAAGTACTTGTTATTTTCATGAGCCTTGTAACTCCAGTAGATTTCCCACCAAACTATTGTTAATGTATATGATAAACAGTGCTCTTCAGAGACTGGAGTCTGTCTGACAGAGGAGCTATGGCTGTTTTGCATTAAGCAAGTGGCCACCGCACTCACGGACATGCAATTCAAAATAATGAATCACAGCCATTCGACTGTAACTGCAGTCATCAATCACTCTGCTTCCAATTTTAGCAATAACAGAACAAAAAAGCTTAAAATCTGTCATTCTCAAAAGGTCTGGCTGAACAGTGGATCATTCAGTAGAGAATGATGAACAAAATAAAATGCAGAAACCCAAACACTTCTGAAACAATTTAATCATTTAAAAAAAATTGTGTAAATAATACATATGGTCAATGAGTGTAGATGATAAGGTAATATGTGCATTTATACATGCATATATACACATACTTTGGTGATTGTATTCTCTCGTTCATAAGTTCTTTGGGGTCTTGTTACATTGGAGGCTCTTGAGGGGAACCGGAGCTTCACTTTTTTCTGATTTATCCACACAGCAGATCCTCTGACAGTTTATGTCACATGCTAATTTAAAGTCACGACATCAAACATTATTATATCTGTTACGTCAATTTCCAGAAAAAGTAACACGGCACTGTTCTATAAAAAGACTGAAACTGTCATGGCAGCACAGGGCAAGTAAAGTGTTATCATCAAAGCTCTTCTCATCACTGTCATAACAAGACCTCATATCTCCAAAATAGAAATAAAGCAGGCATTTGTTTATGTAGCACATTCATATTTAATGTAACACCACTAAAACTAATAAAACAAACAAAACAGGCCATTGAAGAAACACTCAGTAGCTGTAATCTACATGAATGTTACAAGATTGAAACCGATGTAAATAACATTAACAAATGTTATAAATGTAAATGAATTTGACTTAACCTTCACCTCTAAAACACACAATAGCACTACAAAGCACTACAGTCCCCACTGTAAATTTAACCTCAGGCCTAAAACACACAGCCATCTGTTTAACCCTGACCTAACACGCACACACACACACACACACACACACACACACACACACACACACACACACACATACTGCACTGAATGGGATTCCATATAGGCCTCCTGTGCCAAGTCTCAGTGTTAATATGCCCATTTTGACCTTAATCACTATTTCCTATTAGGGTCCACTGACCTGTCCTTCTCCCTGGAGAGCTTCACTCTTTCAAATACTCTTCCTCCATCTCTCCACCTCCCTCCACCTCCTTCCACCCCAATTTAGAACTGTAATGTAAAGAGACACTCTTGGCCACCCATGTCATTTCCTCTGGAGCTCAGATTGAACCTCTGGTCACATTTAGTCAGTATATGCACCATTAAGTACATTTACATGCTTTAAAAATGATAAAATCTTCTATATGATACCATGGGAGATCATGGGAGTTCCTTAAAGAACCTCCAAATACATGGTTCTTCAGGGAGATACTATTGCAAAATAGAGGTTAAAGCATGGGGAATTTCAATTTTAAGGAAACTTCATATATATTTGGTTTCATGATTATTAGCAACCTTGGTGAAGATGGAGGCAACATTGACATTAAGTAATAGAGGTTGAATTAGTGAACTAGTAATGCATTGTTCAAGAACCTTGTGAACCTTGTGTTTGCATATTTAATCCTGTGTCTTGAGCCACCACTCATTTGTTCAAATTTTGCTTCCGGAGATCCAGACATTCTTGTATTTTAATGCGGTCTTGAGGAACAGTTCAAAGGACTTTCATTTCCAGTCCGGTCCCTGAACCTGACCAATTTCAGAGGAATGTTTTTATTGGTTAAGACACGCAGTGACCTACGTATGAATCATTCAAGCAGAGCAAAGAGCATCTAAGTCCTGAACCAGTGAAGAAACAGGAGCAGAAAATTCACAGCCTGTCAGTAAAACATTTTACTGTTTTAAAATTTTCAAATTTCTTCTCTTTAATCTACGATATAAGACAGTCTGACGAAAAGTGGTATTTTTGCACCAACAAGGATATTCAAAGTGAAAAATAAAGAAATTATTGGTGGCTCATAACCTTTAAACAATACCAAATGCTCTTTTTTCTTGTCAGAAATTTTTGGTGCACCATTTAACCATTTTATGACAAATGCACCAATTAAATAGCTCCAAAATTATGCCACATTAAATTAAAGTTAAAGAATGCTTACATTATCCTCAAAGTTATTTTTTTTTGCTAATTTGAGAATTTCTTTGACTCGTTTCCCTGCCCTCCCCAGAGAAAAAGTTTGGGCACATTTGTTCTGATGTAAATGAGTGTGTGAAGCGTGGATGCAGGTGGTTGTCGGTCTCCTGCTGTCAGTGCGGTGTGAGTGGAATTCAGCGATGGAACAGAATCGATGCGTGGCTGTCAGATCTAAATAAAACCAGCAGCTCCTGATTGAGCGGCTAAAGAGATGTTCCACTCACTTGGCTGGCCTTTAAAGCATTAGCACATCAGCCTGTGCCCTCAGGTGCTTCACACCAGTCTCGCCTCAGAGCATATGCATAAGTATACTTGACAGTATGTGTGTGTGTGTGTGTTTGTGTTTATACCAGGTTGTCAATATCATTGCCCTGTATTGAAATGGTATACTCCCATGTGTTTAAGTATATGTGTGTGTGTGTGTGTGTGTGTGTGTGTGTGTGTGTGTGTGTGCGTGTGCGTGTGCGTGTGTGTGTGCGTGCGTGTGTGTGTGTGTGTGTGCGTGCGTTTACATGTCAATAACACCACTCTCCATGTATTGAAATGAGCCCTTCTGGAGTGTGTGCGCACCCTTATGTGTGTGAGTGTGTATATATGTTCACGCTTCTGCGCCAGCTAGTCGATGAGCTGTATTACTCTCCATGTATTAAAATGAGTGTGTGTGTGTTTGTGTGTGTGTTACATAAATATACTAACAAACTGTATATAATATATACAAGTCATATTATTATTAGATATGGATACATAAAAACATACAATACATATGGGGCATTATATAAATATATATAAATTGCCGTTTTTAAATTGCACATATTTATTTATTGATATTCTGCATTCTCTTGCACATCCCTGCTGCTAAACTACAGTATTGGTCAAATACTGTACTCATCCTCAATGTAGCCATTGTCATTTGCACTACACATTGTCTTTTCCTGTCTTGTTTAGTGGTATTGTTGCTCTTGTTCTGTCCTGTTTTGCACTTGTGTTCTGTTCTGTTCCGCTCTAGTGTTGCTGGTCCTGGAAGAACGTTATTTCATTTTTACTATGTACTGTGTATATGGTAGAAATGACAATAAAAATCTACTTGACTTGACTTGATATATATA
>JBBJLR010000034.1:15233224-15249696 GCA_037577145.1 Brachypetersius gabonensis
CCTGTTTCACAGTAGGCATACACACGGGTTCAGACTCGTTCTCGCCCCCTACAGTGCAATTCGGCTAGGTATACATCCGCGCTAAAATATCAAGATGAAAGTCATCATAGCTTGTGTAGTATAGACCCAGATCCCAACCCAACTTTGTGAATAGATTAACGGTGATATTTTTTTTAATTGCCCAATAAGAGTCTCACGTTAACGCAGCACGGTAACGCCGATAACGGCCCACCACTACATTTTACACAACTCCTGAATCTCCTAACAATGTCGTTCCTGCAGAGCTGCTGTTCTGGTTTTAGCCTTTATAAAATGTCTTTATTCAGAATGTATCTACTCAGCACTACAGTGGCACTGCAACTATATCAACAACAGCTTGCTGTTGTACAACAAATATAGTTATCCTGTCAAATGAGTAACAAGTCAAACGACTAATATCAGCATGGAGGTGAACATTGTCTCATTGATGATTTAGCGGCACAACTGGTGCGAATACTAGAACCATTCACAACACAAAATAAGAGATTATGTATTTCAATGTGGAACACTGCCGCACAAGCAAAAAACAACCACACACACATCAAGGGTAGAGTTATAAAAATAAAAGAGCGTGGAAAGAGTTGAAGATGTTCAGTGTTAGGTCCTTATAACCAAGATTTATTCTATAAAATAAACTGGTGAAACAATCTGTTTTGGGTAAAATGATGGACCACAGAAAAATTTACACAATCAGTTTTGTCACATTATGATTTGATGTATAGATATAATTTGCGGAATAAACTACATGTTTCAGTGTCATTACACAACCGAAAGAGCATTGAACAGAAAAACAAGGAGCATTTTTTTTGTTGTTGTTTTATCTGAATTAGTGCAAACTGGTTCTTAACTCTTTTAGCTTTAACTCAAATCTTCTGACCTGAAGGAGCTGCAGCTTATCAATCGTTCAAAAAAATTCACAATGTAAAAAAACAGTACTCTGACTGTGTATGCTTATTAAACTATTCATTCTTTCCAAAACATTTAAAACCTTTTCAGTGCAAAGTGTCTGACCTCCATGGTCCTGTTAAGGTTGGACTGAATGTTGTTTCTGTAGATCTGAAATTATGAGGTTAAAACACAACAAACAACTTTATTCAAGATCCAAGATTCAAGAGTCTTTGTCACATGCATAGTTATACAAGTACAACACACAATAAAATGTATGTAACCGCTTCTTTTACGATTGTGCAAACATTATAAAAATAATTAAACGCATCTGAAAAATTCTAAAACACAGATAAAAACAAAAAGAATAAGAACAAGTAATGTAAAACAAAACAAAACAAACAAACAAACAAACAAAAAAAAAATAATAATAATAATACATTTTATTTATAAGCACATTTCACAATTCGCAAGGTAACTTTACAGAAGTTATCCAGAAATAAAAATTTAAGAATAGATTACTTAAAATAAGAAGAGTTTATAATCCATTTTAAGAGTAAATTATATTACAAATAAATTACTTAAGCCAGCTGAATATCTTTAGGCATGATGGAGACTCTCTTGGCGTGGATGGCGCACAGGTTCGTGTCCTCGAATAGGTCCGCCAAGTAAACCTCACTGGCTTCCTGCAGGGCCATGCTGTCGGAGCTCAGGAAGCAGTCTTGAAATCCTGAGCAATCTCAGGCACCAGGTGCTGGAAGGGCAGCTTGCAGCTCAGCAGCTCCGTGGATTTTTGGTAACACCGGAACTCTCTCAAAGCCGTCGTGTGGGGCCTGTAACGGTGAGGTTTCTTTACACCACCAGTTGCCGGAGCGCTCTTGCGAGCAGCCATTGTAGCCAATTGCTTCCTGTGTGCCTTACCACCCATAGATTTGCGGGCAGTCTACTTAGTTCTTGCTATGTTAGCGAAGTGAGATGGTGTTTTGCCACAAGAAAAAATAGCGAAAATAATAGTTAAATATATAGACGTTACAATACTATGTATTGATCTGATGAATATTTACATTCAATCATAAAACTTTAAAAAATGCCAAACAAAAACATGCCAGATAGAGCGGTGTCAGTCTCGCCTGCATTCCCGTAATCTAGCAACCATATATAATGGTTTATAAATATAAAATCAGGTATTGTGTGAGAACATCTTTTCAAGATTCAATATGAAGAATCTCCACAACATATCAAAGTTCTTTACTATTTTCAGGGTTCTTTCAAGCACATTTACTTTATGTGGAAGTTCTTTGAACTTTTAGAAGGACCTTTTAAGAGCGGTCCATGTTCTTTAAGGAATCAAAAAATGCTCAAAGAACCTTCACGTTATAAACTGTATCTAAGATTATAAGCAAACAAGGACTTGTGTAATAAACACCAGTGAGATCTGTAGGTCTCACTCACTCTCTCTCTCTCTGATGGAGATAATGTGATAAATCTAGAATAATCTTCTCCTCACAGGAGCTTCAACAGGAGCAGCTGTGGTCAATAAAGCGGTAAGAATAACTGCTTGGGGTAAACCAACATCTAACGTCCTTCTCCAAACATCGCCTTCACGCTGACCTGGACCAACGAGTGGCTGCAGAACTGTGTGAGACGCTTCTGTTTCTTTAACAAATCAAACCCAGACAGAAACAACAGAGAGAGAGAAAGAGAGAGAGAGAGAGAGAGAGAGAGAGAGAGAGAGAGAGAGAGAGACCAAGAAAGAGAATGTGAGAAACAAAGTTTATAATTTTTACTTTCCACACAATTTCTAAGCTACAAAACATTTTTTTTAAAGAAGAATTTGTTCTTATTTTTATCACTACAATAGAATAATCAAATTTCATTGTGAATAAAAGTAAAACAAACAAACAATTTAATAAATACATTTAGTTGCTAGATATGAGATGTTCATTCACATTTTATAATTTTATAATTTTACAAAATTACCTCACTTTAAACCCTAGGCCCTGAAATGGGAACCCTGAATCCTTGATCTGGTCCTGGATTTTACAGTAACTGGATGTTTTCAGCCAAGTGACCAACTGTAACATCAACAGTTTATTATTATCAACCATCAGTGATACCAAAACACCAAACCGGGATATGGATTCTTGCTCTGCCTCTGATGAGCCCTTAACCAGATCTCTGACTTTTATTATAACAAATATATTTTCTAAACAAGAAAGGGTTAATAAACAGATTGTGCTGCCCCCTCCTGGAACCAATGACTCTCCATTAATGCACAAAAAACACTCACTTTTATCAAAATATTATTTTATACCGCTGTTTTACTTTTGATAACTTATCTTAAATTTCACTTTCATTACATATTGATTGTATTATTTATTTTGATTTCTTTTATTTTATCTCCATAAAGCCCACTGAACGGCCTCTGTGTGATAATGTCAGAAATGAGCTTGGCTGAGATATTTAGGAGAAACATTATAAGATATAAGCAACGTGAGGTTGCCTAATGGAGGCAAGTCCATTTATTTATTCAGGTATTTTCTTACAATAGTAAAAACCTTTCTACAAAATTGTCCTTCTTTTGAAATCTTGCTAAATGTCCAAAGCTAGGAAGAAGCAAAAAATCCCTGGAATTGAAGAAGAACAATGTTGAAATGAAGAGGACATTATGGAAAGCAACCACGGCGTGATTGGAAAATCTAAACATGAATATTCGCGATGCGATTATGCAGGCCTGGCATGTGTGTCGTTTTTGGCCCAACCCTGTGAGAACCTGCACCTCCAGCCTTCTCCGAGGTGGCCTCGGTTAAGCTCGTAAGAGTGTGTGTGTGTGTATATGTGTGCGTGTGTATTGAGTGTGTTTTCTTTTTACCTGTTCCATATTTACACAGGAAGCGTCGAGCAGCCTGGCCACACCCTGTCAACCTGCCCCGGAGAGGAATGTGGGTAATTACGGTCAACAAACTGACGCAAACCTCTAACTATCGGCCTTGCGCTGGGGGATCTTTCAAGCACCATTGACACTGACATGCAGGCTAAGCTCAACAAAGTAGCACGGAGCTTACTCTTTCCTGCATGAATAACCCCGTCATTTCAGCCTCTTTCTTCCCTCGCACAATTGCATGTCTAGACTGGGCTTCTTTCATTTTTTTTCTCATCCTGGTGCCTCCAACAAAGCTTTGGGAAAACTTCAAACTCGTCTTCTCATGCCCGCCCCCCCACACCCTTTTAGCTACATGTCCTCCACTACTGATATTAGCCAACGGGTGTTTTTCCATCGCTGACCCAAATACGGCTTTTAAAGTTTCGGTTTAGCCCATTTATGTCAAAAATAGGGTACAGTAAAGTTAATATCCATTAGCATCCATATGAGAACAACACTGCTCATAAATATTTACAGCATTTGGCAAGCACCCTTATTCAGAGTGGCGTACAATCACTAGTTACAAGGACAGTAGAGCAATCGAGCAATCGATTGGAGCAATCGAGGGTTAATTGTCTTGCTGATGGACACAAAGGTAGAAAGTTGGGCAGGTGGTTGAACCTGCAACTTTGTGGTTTTCAGGTTTATAGTGTTTTACCCACTATGTAACGGCCGCATAAACGTATCTATTGTATTATCTGATGGGTGTCACTGGCTGGGGCTCTTGTAGCTTCAGTTCAAAACATTCATTTCAAAACAGGATAAAAAATAGAGGTACAGCAAGGTGAATTTCTGTTCTGTTAGATTCTAGGTGATTGTTAGTGCTAAGCTAACAACACTTGACAAACATAATTTTGAATAAACCTAGAGTAAGAGACATTCCAAATCTGATGTTTCCATAAGGCTTGTATGTAGCATTGTAGGAAGTCCTGCTAAAGGAATACTGCTGTTCACCACATTATGTATGTTTTAAGAAGACAAAACATTTCCCCTCAAAATATCTCCATAACTATGTGTATCAGTAAAATGCTTTTTCAAAAAGTAATTTTTCTCAGTGTGTAAAAAACTTTTATTTTTCTAGCAGAGTTAACATTATAAAAACACATTAAAAGCAAAAATACATTTATACTAGCTTACCAACTATATACCTTGCTATAAATATAAATACCATGACTAACTATAATGTAGTATCTGTATGTAATCATAATATCCCAATATGTAGAATCCACCCTATAATTATTAATAATTCCTATTTAAATGTATTGCCTATTGGGCGAGTTAACATTAGTTCACAAATTTAACATCAGAATAAATGCAAGCAAGCCAGTTTGTATAAATAGTTGATGTTTTGTGGTGAGGAGAACACAGGTTTGGTTTCAGATTCCTCCTCAGTTCCTCCAGCCATTGTTTAGATTTTTGAAAGACATGATTTAATTTAACAAAGTTTGATTGAGTCAAACCAGGTTTCTGATAGAATGACAACTGGACTTTTTTTTCCAGGGAGGAGGGGCATATTCATAGCAATACCTGATTGTATAATATTAAGTATAATAGCAGCTGCTGCACACAACATATTTTTACAAACCACCACCTAGCGTGTTGCTTTTACCCTTGGTCTACAGCCTGAAAAGATAGAAGTGTGCATTGTATTCATTATCCTTTAATTTTCTTCTAAATGTGCATTTTGAATGCAGTTAAGTTTCCTTAACTTCCAAGACTGTTCAGAACTTTCACTGTTAACTTCGTACCTTTTGTTAATTAGCATTGTGTAAGTATTAAAGTTATTAAAGTTTTTTGTCATATACAGATAACAATGGATCATCATTCCCAGCAATAAATTTTCTTGAAAAATAAAAATTTTTGAGTAATGAAATTTTTGGGATAAATATTCGAATATTCCCTAAAAAACATTTTGAGAACCTCTTACATCTCTGCAATATGCCAAAGTGCTGCCTCTTTTGATGATGCGTTTGATGCTCAGACTAGCTCACCATCTACTATACAATAGCAGTGTGATCTCATTTGTTTGGGACATCATACGTTCTTAAAAAGAAGAACCTTAAGGTGTTCTGTAATTAAGCCAGTGGTTATATTTGAAGATCTACAGGTTTCTCTTGCATACCAAACCTTAAAGAGCTAATCAAGGACATCTGAAGACAACAGTTAGAAGGATCAAGTGTGTGCAGTTAGGTATAGACCAAAATAAGATCACTATCTGTTGCCTTTTTTGCTTGTTGCATTTCAACAAACACATTTTTGAATATCAATACAAATTCAGTTTTTGCTCACATTCTACAAATCATGGAAAATTTATCTTGGCAAATTTATAAGCAAACCATCTAGGCTTAATGTCGTGGAGTCAGATTAGACCACCTTTTAAATAAGTACAGTTTATGACATTTAACAGTGAATAGTAACATAAATGTAGCTTCAGAACACTTTTGGTGGAGGGGGAATCTGGTGTTGGCCTGGAAATCTGAAGTCCACCAGTTTTATAGAGCAGCTCACTGTGGTTTTGTTTTTTTTTTCTGGCTTGTCAATATATCAAGAGAGGCCAAGCAATTTTACAGCCAGTGTTTTACACATGAAATAAAACATCTATTTTGAGTATTTTAACAAAATTAAAAGATTTAAGATTAAATGGTACTTTATTTGAGTGTTAAAAGCCATACTGTTAGAATAGACCTTTTATTAGACCTTAGCATGTGTGTGTATGTTTATTCAAGGTAGTACTGTTATAGTGGAAGTTTCTGACAGACTGACATATGTTTGAGAACACCTTTTTAAAACTTTGCATGTTCTGCTTAATAATTTGAATATATTACATAATAACTGGAATTAGAATATGATTAAGAAATACATGACTATGAAAATACATTTGAATTGTAATACATTGTAATTCTTCCTGGTGGACAATTTCAATGAAATTTGCTGCAGCTAAATTTCCTATGAACAATTAACATCCAGGTCTTTAAATATACATTTCTGTGTAATTTTTGCATTATGGAAAATCAAACAGATCAAACATTTCAAAGAAAGCAAAGTGTCTTCAGTCCTTTGATGTGCATAGTGCGGTCGTTAGCTGAGGAACGACCCTGGAGAACTTAATGTTCATGTCAGAAATGACAACATGATCATGCAGAACACAAAGAAGCAGAAAAGGCTTTAATGTGGGGCCGAAAGGGTTAAAATGACTTTAGTTTAACTTTGAAGGATTTTCTCAGGTGCATGGGGTCTGGGAATCCCCTGGTGGGTCTTTGTCCGTCAATATCCTGCCTGACCCTCCGCAAAGATGCCTGAAAGAAAAGCGTTGCACTCGCACAGCCGCCCCCACCTGCTCCCTGCCTGTCAGGGCCAATAACTGGGACACCACTAGGACGCATTTTTCTAAAGGCCACATTGCAGTAATGAAGCATCCTGTCCTGCACCGAAGCTCCGATCCCTCGACTCCTGTGTCCACATTCAGGCCGGAATTCCTCCTGTCAGCCTCTATTGATTAAATGGGTTTCTTGTTTGCTGTATGGATCTTACTGCTAATTAAAATAGCAGCCAGTCATTAGCTTTGATGTGACAACATAAAGAAAAACTAAAAGGTCGATGAGAGCCGGGACGCTGCCTAAACTGGTAAGTGGATGGCAGACAAGATTATTCCTCACATTAAAGCTGACACATCACAATTCACGGTTCTACATGTATGTGGATCCTGCTAGTGTTCCCAAAGCACATAGACCTAGAACAAACATAATTTTTTTTCAGCCCCTTTCTCTGACAATGAAAATTTATTTAACCCTTCTTTTATGTTTGGGGTCAATTTAACCTATTCAAAGGGGTGGTGGTAGCACAGTGGGTCGGATACTTGCCTCTAGACCAAGAGGAATCCTACCTTGAGCAAAAACCACCACTGGGTCTCTGCGCAAGACCCTTAACCCTAAGTTGCTCCAGGGAGACTGCCCCCTGTAGTTAGGGAATGGAAGTTGCTTTGGACAAATGCCATGAATGTAAGTTAGGGTCTTGATTTTGACTTTTTCTCATTTAACCGGCCAAAAAACAGCCAAACTACTAACAAAAACTTGCCAACAAACCATCCAACCTTAAGAGACAGATTTAGAACCTGACCAGGCAATTCATTTCAGTGTCTCTTGAAAAATCACAAAAAAACAAGACTGAAACAATGTATTTACCTATGAAACTTATTGAAACAAAAATAGATTAACCTACCAACCACTCAACCCAAAAATAAGTTTTGGGTCAGCTGGTGTCCTAGTGGTTAGGTAGTTGCCCCTACGATCAGAAGGGTGTGTGTTCAATTCTAAGGGCTGCTAGTGTCTTCACTTTGGTAACCTTGAGCAAGGTACCATCCCCACCCACTGCTTCCATGGCAGCCCTCATTGGTGGCAGCCTGCTGTTTCACTTGATGAATGGCTTAAATGGCTTAAATGGGTTAAATGCGGAGAAGGATTCCACATTGTTCACACTGTGTGCTATGTTTTGTCCATGCATGAGTGGCCACTTTACTTAGCAAATCTGAATGAGTGTTTGCTAAATGCCATAAATGTAAACATAAACGTAAACCAAATCATCAACAAATCAACCACCAGTCCAACTATCAATCAGCTTTTCAATTTGTCAGCCAAACAACCTAACAACTAACCAATCTATCAGTTAACCAGCAATACACAATAAAATACTACATATATACCAACAAAATATCCAATCTACAAACCAAATAACCAGTTAATTGCAAACCAAGCAATCAACTAACTAAACAAGCTACCAAACAAACAACCAATGAACCAACCAACCAACCAACCAACCAGTCTACCACACAAACAAGTAATCAACCAATCAACCAAACAACCAATAAATTAACCAACCAACCAATCAAATAATCAATAAATCAACCAACAAACCATAAAATAAACAAATTAAAGAAAAACATGAGTCACCTTATCAGTCATCCAACCAACCAAATAAACAGCCAATCGATGAACAAAAACAAATTATTCAATATTTCAGTCATGAGCATTCCTGGTTTTTTTCACTACAGCAGAGCTTGTTGAGCAGCACTTTCTCTGACAGTTTCTCTGCTGGAAAACGGAGCAGATCTGAGGACAGCTGTGCTGCTGTTTGGTCGTTTCCTACCCGGGGATTAATGATTAAAAAACATCCCGGGTCCTTATTGAGACAATTGAATGAAATCTCCCGTTCGCTTTTCATCACAGCTGCTAAGCGTACTGCTCATAAAGAGACAGACGTGAGGAAAACGTGGTAATTTGTAAAAACCAGCGTTTGAAATGATGTACACGGGGAAAAGGAGGAGGGCCAAGTGAATTAATGTCTCTCCTTTGTTTTTATTTCATCCCCTCATTTTGTTCTTCACTCTGTTTGCTGCCAGGTGGCAGAGAAAGAGAGAGAGAGAGAGAGAGAAGGAGAAGAAGAAGAAAGAGAGAAAGAAAGAAAGAAAGAGAGAGAGCTTACACAAAAGCTAATTCTTTTTACCCCAGCTTCTCTCTAATTCTCTTTCTCTCTCTCACTTACTTCATTTATCTTCCTCTCCCTTTCTAGATCTCTCTTTCTCTCTCTCTCTTCAGCTCATCCCTCGATGGCTTCCTAAAGGTCGTCAGCTCACAACGGTGAGCGAAACAGAAATGAAATATCTTCAATCTGGAATCAAAGCTGTCCTCCCCTTGTTACTGTTCTTCATCCCTCTCTCCTCTCCTCTCTCCTCCTTCTCCTCCTCCTCAGTTATACTGAGTGATGAGGAAAGTGAGGACCATCCCACCCACCGAGAGTGAGAGGACAGTTATACTGAGTGATTGGGGAGAGGGAGGACCACCCTACCCACCCACAGAGAGAGATCAAATAGTTATATGGAGTGATGGGGAGTGGGAGGACCACCCTACCCACCCAGAGAGAGAGAGAAGACAGTTATACTGAGTGATGGTGGAGAGGAAGGACCACCCTACCCTTCCAGAGAGAGATTATATAGGTCTACAATTGAGATATACCATTACAGAATATAGCCCATCAGTTACTCTACCCCGTATCTCAGCAGAGAAAGAACATCGCTACAGATATAATTTTCTTTTTTCCTTCTCCGCTCAAAAACCACTGCTTATATTTTAGATGACACTTTAAAAACACAGCACATGCTTTAATGAGCTAAATGAGATAATATAGAAACCATTATGCCATCTTTCAGCGCTAACTGTGCTCAGCCAGATGTCATGTCTCGTAAAGGAAGCAGAAATACGATGTTGTGCTTAATCCTCTTTACTCCAGGCTCCTCACAGCCTTTCAACATGTCTGAGAAATCCCAGCCAAACGTGTGTGTTCGGTTATAATTACGCCCTCCCAGAAATGTGCATACGCTGTCAGCTTTACGGAGAAGTGGAGAAGAAGAATGCGAGCAGAGTAGCGCAGCTGCTGCTGCGGCGGTGTAGAAGGTGCGGTTTTGACTCCTGAGTGGTGTGAAGTAGCTGGAGCTGTGGTTGTGCCTAATGTGTGGTTTGGTCTTGTGAGCAGCAAAAACAGGAGTCAAAGGAGAGAACCAGGCATACAAAACTTCAGCTCAAGTGTTGTCTAGTTTGCGTTGGACCAGAGGGAGCAATACACGATCCTCATTCTGTCTAATAACATCTACATATTCTCCTGGAGCTCCTGGAGACCAGGGTTGTTACACATAGAACACAAGTTAGCTATCAGAAAATTAACCTGCTTTTATGTTTGGGCATAATGTGACTCCATTCACTGTGTAAATAAATAACATATTTTTGCTTCATAATGAATCACTTTTCCTAATTTATTGTGTTAAACTGTGTTAAAGCTAAATGAACATGACAGAGTGTTTCAGTGTCTGAACACATTTTGTCTGTTGAAGTCCTTTGGGTCAGTTTGACTCCAGACTATTTTATCTGTTTATCTGAGAAATACATTTTAGACCAAAACCGAACTGAAACACTAAAGTCCTGCCCCCTGAACACCTGGAGACAGTTCCTCCTGCAGACATTTAGCCCCTCCCACTCACAAATGAAGTCATAAGGAGTGTTTCAGTGCTAGAACAGAGTGCATTTAGAGTTAGTCTTAAAGGCACAGCAACAAAAACAGTCTGTTTAACTCTAAACCATTAATAAAGAAAGGTTGGGAAATGATGTAGTGTGTTTTTGCTATACACAAATTTTATGAACAGATTTCAGGGGAAGAAAAAATGTATGATATGTAAGATATAAAACAGTGTTCAATTTAACTTTTTGCTATTAATTTTGTAATTCCTCTCATTTACTGCTGTTTCTAAATACCATAAATTAAATAAAAATTAAAAATCATGTGTTGCTGCAGCCGACAATTTTCTTGCAAATGGACATTCAGTGACAGAAGTCGCAAAGTCAGGTCTGTTAGAGATCACTGAATGTCTCACATGCTTGCTAGGGTGTTATAAGGCTCCATAGTTCATAATCCTTTTAACTCCAGTGCAAAACTACAGAATGAAACATGGAAAAGAATAAAGATTTTGAATTGTTTCAGTTCTGAAAAGTAACAGCGAAACAAGCAATTAAAACTCTGAAAATTTCACCCGAAGGCATCACGTCTTTAAATCACTGAGATGAGTGACATCATGGTCCGGGACCACGAAGGCCTGAATGAACTTCAGACTGTTCTCATGATGAGTCTGTTGCCACGGCGACGGCCACAGGCCTCCCGGAGACTGGGACCAGTGGGTCAGCGAGGATGGATGGAGGCTCAGAGGACTCCTCCTGTTGATTTTGGCTCGTTTTGAGACACTGACATTCATCTTTCCCGACAAGAGAAAAGAGGAGACTTTATTACCGTGTTGTGGATCTGATGCTGCTGCGGTTTATTTAAATTCAGGCTTTTATGAATCACTCTGACTACCTTAACCCCTCAATGTCCAGCTTTAATATTCAGCTACAGTTAATAACACAGTAATTATTCATCAATAACACAGTAACGACTATGGTACATATCTATGGTATGTACCTTTAAATTGTGATTATTATGAATCAGTTTGACCACTTCAACTATTTGGCTATGGTTAGTTACACAGTAATTACTAATTAATAACCGAGTAATGACTATGGATCTAAAGTGCAATTCATGTTTATAGATAACAGTAAGCCAGTATCAGAAACGTGGGTCAAAAGTGGACTATTAACACCTCTACAGAACTTTCTGATGACCTAGACATGCAGTTAGCAGCATATTCAGGATATGAGGGTGGTTGGGCGGTGGATTTTTGGTTGTACATTTGCTCTATTGGAAACTATCACTTTAAATATGGAGCCTATTAAATGGCAAATGGATAAAATATTGCTAGCTTCGATTAAATTTTAAGTGATACTTTGTTGTTTTGTATCCTGAAGGTTCTCCCACAAAGTCCTTAAGTAGTTTCTAATGCGGCGTGAACACGGTACTCCTGCTTTTCATCTGGAAGGGGAAAAAACAGCACTGCAATTATGAAAGGCTGCCTAAAACTGCAAAACTGAAGACTGCAGAGGATTAAATTTCGCGGCCCGGCGCTCAGAGAGCCCAAGTCTGCTGAATCGCTCTGATCACAGTGTTACAGTGTGCCCATGGGCTTCGGTTTCACTGCAGCATATGGAATTTGTTTCAAACTTCAATTAATATCAATGATTCATTCTTTGCTCCTCTGGGTAACTTCTTTTAATAAACTTTTTTTTGCCAGTGAGGGATGATCAGGGGCTTGTAGTTGTTATTTAGGCACTGGTTAATCTTAATAATGCATGACAAAGGGGTGCTGCACTCTTAATGTCGTGAATATGACTTACTGCATGCTCAGTATATTTCAGATTTTTCTACGTGTCACATTTGTAAAAAAAGACAGCTCTGTAAATGTGGCCATAAATATAACAGGACTGGCATCTGCCTCTAGAGGAAGAATGCTAACTGAAGAACAAGAGACCCATATAGTCAATATGTTGATAACATATAATTCCATTAGGCTACAAGAAATACAGCAGTGCATAATAGAGGATGACACCTTCCAAAACATAAACAATGTGAACATGTCTGTACTGTCTCCTGTACTGGCACGCCACAAAATTAGGATGAAACAAATTTACAGTCCCTTTTGAAAGAAACAGTGAATGCGTAAAACAGCTGTTACATGAATATATGCAGGTAAGCCGTAGTATCATTGGTATTGAATCTGTAAGTGCTGTGCCTGGGCCTGCTGTGCTGCATTTGTTTTTTCTTTTCCAGAGAGTGATGGAGCTAGAGGCAGATGTCATGGGTCATGAGTTGATTTTGGTGGCAGGTTTTACTGTAACCTCACTAAAACAAGGATACGTGTCAGGAACATTATTGCACACCGTGCCATAATCAATGTCCCAGGATAACGTGGTGGCAACATAACTATGTGTGCAGCTGTAAGTCAAA
The DNA here is from genome assembly GCA_037577145.1 of Brachypetersius gabonensis. NCBI lineage: Eukaryota > Metazoa > Chordata > Actinopteri > Characiformes > Alestidae > Brachypetersius > Brachypetersius gabonensis. The sequence continues at coordinate 15,246,489 of JBBJLR010000034.1, forward strand.
ATAGAGTTGTTCACCATCATGCAACCCTGGGTCCATATAACACTGCACACATTATAACATTCCTGGACAGCCTACATTATATACTCACTAATGTTCAGAGACCCGACAATGTCATCATATGGGACAATGTGAGTTTTCATAGGGCTGCTTTGGTCCGCAACTGGTTTACAGATCACCCTCTCTTCACTGTACCCAACCTCCCCTCTTCCTCTCCATCCTTCCGATTGAAGAGATCTTCTTTGCCTGGCACTGGAAGGTCTATTACCGTCATCCCCATCAACGCATGGCTCTTTTACAGGGAATGGAGGAGGCATGCGAGGATATTGACCAGGCATCATGTCCCCAGTGCCTTGGACTAGAAGACATTGCATGCAATGTTGATGAAATTCTGTGACAAGAGAGACAACAAGACTGACTTTTTTCTCTCTTTCAGTGAAATTGTATGTTTTCTTGTGTTTGTTTTAATGTCTGTGAATAAACATTCATACTTTAAATTTGAATTCCTGTGTGTTTACAGAACTATTTATGAAAACAGTATGACCTCAAATTGACATACCTTGTGCTCAGAGAAAGCAAAAGTAAGATGTGTTTTCCATTCATACCATCAGTGTGTAGTTGACGCATTCTGTGCTTATTAATATGTTAGTTTGTGTTAACTGTTTGGTACAAAAATAAAATTTTTACAAAGGTTTGTGGAGTTAAGCAAGATGTATTAGTTTTTGCAAGAGACCTACAATGTTTTGCTGATTTGGTGTAAGGTTTTTTATTTGTGTGTAGAGTTTTGCAAAAATAGCCAATAGTTACAAAAAAATGTGCTTAAGCCATCAGTAAAAACTGAGACATGTAGAGCTTCATTGGGGCTTGATAGTGAATAAAATGGCTGGATTCAGTGGAAAGAAATCAGAGTCTCGATAATTAACCGTTTCTCATCAAACACACCCATAATTACTTATCATGGGGAACTCAGAGTTATGGAGATTTGGAAAATCACCAGAATTCTAGGATGTGTGCATTTATGTGTGTGTATGTATGTGGGTGTGTGTGTGTGTGTGTGTGTGTGTGTGTGTGTGTGTGTGTGTGTGTGTATTAGTGTGTATGTATGTGTGCATGTATATATAAGTGTGTAATGCACCCCAGGGTACTATAGAGGTGTAAAAACATGCAAGTCATTCCTGCACTATAACAGCCCCTTTGGGTCAATCCACTACCCTTTTATAAACACATAACGGAGAAGTGGACATCGGAGGAGGCTTCACTGCTAAACGGAGACAAAGTAGAGACAGATTTAGAGGACGAGTGGTTAACCAGATTATTTTCTCTTAAGGGAGTTGGTGAGAGTTTTAAGCTTCCAGAGTCTTAGCCTAAAGAACAGAAGTGCACTCAGCATGCTAATGGTTTTATAATTACTTTAATATATTATTTTAAGTGTCTCTGCAACACACAGTGCAATTGACAGAGAACTTAATGATGTGATTAACAAAGGGCTTCCATATAATTAGAGCGCAGCCATGTCGAATGATGGACACGAGAACTTAAATACGGCGGTAGGATATCAAAGAGGGGAGATCACGGTAAATTACCATGAAAAAACCCGAAAACCTTCCTGTCCACCTCCCAGACTCATAATTATCGAAGGGAAGATCTCTGTTTTGCTCATGTAGAAACCATGTTTGATGGTAAACGGCTCTGGAAGAGGGACGCGAGCGGGACAGCTAATGACAGGCTAACCTTTATGAGTGCTAAGCTAAGCCCAGCTAGCGGTTGCTCATAAACTCCATCATCCCCTGGCGCAGTTTTGCAGATGGGGTTTAAAAAGCCTTTCCCGTTATTAAGGAAATCTCTTTTTAGGTCAGCTAAAGTCTTGTGTTAGTACAATGAATTAAAGCACAAATTGAAACTTAAATGCTGCTCTATCAGTGTGAAGCTGACAAAACATGTCACTGACAATAAAAAGAAAACAATATAAAAAGGCATTGCAATGATTTTTACAGCTAAGGTCATATATCTTTATTGTCACTGCAACACAAAGGAATGTACAGTGCAATGACACATGATTTGCAGCTCTTTAGATGCTTCACTTGTAACTAAATGTTTAAAATATATAAAGCAAATAAAAAATATGGATGCCTGTATTAAGGAGATGTACCGAAACAGACCCGTGTATGAGGAGATACAATAAATAAATGACTAGGAACTAGTAGCATGGATGTGATAAATAAAAAAATAATTTTCACAGGGGTTAAAATCCAAGAGCACCCGCGTATAGCAAAAAACCCAAATATGCTCCCAGGTCACTTTAATTTCATTTTAAACTCAGTTTAATGCATTACCCTTAAAGAAAATGTAAAGGCAAATCCGTATTTGTCTCTAGTAATTTAGGTCGCAGGAAGTGAACAGTTTTGGGGGAATAAGAACTGATCTACTGGGGCTAAAAATACAAATGAGTTGAAAAGGTCTCCTGGAGATCAATTGACCTATGGAGTTTGTGTGAAAACATCCAATCTGTAAATCTGTAACATATAAAAGTAAACTTCATTTCAAAATGCAAGATGGACAACCAACATTTGTCTGAGGTTAAATCTGTAGCGTAGAAATAAAAATGTGTTCATTTGTTACAAAAATGTGTTCTCTTTATATGTAATATAAAAGGATATAAAGCAATGATGAGCTACTGTTACTTTGATTCCATAAGTATTGTTAACAGTAAAGATTGTTAACTGTAAAGATTTTTAATCTAATACATTGTTTTCTTTGTTCATATAAGGCATTGTTGGAGTTACATTGTTGGTTAATTTACAGAAATATTTCGACAGTAATAGTGGAACTTTGGAACTGCTAAAAAACTCCTTATTTGTTTAAAGGTTTTCCAAACCAAATGTTATTGCACTTTTGTTCATATAGTAGTACTTTTAAAATAAATCTGCACTATACAATACTTTTGAATTCTTTACTGAATTTAATATAAGAACAAGATTGCAATTGTTTGTGGTTAATCACAGAAAATCATCCGATTAATCGAAATTAAACATTTTAATAATTCATTTTTTTCATTTTTTTTTTTTCAAACATCTGGATATGCAAAATATGACATAAATTTGATATAAAATATTTGCGTCTGAATATTAGAGTAAATAATAGAATAAAATGGAGATGTAGTCTATTTTATTATAAAATGCAGTTCATATTTTTCAAAAATAGTATATATATA
>JBBJLR010000034.1:15267986-15282635 GCA_037577145.1 Brachypetersius gabonensis
CACACACACACACACACACACACACACACACACACACACACACACACACACACACACACACACACACACAGGTTAGACCATCTGACACACACACACAGGTTAGACCATCTGACACACACACACACAGGTTAGACCATCTGACACATACACACACATGTTAGACCAACTGACACACACACACTGGTTAGACCATCTGATACACTCACCAGGGGTCGGCAACCTTTAACACTTAAAGAGGCATTTGGTTTTCACAAACGAGAAAACACTGGGAGCAAATTACTTTTGAAATTTTATTTATCCAAAGAAAAAATTTTTAGAGCTAAAAAAATTTTAATTTAGAGCTAAACTGTATTTTAATATTACACGATCACAATAATCTTCAAACTACAATCAATAATTAAATAAAATACATGAATAAAAATAAGATAGACTTAACACCTACAATGGCTGACAGCGTCAAATGACGTAATTTCAGCCATATGGACGTGAAGTAGGCACATGTATATGTAACACATTTTACATATTGTTGTTGTTTTACATTGTTGTGCTTGAGAGACACCATCGACTGGAATCAAATTCCTTGTATGTGTTCACTCACATACTTGTCAATTCTGATTCTGGTATGGCGAGTGATGCTGTAAGACGGGCTCTGGGTCCAAAGTCCACTGGACACTTGCTGTCTGCTGGCTGCAGCTTGTGTGGATACATGCTGGCAGGCTGCAAGACCAAAAGCCCGAACAGGCAGCAGCAGTCATGTCAAGAATCGTCTTGTGCGAAATATAGGTATAGCCAGCACTCTAGTGTTAAATTTTTATTTATTTTCCAAAGCCACTGAGAGCCGCAACATACGCATGAAAGAGCAGCATGCAGCTCCAGAGCTGCTGGTTGCCGACCCCTGGGTTAGACCATCTGACACACACACTAGTTAGAACATCTGACACACACACACTAGTTAGAACATCTGACACACACACACTGGTTAGACCATCTGACACACACATACGAGTTAGACCTTCTGACACACACATACAAGTTAGACCATCTGACACACACACACTAGTTAGAACAGCTGACACACACACACTGGTTAGACCATCTGACACACACATACGAGTTAGACATTCTGACACACACATACGAGTTAGACCATCTGACACACACACTGGTTAGACAATCTGACACACGCACACTGGTTAGACAATCTGACACACACAGAGGGTTGGGAAAAAAGGTTGGGAAACACTGAGTTAGACCATCTTTCACACATCCATTGGTTAGAGCATCTGATGCACACCCACTAGCTAGACTACAACTCAGATCTAGAACCCCCAAAAGGAGTAAAAAAGTTCATGCAGGAACACACCACAGCACATAGTGTGATCAGTGTGAAATTATTTCTCTGCATTTGAAGCAAGTGAAGCAGTGAGCAGCCAGGGACACAGTGTGTGGGCATGGCACCTTTCTCAAAGGTACCTCAGTGGTGCCACTAGCAGTGCTGGGATTCAAACCCACTACCTTCTGGTCACAGAAGCAAATCCCTAACCACTAGGCCACTAGCTGCCCTGAAGAGAATAACTCTTTGTTAACTGGCCCATCCACTGTATATCAGAATGTGATTGAATAATTCCTCTTCCTAATGATGTTGGTGAGTAATCTGACATGGTGGGACTTCAGTCGAGCTCTTGAAAGCTTGACCAATGGCAGACCTTGCTTAGATATGTCATCTTAGGGAATTAAATCTGACTAGATAATATTCCATAAAGAGATTTAGGGATTTTTACTTTATCATTTCCAAACAAAACGTTCATTTATTTTTTAGTTCCCAGGAATCATGAGGCCTAGGAGGGTTTTTGGGTTCCCCACTGGGAAAAATATGCACTAATAACACAATCCCACTAATAAAGCTTCGAGGAACCTAAAACATTTACTTTAGTCTCTAAATGAAGAGAATTCTGAGGTGAATCTCTCTCTCCCAGACTGCTCTGTGTTTACACGACACAGACAGGGATGTAGAAATGTGACCCTGGTGTCTACTGTGAGCACACACACTCACACACACACATACATATGCACACGCACACACCTCCCAGGGTGCTGGCACACCACTGTTATGCTTCCCAATTACAAGCTTCTGCAATTCCATCCTTTCTTTGGCTATTGAGTTGTTCAAAGAAGAGCCACTGCTGGAGTCCCCCCCTACATACACACAAACACACTCACCCACACACACACACACCCACACCCACACACACACACACACACACACACACACACACACACACACACACACCCCACTGTGGAGGCCACTGATGGACAAAGCAGTTTATGTTTGTTTATTTTAGGAAACAATGGCCACAAATCTGTGTGCAAACAAAGACAGAGATCTTCCTAATTAAGCTGATAAAATCTATAATCCTGAACACACACAGGTCAGCAGTGAACTGATCAGTAGATCTGAATTAAAACAGTACTTCAGCAAAAAGAATCTCTAACTGACACAAACCAACCCCTCCCGAAAATCAAACATCCAAGACATGCCTGAACTTCACTTCTTTAGTCTTGCCGTGGAGCTACGAGGCCAAAGCAGCTAATACACTATATGGACAAAAGTATTGGGACACATCTCTTAATTATTGAATTCATGTGGACAGTCTTAATACTTCAGCCGACCAAGACTATTTGGACGCCACCATGTTTCCAACTTTGTGGACCCAGTTTGGGAAAGAATCTTTTCTATCCCAGTCCCAGTGCTCAAAAAGAGCTCCATAAAGACGTGGATGGAGTGTGGAAAGTTCAGTGTGGAAGAACTTGACTGGCCCACACAGAGCCCTGACCTCAACCCCATCCAGCACCTTTGGGATGAACTGGAACGGAGATTGTGAGCCAGATCTTCTCGTCCAACATCAGTGTCTGGCCTCATAAATGCTCTACAGAATTAATGGACACGAATTCCTACAGAAACAAAATCCTGTGGAAGAGTGGAAGCTGTTATATCTGCAAAGGGGGACCAACTCCAGATAAAAGTCTATGGATCTGAATGTAGTGTTATAAATTCCCTGCTGGTGGAATGGTAAGACAGTTTGACAAGTAGTAAAAATATTTCTGCACAAACAAGGTGATTCAAAGCAAAACATAAAGAAATTATGGTTGGCTCAAGACTTTTATGCAGAACTGTATTTTTTCACAGGGCCTGAGTTGCCCTAATGATGTAGCCTCTTCTTTTTCGTATCTCTGGCCGTCTCCAGCCAGGCTGAAATGGTTTTCCTCACTGCTACTTTGAGGTGAAATTCCCAGAGAAGCTGTAACTTTTCAACATGCAGTGGTTCGGTCAGATAGATTTACATGCTTCCGTGACTGACTAACAAGGTCAAGAACAGAAGGCTGATAAAAGAGAGGAGGGGGGGTAGCTCTGTTCTCTCTCTGCTACTAGACTTCAAATCTCCTTAATGCACAAAAACAGTGAGGAGCACGAGAGGAACATGCCATTCCAGCTGCTTTCCAAAAGATTTGCTTTTTAATACCATTTTAATTCTATGTTTTAGGGGACAAAGACCATCCTAATCAAGCTGATCTCATTCTGATCCAGCATAGGCCAGCAGTTCATGCTGATCAGTAGATCTGAATTAAAGGCAAACTAATTTAAGAACCCACAAAATCTGTCAATCATCCAAGATACGTCTGATACTTCACTTCTTTAGTTTTGCCCTAGAGCTACAAGGATAATGTAGCTAATAAATCATGGAAGCACAAAAAGTACCGACTAGCACTGGGCCTAAATTATCATGTCCTCACTTCACCATTCTGTAATAGACTCACTTCTGTGGTTTCTGACACTGTATGACTCACTATTATCTATAAAGACGGTCTGAAATATTATAGCATAGCAAAAACAGTACAAGCCATTGTAAAGCCTGAATTTGGTCTGTGCTTAGATGTAGTTGTGTTCATTTCCAGGAGTTTGGTGACGAAATACACTCTAAATCCCCCTTTTTCTAAATGTTTTCAAACAGTGAAGATGTTTGAAAATGCAAGGGAAGTTTATGTACGGCAATTAGCATGGTGCTAACCGCAGGTCTTAGTGTGGTTTCTGACACTGTGTCACTTAATATTACCCCAATAGAACTTTAGAATGGCTAAAAACTGTATCATTAATCTTCAAGATTTTATTAATATTAAAGCCTGAATTTGGTCTGTGCTAGGCTTGGTTCAATTATTTTCGTGGTTTCTGACAGTACTACTCACCTTTTTCTATAAACGTGGACTGAAGAGCTTTAGCATAACTAAAACAGTGTGAGCCTTTTAAAGGATTTCATTTGGATCATGCTTATCTTTGTTGTGTTCATATCCAGGGAACTAAGGCAGATGATTTCTGAAGATCGATGCTTGAGTTTTAGAGTCGTAGGCTGCTGTAACTAAAATGTGAATGCAGACCGATTAGCATGATGCTAAATGTGGGCCCACAACACTCTAACCAAGGACTCATAGACTTGCTGACACTGGTTTCTGACACTGCATGACATATCCATAAACACAGCATGGTGCAAAATGTAGGCATAGTCATCATTCAAATCAAAACGTGAATAGACTTGTGTATGTGGTTTCTGACACTACACGACTTATCTATAAACATGGACTCAAGTATGTGTCAAGTTGGGCAACACTCATTCCTTTAAGCTCTCTCTCTCACACACACACACACACACACACACACACACACACACACACATACACTTAGAGCAGGCCAGAGAGAGGTTAGAGTTCAGAGATTGGCATGTAAATCTGAAGGCGCTCAAAATGCTACTTTTCTTCTCTCGTTCTCGCCGCCCCCCATTTTTTTCTCACGCACTGACCCCTCGGCTTCCGATGTCACAGACACATTAAAGGCGAGTTTATTATTGTGCCCCGTGGAAAGACAACACACTTTGAGTGGCTGAATTATTACGACAGTTGGAAATCCGTCGTCCCGAGCACGAGGCCAAATGGACTGTATTTCTTCCCTCTGAGAAAACATACATCACCCGGCACTGAGGGGCAGGCGCTCAGCAGGTAAAGCACTCGGCAGAGCCAGAGTCTTCCCATTAACCAACACTGGGGTCCAGATCGCACAGATAAAACAGCTATTTAACCCCGCCGTGAACCCCCTCACTGAAAATATAACCCCGTGGTGGCACCGTCTCCGAAAAGGTCGGCAGATGAAAACGTCAAGCGAAGGATAATATCACGTGCGTTGGACGAGCTAGAGAAAGCAAACATTTGCTCAAGTTCATAAGCTTGTTATTTGGGTTTGCTTAAGATCTTATCACCAATTCTGATTCGAAACACTTACACATAGTCAATATTGTCTGGGGGATACTGACCGTCTTGTTCTGGGTCCAGATTTTAATGAATGAACACAAATGAATCGCCGGCAGTGGATTCTCATCTACAGTTAATTTCAGCTAAAGATTATTTTTTTCTTAGTTTCAGAATTAGAACCAGTATCTGTATGGAATATAGAGGATAATATAACGCATATAAGGAATCTGTCACAGTTGACACTCATGTGTTACAATTTGATTTAAAAAAATACAGTTCTGACAGTTTAAATATTATATACATTTTTAACATTGCTAACACACAGTTTTCATCTGAAAAGGTATATACATTCAGTCATAATTTTAAAATGTTATGAATTTCTAAAAAAGTAAATATGCTTCATAAATAAGTTGAAAAAATCTTTACACATACTGACAGGTGGTGATTACAAAAAGTAGCATGTATATTCTAAATCAAATAGTCTTATATGTGACCCCTGATGCATGTATACTAAATAAAGTGGTCCAAGATGTGACCCCTGAGGTACAACATAACTAACAGTTCACCAAATAAAAGTGGCCCTTAAAGGGAACCCTGCTGCACAGTATTACTAACAGTTCACTAAATAAAAGTGGCCCTAAAAGGGAACCCTGCTGGACACTATAAGCGACAGCTTACAAAAGAAATGTTGCCCAAAAAGAAATCCATTTGAATGTCATAAGTGACATTGTTAATTTAATAATAATAACCTTGAAAGGAGCTCTTTTGGACTCCATAAGCGAACATTTACTAAACAAAAGTGATCCAAAAGGAAATACTGTGGGACGCCATAAGTGACAATAAAGAAAATAGTGTGGTCCTGACATTGACATTCCACTAAATAAAAGTGGTTAAATAAAAGAAATGCTGTTGGACGGCATACAATACAGTTCATGAAATAAATTGGTCCTGAGAATGAACCCTGTTGGACAACATAAGTGATGACTGTTTGGACTTCCTGAATCCCATTAAATTAAACAAACTGTAAACTAGAGGGCCTAAATTGTAATCATTGTCATCTGAATGTATTGTCTTTGCTTTACAGTGGATTTCTTGCTTCTCTGTCATATCTGGACCTGCATCAGCCTTGTCATCCTCTCCCACCGGGCCTACCACTTCTTAAACATCTATCTAGCGGCTGTCAATCAAGCTTGCCCTATGGGGTGTGGGTGAGTAGTGACTTTCCCAGGCTTGGGGTTGCGCTGGCATCCTCACGCTTCTTTCAGACAAACAGATCCCATTCCACTGCAAACAGCTCAGCGTGCCCCCCCTTACCCCTCGCCCCCTCCCATAACACAGTCATAATTCAAAACAAATGATTCCCGGCTTTGATGAGAGCACTTTTATGGGTCATGGAGAGTGAGTCTCCCCGCCGACATCTGTTTGATTTTATCTAGTTGAACTTTATCCTCGGCTGGAGATTTATCTGCCTGCATCGGGGCCGGAGAAAGAGAGAGAGCAAGAGAGAGAGAGAGAGATACAGGGGGTCGAGAGATGGGTGCAGGGTGCAGAGGACATGAGAGCAATGACGGCACTCGAAGAGATGAGTCAACTTAGACAACTGAAGTCTCTGAGGGAAAAGTCTCCATCTTTCAGAAGTTTTGGGGGAAGCTTATCTTATTTTATATTGACTTTTAAGGCTGTGAATTGCATTCACTTTTAGTTTAGGCACAATATACTACAATAGACTAATTATTAATAATAATTATATCGATAAAATAATTACATGGCTAATATTCCTCTTCAAAATCCTCAAATTCTTGGAGACATCAAAAAAAAGGCAACATAAATGCACAAAAGTCTCAATAATTCGGGCTGATTTTAAGAGCAAGGCCGGACAGGGTATGAGCTGCAGAACTTGATCAAACTTGTCTCAAATACATTTGAAACATATTAGTGCATAAACATTATTTTTGAAACTGAACAAGGTTACTTAATACAACATTGCTGATAAAGTATGGAGATGGACTCATTATGAGCTTTAATAAAACTTTAATCTTGATCAACAAAAAATAAATGAAATACTGTATTTGGCTGCAACAGAGTCTGATTTCTTAAACAAAAGCTATATATATATATATATATATATATAATATATATATAATTGACTTTAAATTTTTTAATATTTAAAAATTTTTAACTAGAAATACAACAAAATCTACAACAAATATACAATCTAATTATAAAATCCAGTCTTAGAAGACTTATTATTGGTTTGCTTCCACTAAATATAAACATTCAGTGTCTAATAGGAACGAGTATGTACCTACTATTGTATAGCATAAAATACACACAGTTCACTATGTAATATTTAGCAACTACTGCAGATTATTTAGTACCTAGGAAATGTTATTTGGTGCCTACTATGTGTTACTTAGTATCTACAATGCGTTACTTAGTATTTACTATGAATTGTTCAATGTCTATTAAGACTTATTTAATACCAAATGAATTATTCAATATATAGCATGTATTATTTAGTCTACTATTAACTATTCTCCATACAGTCTCCATATTCAGTATCTCCATAATATCTATTTAGGATTATCCAATATTTATTGTGATTGATATCTAGCATGAACAATCTAGTATTTGTTATGAATTATTCAATGGCTACTATCATCCAGAACTTATTATAAATTATTTTGTACCTATTTTCAGTACCTAGTATGTATTATTCAGTATTTACTGTTATTTTGCAGTAATTGCTATGAATTCATTAATACCTAGTATGAATTGTTCATGATTTTTGGTATTTGGAATGAAAATTCCAATACTTTGGAAGTATTTTTCAATATATTTTATGAAATATTTAGAAATCACAATGTATTATTCAGTATGCACTATGTGTTGTAGTTAGGGGCTAAACTCCTGTCCAAACATTGCAAATTCTGACTAAACTGTAACTGAATGTAAAGGCAGGTTTAAAATAAGTTGCAGTATTTAAATTAAATTGCCCAGTTGCATGTCGATGGTGGGATGATGAGATTAACTGGTTATTCGAGTTTAGTCAGAAGCTTAAAGGTCTGGTCAGAGGAGCTTACTGGCCCATAACTCATCCTCAAATAGGGTAAAATATTTTGGCAACACTAAATATTTCGGTCAAAATTAAGATATAAACCTGCAAAATTAAGAGTAAAAAGCCATCATAGACACCATAGTCAACAAAACAACTTTAAAAAGAGATTTAACTGCGGTGGGCTGGTGCCCCGCCCAGGGTGAGTCCCTGCTTCATGCCTGTAGACCCTGGGATAGGCTCCGGGTACCCGCACCCTAATAAGGATTAAGTGGTTACAGAAAATAAATGAATGAACTTTAAAGATGAAGGACAAAAGTCTGTCTCAAATATTTCCATTAATGTATGTTAATGTATTTTAAAGTCAAAATAACTGTTATTGTCATCTCAACTATAAACATACGTACACATACATAAATATACATGTACATACATATATAAATAAAATATACATATAAACTTAGTAGTGTTAGTAGTGTTAGTAGTGTAAGACAGTTTTTCACATTTAAAAAGTATTGCATCATCAGTGAAGTGGTGAACAAACAATACTGCAGTTTAATTGTGTGCTTTCTATGTGCAGCAGCTTTTCAATATGAAATACTGTCGGCCTATAAAACTACAGAAACTCAGAGGCCCGAAGTACAAATGTAACATAGGTGTGTTTTGTGCATGGACCAAAATGTTGCTTTACATTTGAAACAAAAACATTGACATTACTATATTTGTATGTATTTTTTTATAAACATATCTGCAATTCCAAAAAAAGTAAAAGTAAAGGAAATGTTTCAGTTATAAACATGCATATAGTAAGACACAGCCCCAGATTTTACAGAGAACAAAAGGACACATAGAATATATATTAGTGGTGGGCATAGATTATTTTTTTTTATTTAGATTAATCTCACTGTATTCTTGGATTTAATGTAGATTAAAATGGCTCATTTGAATTCTGCTGAAGGTATTAAGAATATGTGTGCTACCCAAATAATGACTAAAATTAAGTCAAGTTTCTGAAGACCCCCCAAAATGATGCCAAGCCACCCTAAATATATAGTCACTGTTCTACTATTTTTAAATTATATATACAAACATTTTATACAAGATATCACTGAGCGTAGATACACACTTTACCAATAGAAACAAGACTATGAATTGAAATAAAACTATGAATTAAAAATAATAAGTCTAGCTATGATTATTTAATTAAAATGATGTACTGGCTGTTAAAGCTGCTGTAGGTAGCAGGCGGGCATTAGGACCCAGGTGTAGCTACACGGCGCTGCTTGTTAGGGAGTAGCAAACGGAGCCCGTTTAGTAATATTTCTCTGGTAGCGCCGTTTGTACTCAGTTTAACAGAACAATACTATGAGTGTCCATAACTGTTCACTGCTTAACTTTACTTGTGAAAGGAAAGGTTTGGTGAAAAGTTTTCAGCCCTCTATACACGCTAATTCCTTACTACAACCCTGGGGGCTAAGGCTAAGCCCCCCTTGTCTTTCCGTCCTAGTGATGTCCCTGTTTCACAGTAGGCATACTTACAGGTTCGAAGACTCGTTCTTGCCCCCTACAGGGCAATTCGGCTAGGTATAGTCTCACGTTAACACCGCACCTTAACGCTGATAACGGCCCACCGCTAATGTATATATATATAGATATGTGTGTGTGTGTGTGTGTGTGTGTGTGTGTGTGTGTGTGTGTGTGTGTGTTTGTACTTTAAACTAAGTAGTAGATTTAATACTTAGTACAAAGATATTTTTTTATTTAATTTTGTGCAAATGTCCAGCAGCACTTCAATAGACATATGCAGTCAATTTATGAAACGACTGAGACCGTATTCAAGACCAAATATAACATGAATGTATTTTATGTGTGTAGATGCAAAATGTCACTTCATGTCTGCAACATAAAGACTGATTTAAATATGGACAAAATCCAGCCTTATCAAAAATTGCCATTCATGTATTTTAATGAATTTTCTATAAATGTTTTTCCAGTTTGCTACCAGAATGATCAGTACTGCAGGTTAATCACGGCTGGTTTAGGCAGAAACTGAAAGCCCTGGTCAGAGCTGAGAGATTCCCAGACTTTTAGGGTCTATAACTCATCCGTCCAGCGCTGGAGCCGCCCAGCATCCTTTCAAAGGCCTGCAGCCGGAGACAGATACAGAGGTGTTTCAGATAAGGCCCGAGACGCATTAAGGGATTTGCCCTTTTAAAGTTACCCAGGATTGTTTTTTTGCTCTCCATCCAGTACCTGTTTTTTTTTTGCACTCATACATTTTTCTCAGGGACTGGAAGGAAAAAGGAAAAAAAAAACAAAAAGAATGTGAGTCTGAAAGAGAGAGAGAGAGATGCAGAACGTTAAGCAGAGGGGTTTGCGGTCACTTACCAGCTCATAAAGGATCTGGAGAGCGGCCGTGGGACAAAAGCAGGGAAAAAGCTGCATTTAAACTCGGATAAGACCTGCGAGGTGTCCATTCAGCTGTGGTTTCTGACAGTGTATGACATATTGTCATCTATAAAATGGGCAAAACAATGAATCATAGCTAAAAAAACACCAGGAGCTTAAGTGGCTATAAAGCTGAATATTATCTATCTTTACAGAAAACAACGAGTCAGTGCAGTTTCAGAAACCGCATAAGTGAGTCTATTGCAGATTAATGAACGCTTCCACAGACTTTGAGGGGAGAATGATTTAAGCTTGATGCTAAATGGTGTGCATAATAAATAATAATAATAATGATAATAATAATAATAATAATAATAATAATAATAATGGTATTTAGATAGAACTGTATACCTTTCTCAAACATTACATGCAGAAAAATGGCATAAAACAAGAAACACTGTTTAACAAACGGTAGTAGACAAAACAATAAATCTGAAAATTCGATATTTGAGAAAAACATGTACAATTTTCTTGTTAAATTACCACATTAAGTCTATAAATCAGGGAGTCAGTCAATGTTTCAGAGGAAGACCCTGGACATCTGTAATCAGGCCGACTCAAACAGATCACTAAAGCCGAGAGATCTGGGAGCTATTAGAGTCTTATCTCTTCTAGCATGTCATGCTAAACTTTAGCCCCTTCAGAGCTACATTAAGGCTTTTCAACTTCTGTAACCTTGCATGTTGTCGTTTTTGAAGGTGCTATAGAACTCATGCACAATAAACAATGCTGCATACTAGAATATTAGTCCATAAAACACCTCGATAAATGCGATTACACCCTAAAATAGGACATCTGTAAAATGACCTAAATAAATGCTCCTATACACTAGTATAAGAGATATTAGTCCATAAACAACCAAGATAAATGTTCCCCTTTTCTAGAATAGGAGAAACTGTTCCATAAACGACCTCAATAAATGTTCTTATTCATCAAAATAAGCGGCATTAGTCCATAAATAACATAAATAAATGCTCCAATATACTAGAATTGAAGATATTAGTCAAAAACGGCTTCAGTAAACAATCCTATAAGGTACTATAAGAGAAATTAGTTCATAAGACTTCTTGATAAATGCTTTCATATGCCAAAATAGAAGATATTGGTCCATAAAAAATCTTGATAGAATAGTAAATATTAGTCTATGAAGGGCCATTCTGACAGACTATAATACCTTAGAGGAAGCGTAGGGGGCGATAAGGCTTCTGCATACTGCTCTGCACACATGTGCTCATTTGGGTTTTTGATTACGTCCACATATACGTTCGAATTTACACAAACATCTGCCCACAGAACCCATTTATATACTCTTTTTCTCAAACACACACACAAAGATACACACTCAACTTTATGACGGAGCTGTTTGTAGCCTTTAGCGTCTCATGTCTCAAACGGCATGAAGCCACTTCCCAGAAAGAGAGAAGATGAAAAAACAGTTTATTTCTTAATTAAAGTCGTATAAAAACAGTCATTAAACACAGGGAACCAATCCAAGCTGCGTTTAACCGGCAGTCTGAGAACAGCTGGGTGAAAAGTGGAGGCATTTGGGAATGAGAGCATCATTACAGTTTTTAACTTATTTATATTTTATTAACTTTGAGTAAGAACTTAATTCCTGAAATGTAAGAATTAAATAAAAATGTAAGAAAAATCTATTAATTTGACAACAAAAAAGTTCAGTAAATGCTACACACTTAGCAAAAATGGTTCTACTCAGTTGCAGAAAGGTTCTTTAACATACAGTAGTAGAACTAAAAAAAGTTCTTCATAGAACCATTTCTACTGGTGGTTCTAAATCACAAAGAAGAATTGTTCATGCATTCAGTTTTTTTAAAGATTCACGGTTCTAGACAGAGCTATTGCAAGTAATAAAAAACTTATGAACAACCTTTTGGAGTGGAGATATATACTCCAAAACTGATATACACTAAAACCTGGTTATTTCTGAAATGAAAAAGAAAACTGAACAACAACAACAACAAACTAAAATCTCCAAAATGCATAGTTGTAGATATACATGTATATTTAATTTTATTATGTATGTATATACATATTTAATCATTCTACATGTACATGTATAAAAAGTATTACATACATGTGCATATGTATCTAATGATTTTACATTTATGTAAGTATATACCATTTTTGCATGTATTTTGCATCTAATAATTTAAATCTATGTACATATATATGTATCTACATGCATATCAACATGCATAATTTTACATACAGTACTGTGCAAAAGGCACTTTTGCAAATTGCAAGTCATTTATATCAGCAGTGGGTTTCTTTCTGCCAGCAAAAGCAGCTGAATAAATACAAACAAACAAGCAGTAAAAAGTATTAATATATTAATACATAAATGTCTAGTCAATTGTGAGCTAGTCAGAAGAACACAGGTTTGGATCCAGGTTTCTGCTCAGTGCCGCAAGTCAGTGGGTGAATGAATAAAATTCCATAATCAACACCTAATTTAATCTACTGCAGTAAAAAGAGCCAAACCAGGGATTTGATGGAGCTGCAAGTAAAACTGGGCTTCCATGAGGAAAGAGGTCTGGAAGTGGTTAAACGAACACTTTGCCACACATTAAACCACCATTTACTGTATTAATGTTGTTTGTATTTGTTGTAATGTAACTGTTTTAACAGTAACTGAACACTATTGCCCAGCTTTTAAGCATTATTTTCTCACTTTTGCACAGTACTATATATATACTACAAATGCAAAATATCTTAGGCACCTAAATGTTCCACATATTTGTGTATACAAGTAGTTTTACATGTGTATACATTAAAAGCGGGTGCTTTATAATTTCTCTGTGTTGTGAGAACAGTCTGTCTGCCTTCTGTGGGAAAATCAAACCCCCACGACGCTGAATGAACTTAGTTTATTGTGCTTTTAATGTGGTTAAAATATTTAGCTTGCGTTTGTTTTATTTTTATTTGTTTTTGGAGCTGCTGTGACGTATCTGGGTCGTCCCTGGGGAGCAGAGCTTTTAAATACATTGTTAAGTCCTAAAAGCTCACATCAAAGCTTAATTACTGCTTTATTAATTCTATTTGAACTATAAAATAACTGAACTGGTTCATTTGTGTCAGTTTTAAAGTAGCCACAGTGCTTTCCCCATAGACTTCTATTCATTATGCTAAGCTATCTCTGGCTGGGGGAATGCTGAAGCATTTTTAAAATAATTTATAAAACGTTTTTTCAGTTATATTCTCAGCATTATGTATCAGACATGCTCCTTACGAACCTTTTTATGGAAGGACAACAAAAAATAAAGCAGATCAGTGAAAAAATGGTAATAACTGTGTTAATATTAATAGTAACAATACAATGTTGTTGAATGGAACCAGACCTCTCCAACACAAATCCAGCCGTTTTACTCTTTACCAACCCACCCCCGCCCCCAGTGAAGCTCCACGTGTCTCTGAGTGTTTATATGGACGTTGATGATGTCAAATAGTGAATCTGAACTAAATCACTTTTCTTTGGGGACTATTTTACCTCACATTTACCCCGTCAGGCGACGCAACCAGAATCATCTGATGAAGAACTTTCTGTGAGGAGATTTTATAGGCAGACTTCTGGTTTCGCTTTGAACTGTTCTGTTTATAATATACATACATATATGCATGTGTGTGAGTGTGTGAGTGTGTGAGTGTGTGTGTGTGTGTGTGTGTCTGTGTGTGTGCATATGTGCAAATACAAGTATATAAGTAGTGTATCCTTCTGTCTCCTTCTTTCTCTCTCTCTCTCTCTCTCTCTCTTTCTCTGTGTGTGTGTGTGTGTGTGTGTGTGTGTGTGTGTGTTTGTGTGTGCGTGTGTGTGTGTGTGTGTGTGTGTGTAT
>JBBJLR010000034.1:15291322-15313565 GCA_037577145.1 Brachypetersius gabonensis
TATATACATACAAATTAGGAAAGATTCACAATGATGATCTGTGCTGAAATTCATAGAATGTTATCATTTTTTAATTTTCTGAAAGTTATTATCAAATCTTTAGGTATAACCTGACACAGACTATTAGAATTATTATAATTTTTATAATATTCGAATGTATTCCAGAAAACACAGGGAAAATAACCTTTTAACCTTTGCAACATCCATAATGCAGCACGCCTGACTGAGCTAATGGTGCTCCAGTGTGATGGAGATCAGGTGGATCTGTTTAAAGCTGCAATAAAACCTGGCAGGAGTAAAAACTCACTTAGCGCACAGACACATACGTCTGTTTTGCGTTAATAAACACATCTCTGTCTGTTATTGTTTGAAAAAGTAGAGAGTTCATCAGTATTGTCTTCATGCCTTCCCCTCCCCGAGTTCTCAGTTTAACGGCTCATGACCATGTCCAAAGACTCTTTTTTATAAGCTTTCACAATATCTAATAAACCTGTCCTGTAATGTTTTTATGAAGCCATCCCTTCAGTAATACTCTATGTTCTGCTGTCTGCATCCAGCTACCTTACCGTTACCCTTTAATTCGTTCCATACCATCCCAGCGTAACACAGCCACTGCTGCACCAAAACAGAGAGGCACATGTGGCCCAAATACATGCAATAACATTTTTATCTCACACTGCTGGAGTTTCATACTTCAATTAAACTTGTATAGCAGTTTTTCTACAACTGTAATCATCCCAAAGCATCCATAACCCAGAAATGTGTGCCCAATGGTGCATCACAATAGAAAAATACACAATCAACTATAAATAAAGCTCACAAAATTGTTGAACCCCCTGCCCAAACCCTGATGTGGTCACTCAGCAGGCTAGACAGAGTCCTTTGCTGAAGAAAAGATTCCTCTCAGGGTGGGAGGTTTTATAGCTCAGTGTTCTTCAGGGCTGCTGACCCGGGAAGCCTCATATTGTGTAGTGTTGTTCAGGCAGTCAGCTCAGGAGCCAATGCTGGTATGGTGGCCTAGAAGGTAGGCTTTACCCAAGTTGCTTCAGGGAGACTGCCCCCTGTAGTTAAGGAATGGAAGTTGTTTTGGATAAAAGCGTCTGCTAAATGCCGTAAACATGTAAAAATGTTTAAGCAGCTGGCCCAGGAAGCCACATAGCTGGGTAGCTGTGATGCTCAGATGGCCAGCCTGAACAACATCAAAGTTGTGGGGTTCTGTCTCTCACGAGAATGGTCCGTACAACCTCATAGTCGGGGTGTAGTGTTGTTCAAGCAGTCCACAAAGCCTCATAGCCGTCCAGCCTAGGATGCCTATTACTATAACTATAACCTATAACTATTGTATCAGGTCACTCAGATGGCTGGGCCAGGAACCCAGACAGCCTGAAAGCCTAGCGGTAGAGTCACTTCTGCAGCTGGCACAGAAAGTCTTACAGCTGGGGTGCAGTGTCCCTGGAGCAGCCGGTCCATAAAGCCCTGTTGGGTGCAGTGTTGCTCAGTTTTCGAGCCCAGTGTGCACCATAGTTATGATCTTTTGTCGAGCCATGAACCCACACACCAGCAGCGTTGTGAAGCTTCGACGCTTAGATGGTCCGCAAAGGCTTTTGATTGGCCGCAAATCTAAAACTGAGACAGGCCATTGGTCCGCAATTTATTATTTAATATCATCTAATGTTGCCAAGTGGGCTTTGGTAACATACTGTGATCAATAGGTGGGCCTTGAAAAGATTAAGAATCATTGGCTGATTGCTGGGGTGTGTTGTTCCTCATGCAGCCAGTCCGTAAAGCCATGTAGCCATGACGTAGTGCTGCACAGTTGTCTGGCCCAGGTTGCCTCATAGCCAGGTGTTGTATCACTCAGGTGGCTGGATCGAGAGTTCACAGAGTTGTAATGTAATGTCACTTAGATGGTCTGTAATTGTAAAGTAGCTGGTTCACAAGAACTATTTTCATGCTAATATTTTTGGGTGAAATGTACAGCTCTGCAATGCATTTCGTTTGAAGCTGAAGGCGAGATTGTCTTGTACTGGTTATTTTATGTGGAAAGTTATTTAAAACTAAAATAATTATATAAGATTAATTGTCAAAAGGTCAATTAATTCATGAGTCGAGGCTGAGTTCTGTATGCTGTTAATCAGCAATTGCTAGCTTAGCTTTAAACATCATTAAGACAAATTAAGACAGCACACACACAAAGCAGGTACGAGCTGGAAGTTAAGAATTTGCACTTTTCACATACTATCTTCACTCGTTTCTATGAGCCGCGGGTTCATAGGATAATCAAACGAAACACAGAAGAAGCGTTAGCCAGGTTACCAATGTGTGCAACTGGGGCTGTAATTAGCAACGCTGCCACACAAACTGCAGCAGGCCGAGTGGGTTTGAATGGGCTTAGTCTGCGGATCTAATGAAACACATTTTTACGCGGAGGAGAGGAAAAAACAGAGCGCTAGTAAAACGAGAGAAGAAAAAGGTTTAAGAGGCTCCAGAAGGAAAGCTGAGAAACCAGCGGCTGGCACGAGTTCGGCAGCAGGCTCTGATGTGTGAGACGCTTAGATTTTCCTACTGCGTGATGATGAGGCTTTTTCTGAGCTACTGTGAAGCAAACACACACACACACACACACACACACACACACACACACACACACACTTGCAAACACACTCACGGTACAAGCTTATAGGCTTGCAAAAGGTCTTTATTAACATCTTTTTTCTTTAATTTCAAAGCTGGTTTTAACATAAAAAATGTGATCTAACAAAGTTACAATTTTAAACAAACTCATCAACACTCTGATGGAACAGATCAAAGTGTTTCCATGGCACTGTGACTGTATTCATCAGAAAGTGTTGAAAGAGTTAAAAGATATAAACACTGCAAATGAATCATTCGTCATTGGGTTTAGTTTGGCGATTAGGTGTCAAGTCAGTTCTTCATACTGAGTCTGGTTACATATCTTCTATAGACCTTTTAGGCATAATTGCTTGTTTTTGATTTAGTCACGTTCAAGTCAATCAAATTCAATGGTGTTTTTCAGTTTTTTTCCAGGGTAGCAGTAAAAGCTGATCACATGACTCAGTGTTTGTTGGTGGTGACTCGGGCTCAGTTGGTGGTAAACATTTGTTTGTGCTTTCTAGCACAGGCTGGAGCTTAATTTCAAAAGGAAAATGTGTGTGTCGCAGCATAAGGCTTGACTCCCGAGCCCAATGAGAAACACATTTAAGTAACGCAATTCCCACCGAAATGTCAAACACCCAACCGCACCCAGCGCGAAACCATCAGGCCACCCAGTGGAAACAGATATGAAAAATATTTTTAAACTTTTTTATCTTTTACTTTTACTCTCAAATGTGCAAAGATGGTGAGAATGGGAAATGTGATTCTAGCAGCATCAGGGTGGGAAATTATGGAAAACCATTACAGTTTGGTAAAAAATAATCTTTGATCTCATTACTCATATAATAAAATTATTTGTATTACATGTATTACTGTTATTGTCTTTAAAACACTTTGACCAGTAATGTATTTAGTTTTATTATCATTATATGTTATTGCTTAATCACTGAAACATCCATTTTGAATCTGTTTAATATTTGCAAGCACTTGGTGTAGTTGGCCGGCTAGCAAACTCACTAACTTTGGCATAAAGTTAGCATAATTATACCAGGATATACCTGCACGAGAACACTGCTGCACACTACAGCAATAAAATATAATTGATATAAATTGTTTGTATGTTATTGTATGTTATAGACACCAGTAGTGTATAATAAATATTGACATAGGTGGTGAAATTTCACACAGTAAGACTATTGAGCATAATAATAAGATGAAAATGTCTCAGTAAGAAAACTGCAGATCTTCAGATCTATGTCGAAGGTTAAGAGCAGGTGTGTGTTCAGAGGTTTTTCAGCTACTGTAAATGCCAGCACTTAGAAATGCCAGCAAACACTCGAACAATGAGGTGCTCTTAAGCTTGCACACATGTAGAACCATGTCCATGCGTGTTTATGCCGGTAGATCAGGCCGTGGCGGCCCTCCACTTATTTGACTGTATTTCATTACCTCATGGCTTAGCTAGCTGGAGCTGTGCTAAGCTCTAGAAGGCTCATGGCAAGGCCAGTCGCTTTGATAGCTTTCAACACATCACACAGCCCGACTGTCCTGGCGCTGACAACCAATGTCATTGGCTGGACCACCAACCCTCATCACCAAAAGGCCAGAAAAAGTCTTTCTTTGTAATCGTGAACAAATTCAATATCAGGCACCATATTTGAGGTTGGCTTTGGGCTGTGAGGGGGGTGATGTTTCTATCATTTTTTAATTCAATTCTGAAAATTAATAAAAAAAAGGTGGTGACATTTCCGAATGTGTCCTATAACAGTGATAGAGAAGTAATATGTCATTTCTGTTTTTTGAGAGAGATTTTCCGGTGTAGAGGGGTTTAAAATTAAATTAGGAGTCTCTCTAAGTCACATTTGCCACCAATGACATTTAACAAGACCCCTGCCAACTGATGGTTGACAAGCCTTTCATTAAACACCGCCACGCTCCTTCCTTACATATTAAAAACATCTTATTTCTACAAAAGAAGCAGAGGAAGCTCTCTGAATTTAAATTTCCTCTCTGCTACTTGTTGCACACATTTTCCAGGTCAGACAAGTAGATTTGGTAAAGAGCAGTTTGGAAGTTTGGAAGAAGTAAGTGGTCATTGTTTTCATTTATCAGAATTTCTTTATTAAATGTTAGAACTGCTCACAGTGGAGGTGAATGGAACCAGACATCTGACTCTAAAATATTTCTCACAGATTGTTATTCCATGAAATGGTTTTGGTTGTGCTTTCTGATGCCTGAGACGTTGGTCTACCAACATTTTGAGAAGATTTTGGTCTTAAAACTAAACACGTTCATGGTGGAGGGAGACATATGATGTAATGAAGCTTCATTGGGGCTCAATAGTGAGCCAGGAGTCTCTATAGTGAACCATCTCACACCAAACACACTCTGAAGTAAGTATCATGAATCACTGGTGTATTTGGTTCTAGCTTAAATCAGAATCAATCAGTAGGAAACAGGCATTTCCATCATTGCTCTACACTGGTTTCCATGGTTACACCGGCTGTACACCTGTCCAATAGTTACATTTCAGTAATTTCCATTGTTACACCACATTCCGTTACATCAGTGATCACTAACAGACGGGCCACGGCTCTTGTCCAAAGCCAGACTCTGTACCATACGGATCCAGACCTATAGCCAAAACAGAAAGTTATAATTAAAAACATTATAATTATTTTAACCAACTGAGCTTTTATAGTCTTTACGGTAGCAGTTTAGAGGCAGAGGAAACCCACAGACTAATTACATGCAAGTTAAGCCATCCCACGTGATACCTTTCAGCCAATCAACTTCGTTCATTTCAGGTGGTAAACATTGTGACTACAGGGCAGGCACATGAGAGAGTTAGAGGTGAGGCTAACGGGTGAAAGACTATATACTAGAAAAATATAGAAAGATAGTGATACATTATTTTCTGTAAATTTGGTTGAGACATTTGATACAGAAATGTAAAAATTAAAGCTTTGAGAATAAAAACTGCCAAAACGTTATTGAATTGTACTGAATTAGCTTCATTTGACAGTCAGGTACTGATTACATATATACATACATATCACATTAAATAGTTAAACATTATGATCTTATGGACATTTTCTCTAACTGGACCCCTGTTTTACATCGTTATGCTCCATCCATTCCCATGGTTACACTACATCTGTTTTCACAGTTACACTTCACTCGTATCCAAGGCTACGATACACCTACTATACCCCTGTTTCCATGGTTACGCAACACCAGTTTCCACTGTTCTACTAGGAGTGAGCTCATGTCCCTGGAAGTCTCTGAAGCCAAAGCAACAATCTTGACTCACAGTGACTCACATTCACTGGACAGGAAGTGACCACTGATTGACGGGCAGGAGCTCCAGTCCCAGGAGGTTCTCCAGGTTCTCCAGATGCAGAGTCTTTCTCTCTGTCCATGTATTTAGAGGCGGCTACATGAAAAAAGAGGGCGAGGAAAAAAAGTGAGGGAAAATCTTGCTGAAATTGGAGCCAAGGCCCACCTGTCTTAGGGGGAGGACGGGGGATGGGGGGGCTGAAATAAAGTCCATATGAAAGCACTGTGATCATAACCTTCCCATTCACAGCCCAGCTGTCCCTCCATGGCCCTGCTGTCACAACCCAGATAAAACACTCACAGCCTGTGGACTGTTTATTCATTTATTAACCCACATTACGTTTCTCAGCCTTTACGTTCCTAGAGATGCTGGATTTATCTTTTGTTTTCATTTTTGTTTGATCCAGCAGACAAAATTATTTTACCTTCATTTCCACCACATGTGGGCACACATATCTAAAAATGAAATCTGTGAATTACAATAATACGCGCCTGCCTCTAAAAGAAAGTTATTCCATCAAACGGTTCTGGTTCTGCCGTCTGACGCCTGAGATTCTACCAGAGTTATGAGACGATTATGGTCCTAAAACTGAACCCATTCATGGTGGAGGGATAAATGCAGGGCGTCATTAGCTAAAGAAAAGTTCAGATTCACTATTTTACCATCAGTAACATCCCTATAAACACTCAGAAACACGTTGGATTTGTGTCTGGTTCCATTCACCTCTACTGGAAAGAAATCGGATGTACCGTTTCACACTTAAATTTGATTCTATACCAAATTAAGAATTTCACCGAATGGGTCAGCTGAAGACAAGAAGAGTCCGTGTGAAACTTAATTGGACAGAACCTTAAGCTTAAACATAATTCGACAGCAGGCCCCAACAGCAGCACTCACTCAGTTTCCCACTGACCATACAGGCCAAAGAGAAGGGTATCTTATTTTTAGATCCAGAACTAGATTGAAACAAGCACCATGCACTTTAGAGACACACATGCACACACACACACACACACATGCACTCCTAAAATATCTGAGGCACATCCATTTATCCAGTCAAGAGGATTTGAAGGCCTAAATAAAAATGAGAGATGTTTACTCATGTGCATTTCTCTCTCTAGTGAGAGGAAAACAGGCGCTAAGCCACAATCAGGCTCAAAAAAGACACATCGTTAGTCTGCCAAGGCCTGGAATAGCAGGCCAGGGTAAAACAGGCCTCCGGAGATTTGGGCCCAACTTTGATCTACTTATAAGCTGGCCTCCATGCAGAAAAAAATGATTAGCACGTTGGGTGCTGTAATGTAATTAGCAAAGTGGACATGTGTGAGTGAATGCCAGAGACATCTTGGGTGACCGGAGATGTAAACGGAAAATCCGCCCGGCTGGAAATTTATGGGAATGTGAGAGCAAAGGATTCATTTTCAGTCACGTGACAGCCTTAAAGATATGGTTGGCTAATATTTGTAAGGCTGCATGATGTGTACAGTACATAAACCTTTTTATGACAACTGACACATACATGACATAAATATAATCTTAACCTGACATAAACATGACAAACATGACATCTCCATGGTTACAACACATTCATTTCTATTGTTATGCTTCAGTCTATTCAATAGTTAGGCTGCATTCATTTCCTTGATTACATGACATTACATGACATAAATATAACAAACATGACATAAACATACATCTTCACATGAGGAAAACATGACAAAACCATGACATGGCATAAACGTGACAGAAACACAATAACATGACATAAACATAACATTACATTAACAAGATAAACATGACATAATATGACAAACATGACAAATATTGTTCTAGATAAACACTTATAAAGGCCTATACAGTCATCATAATACCTGAAAAAATGTAATCTGCTTTTATGATTATTTTATTTACACTTGCCTTTGTTTATGTAAGCATATGACAGTTGCCATAAAAGGTTACCATAGGTGTCATGAAACCCTCAATGGAAAACATTTAACTCATTTAACTCTGATATGAATTGCTTGCTAACGTAACCCGATTCATTTTTATAGCGAATTAATAATAAATGAATTAAATAATCTTACATATTGGACCCAAAGAAAGAAAATCACATCGGTAGTAAATACTGCTCCAACATGCACTATAAAAAACATTAAATCTATGTGCATGATGTTTATTTATTTATTTATTTTTTTTTCTCCCGTTTGTCACTCCTGTCAGCTCCTCCGAGCTGCCATTGGATCATCTCGCATCTCCGGTTTGGAGGGGATTACCTGAGCTTTGGATGCTCACTCAGCCCTGCCCTTCCCGTCCCATGACTGCTTGCGCGGAGACGTCTTGCGGCTGGAGCGTAAAGTACCCATCATTTAGCTGCTAAATCTACCCCCGCCACACCACCCCAACATCTCTCCACTCCTGCCAGCGCCTCGTTCTTTAACTCGCTCTCCTTGGCCTTTCCCCACCACCCCAGATCCAATGTGTTAATAAGGGAAAATTCAGAATAATTCAAGCCAGTTGTTTGGCTCCCATACCCAGTCATTAGACTTCTCTCTCCACACCCTAATGAAAGTGTTCATTACTGCGAAAAGAGAGAAGATGCCTTGCATTCCAGCCCAGCTGCTGGCAGGCGGCTGATGGAGCGGTATCTCCGACGATGGTGACATTATTATTTTTTGGCACGAATTGGGGTATTGGAGGGGGTGGTTTATGGAGTCTGTCGTCCTCTCCTCTCTCACACTGCTATAACTCATCATTTTCCAGACCGGCTCCTTGCCCAGCCAATGGCTTAGTGCTCCGGCCCAGATTTCAGACCGCAACAAAACGCTTCTCAGGCTGGAGCCTCTCAGGCAAGTTCACAGGGTACCTTCGGGTGATGAAAAGTGATAAAGCCAGGCTTTTGATTTCTCAATCAAGAGGCACTTTTTTCTTCTCCCAAGCGTTTCCAGCAGCATCGCTAATGCTTGCAGATCAGAATGTCCCTTGCAAGGTTATGTAATGTGATAGTGTGAACACAATATCTGCTTATTGCTCATTTTGCCTTGTTTTGATGTGGTGTCATTTCCCAGTGGTGAAAATTTTCTGCAGCCATAAAACGAGAGCAGGAGTACTCTCTTCTCGTTCCTCTTTACTGCTGGTCCAAAGGCCACGTCTGACAGCTCGTGTTGCTGTGCAGGCTGAGAGTGGAGAGCTCATAAAATCGAAGCCGAAAGGCCCCAGTCACCCACCTGTTGCTACACGGCTGCGGTGGGGTATTTAAGACCCACCTGTGGCAGAGAAGCCTGAGAGGGAACATGAAAACTCCATCAGCTGGAGCAGCAATAATCAATAACAATTTACCAAAAGTGTATCACTATAGCAAAATATTATGATATTGCAATGAAAAATGTAACAATAAGCATCATGTTGTTCAGTCAGTTAGGACATCTGACCCTTCTGCATTGTTCATAGTATTAAGGAAACGATTAACCTTTACAGGGTACATTGTTAGACTAGCATGGATCAACAGCCCAGTCCAGCACCTTCACCTAATGAAACTTCCCAACCTTACAGCCATAGTCTTGTGAATCATGGCCATTTCAGTCATTTTTCTAGACGGACTCTGACTATTGTGAAAATATGCAATCTACTTTGTTGAAACTAAGGTGAGTGCGTTAAACAATGAGCCCTGAATTTTCCATCAAGAGTTGACTGTATAGTCTACCCCTCTAAATCGTGTTCGAAAAAAGAACTGACCCAATATACACCCCTGTGGAACCCCAAACCTAGAGACGTCAGTGCCTGCTCTAATTACGGATTATGTCCCGAATGCTCCTCAACTTGTTGACATAGTGACTGCTTTAGATGAGCTTTCTTGAGTCCATCTCTCAGATCTAAAATTCTGGAGGGCTAGAGAGAGATGGCAAATGCTCTTTTGGGTTATATTTATCTGGCTGTTAAAAATGTTGTGACCTCCTGGAGAGATCAATGGTACTGAATTTCAATACAGTAGCCTTCATGTGTGAAACACTATTTAAAAAATAAAGAGACAAAGTCCCAGCCAGAAAAAATATTTAAATGTTGCTAGATTAAAAGAGACTGATAATATCGATATGTGTAATAACATATTACAAATAATATATGTAATGTATTAATATAGCAAAATAATATAGTAATAATACAATATTATTTTATAATACAACATATTAATATAAGCATATATTAAATCTCATGAAATGTTACAAAAAAGATTTTGTCTTTGGGAAATGTTGCCTAAATGTTCATTTATTTTATATTGTAATGTAAGTTAAAAAATCACTTTTAATGAAGTGCCTAATAACAAAATAAATAAATTAAATAAAGCAAATAACAACAGTGTAAGTACCTGTTACAGCTGTATTACAGCAGTAATAACATTTTTATTAACCGAAAGTGTCTACTCATGTTGTTACATGTAATTACTAAGGATATACTTATATACATTAGTAAACACTTTAATATGTGTAATTACATCCATACACATTGCAGTTAATAGATGTGTAATTACATGTGTGTTGACATGAACTGTAACGCTGCAATCAATTAGTTACATTGTTGTTAACATATGACTACACAGTTAATACAGACAGTGATCACAAGGAGGGATCGGAAAAGTTAACTGACAAGAGGAGAAGTGAGTAACGAATGTGGACGACCCGTTTGTAATCAGAGTGAAGCTGGAATTCTCGTTTTTGTCCTTTCTGCTCATCCCTTTTGTGACTAGTCTGCTTGTTTGACATTGATTGGTTTTTATGGGGCTCCGCTGAAACCCAAGCCCGGCCGTCTGCAGCCCCCCGCTGGTGAGTCATCATCCAGGACAGGAGGTGGAGTGTGTGTGTGGGGGGGGAGTGGTTGCGGTCACCCACAGCAAACTTGGACCGCACTTGACTCCGCGTACCTTCAACACGACTGTCCGCTTTCGAAACAATGGAGGGATTACAGCAGGGGGACTATTAAAAGACCAAAGCGTCCAGCGGAGTTCACTCACCCTCTCCAGGACAACCATCACCACCAGGCCACTAAACCAAACTAACATTTACTCAGTGTGTGTGTGTGTCTGAGCGTGTGCATGTGTGTGTGTCCGCTCTACTGCCTGCATTTTTGCGCGTGTTGGAGATGAGGCCGAAACGTGAGACGCACATAAATTAATAGTGAAGATATTCTGGCAAATATTCAAACGAAAGGCCGCCTTATTTATTGCAACGGAGAGACTGACCCATTAGAGGGGCCATAACTCCAGCCTGTCATGGCATTGGCATGTTTTTAATGGCGGAGGGACTACCTCTCTCCCCGGATCATGACAAGTATTGATGGAGGGATGAAACCTCGCCTGAACAACAAGCAAATAGGAGACACTTGTGCTGCATTGTTCCAGCGCGAGCTGTGCCACTTATTTTTAGCTGCCTGGAGTGGCTCCTCCACAGACCCTCATAAGGCCAATATTCTCTTTGCTGTGTTTTTACATTTACGTTTACATTTACAGCATTTAAAGGATGCTTTTATCCAGAATGAAAAATATGTTGCTAGAATTAATAAACTCAGGCTTAACATTGAGTTGCTAGTAGATTTCCCACTGGCACAAGGAACCATGTCGTATCACAAACAAATGATTCTCCATCACAAATAAAGGAATCCAAACCTGAGCTGAACCCGGGCTTCTCGCTGGCAGGGCCAAAAGCAGGCTGCAGGAGAGAACTGTGTCACCACTTTCTGATTGGTCGATAAAACGCTGTCATGACAACAGACAGACTGTACATGCAATAACCCAAACTACAACAGGGAAGTAAACAAAGTATAAAAAAGATAAAGCTTGCCTGTATGTTTGGGCTAAAGATAATTTTCGGTGGGAGTTTCTATCACACAAACAAATTCATCTTTAACTCTGTGAGAAACATGAAGGTGATCCAGGATGTGACAAACAAGTCCTCTGGGTTTGGTTTTCATCACACGGATAAAGAATAATCTCAAACAAGACCTTAAATAATAAAAGACCACAATAACAAAAGCAACTCGTTCCACCATTTTGACTCCATGGACGTGATGATAAAAAGCTTCTCCGCCATCGCAGTGCAGTTGAGATACAGCAAGGTTCCTATATAACTGTGGTAAAGTGCCATAAGTCTGTAGAGACAACAGTTCATTCCACCACTTTTTTATGTCTGCCCATTCATCCATTCCCCCAACCATCCATCCGTCCATTTATCCATATTTATATTCATTAATTCCTCTATTCATCCATTGATATATTCATCTATTCATCTGTCTGACCATTCATCCATTCATCTGTCCATCTATCCATCCATCCATCCTTCCATCTATCCCAACACTCATAGGACAAAAGGTCAAAAGGTGGAGAAACACCACCTTAAACTTGTTTTGGACTGGTTATGCATTGGCTTGGAGAGTTCTATTAATCGTGAGATGGGGAAATTCCTCAGGACATCAATTTTGTAAGACATAACAACGTGAGAAGAACTGACATTGCAGGCTCCAGACAAACATCTCAGCAGATTCATCAGGCAAATTAAGCCCAAAAGCACAAAGCAATATCCAGAGTGCTCATTCTCCGGATGCCCCTGAATAATTAAGACGGAAGAGAGAGGAGGAATGATAAAGAGCACCTAACGGGGCATTACTTAACAAGCTCCTCAATCAACCTTATTTTATTCTTTTCATGTCGCATTCCACCCACGTGCATTCTGTTCTTCTGCTTTTATAGAGACGACAGAAGCGCATAGAATGAATTATAGGAGGGTGGGGGGTTATTACTTCAAATCCATATTGATTCCGCTTATAGAAACATGGAGTTTTGTTGGTGTTGGGCTGGGTTGAATAACTGCCCCACGTTTGGAGGTATCGCTTACAGTGGCTCAAAAAGAAACATCTGGGCAGGCGATCCTCCAAAACACACAAACCCTTACTGAGCTACGTAACATGGATCTCGCAACCCATGCAAATCTGGCTCCTCCTCCTTCTCTTCTTCCATTTCTGTCTGCATGTACACCATGAAAAAAAAACACAAAATCCTGCACCTTCTCTCTTAATTTTGTTTTCTCTTCAGAAATTTGCTCAGGCGATCGCTCATTAGGCGACGTTTGGTCGGGATGACAAAGTCAACAGCTAATTTAACTGAAATACAGGAGGATTTCGGGACATGCACAACCCATCTGTTTTGAGTTTGATTCTGGAGATATGTCAGCAGGGTGCAGCTCAAATAAAATCCACACACACACACACACACACACTCTGATGCCTCTCAACAGAGCCAGCGAACAGCCTGATGATGAGACAGGAAAATGTGTGGTGGACTCTCTTGATTTTAATGCTGAGTTTAATTGATCAGGGGTGTTGTAGGGAAGCGGTAAACACACACACATACAAACACAAACACACATACTAATATTCCAGCATTAGGTACATTGGTTAAATGGCTTCCCATTTATCAAAGGATTTTCTTCTTGAGCCATCACTTGAGCCAAGGTCTTGAGCCAACTCCAGTGCCACAGCCATTTCAGTAGTGGTACTGTGGTGGTTATCAATGTCAAACAGTCAGGGCTTGGCCTTCAGTTCAGACACAATATCAAAACACCTGCAAAAATCAAGAAATAAATACATGGGTTATTCTATTACACTGTTAGCATCTGTATGGGATTCCAAAAGTATGTTAGCACTAAGCTAACTTCATCGCACAGGAGCATGTTTTCTTAGTTCTAGATAAACCCGGATATCTGAAGTAGAGAGTCTTGGAATAGAGCTGCTGCTGTTCACCACCTAACACATCAACTGGTAACACCATCTGACACACACACACTGCTTAGACCATCTGACACACCCACTGTTTACACTATCTGACACACACATCCACTGATTAAACCCTCTGACAGACACACACTGGTTAAACTACCACAGGCCAGAGCCATGTCTTGTTCTGGTATCAAACATAGTGACGCGCCACAACATTGAGTGTATCTAGAACTTCTAAAAGTACTAAAGTTACTACAGTGGCATTTTCCCTTACTGTAAATTCCCTCACAAAAACTGTAAATGGTTTATTCCTTTATTTACAGTTTGCAGGTAATCCGACATGGTAGGACTTCATTCCAGCTCCTGAGGGCCTGACCAATGGGAGAGTTCGCTTAGATACATCTACCCAAATCAAGATGTTGATCATGTTTGAGGGCTCCTGAAAGCGAAACATCAACACTGGAGTGAATCAAGCCCAAAGTTCTGGCACGTCACTATGTTTGACACCAGAACAAGACAAACTAGACCCAGTTCCAGCTCCACCTGACCACAACACACAGGGGTTTCCTTCACCGCTCAAGCAGATTTCCCTCGGCACACATCCCACTCCCTGAAAGAGGAGGAAGACAAAGGATGAGAAGGTCCCACAGAGAGACGGCAAAGAAGAAAAAACGTCCTCTGAGCTGTTCTTGCATCTCTACTGACACATGAACACATGAACCTGGTGGTTCATGGACTGACCGCATGGCTCTGGCCATGAACCACCAGCAGTCTTTTATTGTTATTTGGATTTGCTTTCTTTTTTCTCTCTTTTTCACTTCTTTCGCCTGCAATCACTTACAGCCACATCAGCATGCGCCCCCAATCCCCCCGCACCCCGCAACATGACATCTGAAGGCAATCCACACAGAAGCAGCAAAGAAATGTTAAAGCTGCAATTGAAACCCCATCAAAACCCAAGTGCCTTATTTTACTGCAATAAAAGCAAAAGTGCTTCCTCGAGCCTCGGCCGAGGGAACTGGCGGAATATTTTTACCATTAAAGTCAACTCATCAAAGGCAGCGAGAACGTTCTGCTTAATAGAAATGATTGCAATGGTGCACTTATGTTATCTCAGCTTTCTCCGAGTTAAAGCATAGCTGGCATTCATAAATTCTCATTCATAAAGATATTAGGACAAAGATCAAAGTACATCATCAGCAATCAACAACAGAATTTGGTTTCACATCAAGGGTCCAAAAGTCATGAAATATCATCTTCAAACATTTACGCTTGTTCCACTGGTGATTTTTCTACTAGTTATGTGGTAAAATGGGTTTTCCTCCCACTACCCTCGACACAGTATAACTGTCCATAGAACCAGGTTTCCTTGTATTTTTATGTGATCATGAGGAACAGTTCTATAGGCTTCCAGAAGAGCATCTAACTGAAGTCCTGAACCAGCAAAGTAACAGGAGCAAATGATTCAAGGTGATCAGTCGGTGATCAGTATACTGGTGGAGCTGAATGCTGAATGGTTGGAACTCCTTTATCTAGGCTCCTTGTATCTTTAGGCACTTTGCAGCCTGTCAGTAAAACATTTGTGCCCATTTCTTTCACTTAATCTCCTCAGTGTGACAAAGATGAGACAGTCTGACAGAAAGTATTAAAGTTCCACCAACAAGGAGATTAAAAGCAAAATATAAAGAATGAAGGATGGCTCAGGAGTCTGGGAGTCAGGGTGTGGACTTGTTGATATTTGTTGGTTTGTAGAAAGCTGGAGTGTTTATTCAAAGTAAATCATTGAAACATCATCACAACGCTCAGCGGAGCCATAGCCATGCAGATGCTTCTCTTTTTGAAGAGAAAACACAAATGTTTCCTGGCAGGAGCTGCAGGGCTAATTTCACATGACCAAGGCTTGGAGGCTGTGGCGCACTAGCAATGGGCTAACATTACAGACAGCTCAAGTTTAAAAATGCCACAGAGCTTTCTCTCTCTCTCTCTCTCTCTCTCTCTCTCACACACACACACACACACACACACACACTTTCTTTCCCCTCAGCCAGCAAAGTGCCTCCTTTGCACTTTTACAGGCCTGATTGAGCTGTCTCTGTCCACTCGTTGACAGCAGAATGTTTTATAAAAACGAAAAAAGAAAAATGTTGGTGTCTTTCTTGCTTCAAAAACTCACTGGTGCAATTTTCTTTTATCTTTTTTACATGGCCGTGTTCAACTGGTTTACTTTGGCCATCACAGAACTCACAGCCCCGAAGATAAACTGACGTAAGATTCCGGTTAATGTACACAAACGTTCCAGCTTTCTTTACTGGAGCTACTTCACTTTTCTCAAATCACAGATTCCAGCTGGTAATCTTAACACCCAACATTTTACAAAACCTTAACAGTGAAGGTTCCTCAGAGGATCTCGGCAGAAGTGTAACATTCTAGGAAAAATCCCTTAATCTGCATTAAACTTCATCATGTGGAGGATCTTAAAACTTTAACAAGCTTCTTTATTCTCCTTTACAACCCACTGAAGTGCTCTTTAGGGAACCAAAAGTGGTTCTACGGTGGCATCACTCCAAAGAACCCGTATTGGCACCTTTATTTTTAACCTAAATGCTGATTCAAGGAGCTGGAAACACTCAAGAACAGTGGCTCTCAAAGCAAAATTATGCTGAGCTCCAAAATTATGCTGACAAACTGAGGAGATACTCTGGTTATGTATATAAGTGTTCCATGAGAACGTGCAATGTTCTTCTTAGCAAAATCTGATTTCAGTAAATGGTATAAAACAGTCTAGAGCTGGTGTTTGTTCTCTTGGCGCACTGCAGCTTGGCCGCTCTCAGGAGCCCCTCCATCTGTAGTTTTCCCCACCCTTTTCTGTTTGTTTCTGAAACCTAAAATTAAAGAAATTTGTATTTCTTTTTACGTTTATTTATGTGTGATGTAGCTTTCAAAACCCCAGTAGTGTTTTTTTATCACATGTTCTTAAATTACAGTAGCTTTAGTTCTACATGACACAGGAACACCAAACAAAGCTCAGCATGACGTCTGACACCTCCAGCACCAACACAAACTGGGGTGACAGTCTGCCGTTAGCTGTGCTTCCGGCACAGCATGTGTTCTAAGGGTTACTTTCATTTTCTTGAACCCAGCTAGTAACCTTCAAATGCAATATTTTCCAAACATTAAAGTTCCTCAGAGGATCTCAGCAGGAGTGTAACATTCTAGGAAAAATCCCTTAAAATGTAAACTTTAACAAGCTGCTTTATTCTCCTTTACAGTCCACTGAAGTACTCTTTAGAAAACCAAAAGTGGAACCTACATTGGCACATTTATTTTTAATTCAAATGCTGAATCAAGGTACTCTCTTGAGAACAGCGTCTCTCAGGCTGGTCTTCAGGGACTGCCAGATGGTCCAGGCTTTTGCTCCAGCCGAACATCTGGACCGTCTAGGTCTGAGAACCACTGATCTAGAATTTCATTTAGTCTGGTTTTTCTTTGGTTGCACTTTAATGTAACACTGAACACCAACAAGAGACTCCTTTATGCTGAATTGGTGTTTGGTGGGCCTTGGGAGTGAGTAGTAAAACTGATAGTGTTGCATAACCAGTATATATATATACATATCGCAGCCTGTCACAGTGTGTGTGTGTTATGGCCTGTCTGCCAGTTCTGTGAACTGAAGGCTGTAAGGGGTGGTGAAGTTAAATGGTAGAACTTTAGATGAGATTATGGAAAATAAATATGTGTGGAAGCAACTGGAAAAAAAGAAGAAAGAAGAAAGAAAGAGAAGAAGACCTGAGCCAAGAAGTTCAGCCACAACATCACTCCTTTCCCCTTTTTTTCTGCACAATCAACAGTTTTTATAACTTCCCTGAAACCTTCAGACCAGCCAAGAGGAACTGAGGGGAAAAAAGCTGCAGCGGAGGAGAGGAGGGGAGAGTGGGATGACCCGCTACTGTGGCTGAAAGAAGAGAAAGAAAGGACTGGGAGGAGGAGTGTTCCAATTACTCTCTCTCTTTCTCTCTCTCTCTCTCTTTCTCTCTCTCTCTCTGCTATTTCTCACCTCTTTTTCTGTCTGGCTGCCTGGTAGAGAGAGAGAGAGAGAGAGAGAGAGAGAGAGAGAGAGAGAGAGAGAGAGAGAGAAAGAATGGATGAAAGGAGGGAGAGGAGGAGAAGAAAGAAAAAATATAGGAGCTAGCGAGTTAATTATAGAAATTATATACATAATATGAAGCAATAATAATAATAAAAATAATGTACAGCAGAACATAACGGTTACATCATTTTATTACTTTGGAAAGTGGTTAAAAATAGTTCTGAGAACAAATGTATAAAATGTGTAAAAACACGTTCCTTTCAGTGTTTACAAACAAAATAATTTAACTGGTACAAATAAGAAATTTCTGTCATGGCCTCTTTGTGTATTTTCTTTATCGGCTTGATCTGAAAATATGAGAGAAATGAAGACAGAGACAGGGAGAGAGGTAGACAGAGAGAGAGAGAGCTGACAGTATAGGGAAAAGATGAATGGAGGAGAGAAAGGAAAAAGACTAAACAAGTAGCTAGAGAGTAAATTATAAAACAAACACAAGAAAGAAATAATAAGATAAAAAATGTTAAATAGTACAAAATGAAGGTAATTCTAGGGGAGAATTTAGAAAAATTAGATAAAAAAATATTAGTCCAAATTTTACTGAACTGCACAAATGAGAAACAGAGAAAAGTATCATATTTTGGGGTGTGTAAATTAATTTTTGGCTTTATCCTTTTCTTGGGGTTTTTTGGGGTTTTTTTTGTTAGTTTTTGTTATTTTTAGAATCATTTTTCCAAGAATAGCAACAAATATCTATTCTGGTCTCTGAATGTATTTTTTTTTCTTTTTTGTGTCTGTGTTTTCATTATCAGCTCGATCTGAAAGTATGGGAGAAATGAGGACAGAGAGAGGAAAAGAGAGAGGGAGGGAAGAAAGAGAAGAGATGGCTGTGGGTTCTCCTGGCCTCCTGCCCAGCTGGATCGCTCCTTCAGGCTGAGACAGCTGGAGGTGTCAACACTCGGCCAAACCCAAAGCTTTTCTCCCGCAAAGCTCAGCCTCCGTTTGTGCACACAGACCAGCCGCCTGTCACAATACACACGACTCCTGCTGACGCAGGGCCTCAGGATCCTCCCTCAGCCCTCTCAGCCCAGTGTGATCTGTTATTCACCCCCTCTGCGACCTGTAGGCCTGCAACTTTTCAGCAGCTTGTGCAAAAACGCAGTGAGAAAATCCGCTTAACAAGTTTACCTTTCAGCCCCCCAGTCAACAGCCCTAAACCAGAGCAGAACTACTGCTGCTTTTAGCTACAATAACATGCTTTAACTCATGTTCATAAACAATAGAGTGTCAAACAGTGTCAGAAGCCACACAAGTGAGCCTGTTTGAGACTACTGAGGCGAGTGAGTGATGACATTGTTGCTGTTTACACTTCAAATAGTCATCATGATCCAAAAATCATGATCTGACATAAACTGGATGTAAAATTCAATGTTTCTCCAGGACCACAATGTTCCTCCAGGTCCAAAGTGTTCCACCAGGACCTCAACATTCCTCCAGAATCACAACATTCCTCCAGGATCATGGTGCAGCACAAAAAACAAAAAGCAGAGACACCAAGTGCAGGACTGGATTACACAGATTGCAAAGGAGAGCAAGAAAAACACAAAAGCAATAGAACAATATTACAGATCAACGTTCAGTACAGCTGACAGGAGCAGAAACAGTGAGTAAATACAGTCATTATCCTTGAATCAATCAAATAATGTTAGTTATTAAACTTTTTAAAACAACCTTAATTGTATTAAATAGCTTTACTTAATTGATTCAAGGCTATGGGTTTGTCCTGATTTTTAAAGTTGAGTTCAGTTTTTGAAACATACATACGTTTTGAAACTGGTCAGTGGCCAATTTAAATTTTCACTATTACTTTAAACTTGCATTTCAATCTAGGATGGAGACCTAGTACTTTAGGAAAACGATTCTGAGTCCAGGAGAATGCAATGCTAAAGCATCTCATGATGGGTATTATCTCAACGCTTCAATCTCATTAGCCTCTCTCTCTCGGGGGGCCTTGAAAGGTTATCTGTTTCTTTAGAGCGCCTTAGATAGATTGTAAACAGAAGCAGCCAAATGCCATAAATGTAAATGTAAATGTAAGCAGAAAGATTTAGGACAAATACAGTGTAACTAGTACCATCAGAATCATACAATTTTTGATCCCTGAGCAAACTGCTTAAAGTAGATTACAGGCTTTGTTGCTAGTCTCACATGACACATCTGATACAATCCAGTGTTTCTGGTTCTGGTCCCAGTACAGCTGATTCAACTACTCAACACCTGACTGGAGCAATAAAGCAGGGATTTGCAGTATTTTAATGTATTTATCAGTAGTATTTATATACAAATCTCTTGGTGATGTAATTTGTGTATATAGTGTACAGTATTTAGTATACTATAGCATGTCCTTTATATACATAAAGTTTGTATAGTTTGTATAGTACAACTATGCAGTAATCCCCCACTGTTCGCGGGGGTTATGTTCCAAGAGTACCCGCATATAGAGAAAAATGTGTTGTTGGGTTTTGGTTTTAAAAAAATGTCTAAAATGCCTACTTTTATAGTGGAAACCCTAAATATGCCCCCAACACTTTAATTTTATTTTAAACTCAGTTTAATGCATTAACCTTAAAGAAAATGTAAAAGTAAACCCGTATTTGCCTAAAAATTCATTTTAAATTCCCTACCTAGATATGTAATTTTGAAACAAAAGTATTGCGACACCGCAGCAAGGTGAATGGTTTTCGGGGAATAACCCCTGATCTACTCTGGCTAAAAACACAAAAGAGGGCTCGTTGAGATCAATTGAACTGTGAAGTTTGAAGTGTCTAAATGCTTGCACCACAGAGAAATTGAGCTTGGAGTGCTGGGGCTCAACCCTAGTGAGAGATTCGAAAAAAGTGCTTCCAAGTCGGCTACAGTCTGCCCTAAGTCCCCTTGTGTGCAAACATCCAGATAAAATATATTTATTGTCACGAAAAAAACAAAAAAGTAAAACTATTCAATTCCGCAACTCCTGATCTGCGTATAACTGGGGGGTTACTATATAGTTTAATTTGTACTAATTGTGCTGAAATTTGTTTTCTCATATTATAAGTCTTTGAATAAAAGCATCTGCCAAATGAAACCAATGTAATGTAATTATTTTCAGAGTATTTTCTACAGGTTTTTATCTTGACTTATACTATATTTTTATTGTTCTTGTCCCTGTGTCTCTTTGTGTCTGTGTAGCTTTAGCATAAGCAATTTCCTATTGGATAACATTTTCTGATTCTGATTCTGAAAGCGTTAAAATATTCTGTACAGTGGTTTTCCAGGACCAGGGCTGGAACATTGGTGAAACATATATAACACATTACAGGTCCAAAGAGAAAGATACAACTGAGTGGGCAAGAACTGAAGCAACCAAGCCAAAGACAATAACACAGCCACAAAGTGTCCCAATTAAAGCCATCACTCTGCTGTCCAAAACCCACATCTCCACAAGCCTTGATGCTCATCAGGAGTTAAGACTCCTGGTACAAATCACACCGGGAGGGAATTTATTTAATATATTTTCCTAATGGGTTCCAGCGAGGCAAATGTCTGGCTACAAATCAAAACTACCTCACTTTTTTCTCTCATATTACACTCTGGACTCATGTGCAATATCTCCTTTATAGTGCAATAACATTCATTCACACTTTTCACAGGTTCACACTTTTCTGTTACATTGTTGTATTGTCTATTTATTGAATTGTCTCAGATTTACCTCCCAGTCACATCACTATTGTATTTATTGAATTGTTTCTGTCATTCTTTACGCTTTGTTCAGCTGTAACTGCCTCCTATGCAGTAATCATACTTATGCTACAACTCTGGAATGTTTATATCCCGTTCACACTGTGCTGTTACATTACATTGCTGTACATTGTTGTGGTGTCTGTTTATTGAGTTGCCTGTATGTTGCCCCATGAAGAAACACCTTATCTCACTATGTACATGTACTGTAACAATACTGAGCCCTTTGTGTTACATTAATCTATCCTCCTGGCCTAAAGGGAGCGCTATGTGGAGTTTCAGGCCATTCTCCAATAAAAAAGGAAGCCAAAGCTAAGGCACGGAAATGAAGACCTGGTGTGGAACCCCGGTGTTATGGTGCAAGTGGACTGTTTTCACTTTACATCTGTGTAGTTTTGCTACAGTTTCTGGTAATAAAGGGGGTGGTGTTTTTACATGCCTAAAGTCATCTTCTCTGGAGATTTTGTATATATATTGTTGCACAGTTCTCTTATTGGGAAGCTGGCAGCCTTATGCAGTCTTATGGGGTCAAATTTTCTGCATTTTTTTATATTTTTGGTGCTACAATGGACACTGCTGGACTCTTAACTACAATTAACTGCTGGATAGTTGAATCCTGTACTGTGTGTGTGGGGGGGGGGGGGGGTGCTTTTCAACAAAAGGCAGAA
>JBBJLR010000034.1:15336514-15348357 GCA_037577145.1 Brachypetersius gabonensis
GACTTGCTGGTTGAATAAAATCAACTTTAAGTGAAAATTTGCCTGGGGTATGAATAATTTCGAGGCTCACTGTGTATGTGTGTATGTATTTTATATATCTGTATACATACACAAAATAAGGACATAAATATATATATATATATATATATACATACTGTCGCAGCAATAGACCACTTGTTCCCTAAATGTGCCAAAAATATCCCAGAATATAGTGTTTTTGCACCAAGGAATCAGGGGTGGCACAAGACTTTGCTGTGTCTGTGTGTGTATCCGT
This sequence comes from Brachypetersius gabonensis, assembly GCA_037577145.1. Taxonomy (NCBI): domain Eukaryota; kingdom Metazoa; phylum Chordata; class Actinopteri; order Characiformes; family Alestidae; genus Brachypetersius; species Brachypetersius gabonensis. Next base: position 15,336,789 of record JBBJLR010000034.1, read on the forward strand.
CTGTGTGTGTATTTGTGGTTGCCTCATAAATAAGCTGTGACAGATACACATTAATAAATCTATAAAAATGAATCCAAAGACAGACAGCTGTATCTCCATATAGGCTTAAACAGCAGATTTGGTTTAAAAGGCTTATATCACATCAAACCTAAAACAATATCACACCAAGCCCAACCCATATTGTATCAAGCCTAAACGCCTCTCGTGTTTCTCTGTTTTTGTTTTTCTCCGCGCTGCTCGTGTTGAAGTCGAGGTCTTCAGAGAGAAAGGAAAGTGATCCATAAAAGCTCTGCTGGACCGGGTTCAGGAATCTGCTGCCAAGCGCCCAGATCCGTGTTTTTACAGTTTTCTCTGTTGAATTAAGGCTTAAGTGGCTGATTTAAATGTCAGTGGTCAGCTTGAGCCTAAAGAAACGTTGACCTTTAGGAGGCCCTGAGGCCCTGACTGTGATGCTGAAGAACTGGAGCAACCCACCACTGAAATGAGTGGAGATGTGTGGAGAGATGTGTGTAGAGGTGTGTAGGGGAGGGGGTGGAGATGTGTGGGGAGGGGGTGGAGATGTCCGTGGAGATGTGAGGACGATGCGAGAGGTTGGTCTGTTGGGGAGCCGATGTGACTGGTTACTTAACATTTTGTGCGGTTTCACCAAAGCAGCTTCCGACACTCAATGTGATACCTCACTTGTTGGCGTACATATTTAATGCACCTGGCAACCAGATACTCGTTTGCTGCATTAATCTGACGTGCTGAAATCTAATCTCAGCTATCATAAAGACATTAGACAGTCTGAGCACGCATTTTGTTGCTCGGCTCCCCTCGGACTGACCTGTGAATTAAAGTTTATCTGGGAGGAGGAGTGTTGGGGCTGAAAAGACAATCGGGCTGTAGTTTGGGGTATTGGGGGGCTGTGGGGGGGTGGTTGGAGAGGTGGTAAGAGATATAAGTGACGAGTCCGGGGGATGCTGATGTGACTATGCACAGATGGGTTGAGGGAGTGCAGATATGAATGATGGTCCGAGGGGGTGTCGGTGGGCTGCTGATATGAGTGACGATCCAGGGAGGGTTGAGTGTGCCAATATAACTGACTGACCATAGATGGTGCAGGTTTGACTGATGATCTGTTGAGGGTCGCAGGTGTTGCTGATATGAACGGTTTCAGCAAAGAAAAATCGATACGTCTGGATTTATGCAGGGTCAACTGATACCTCACCCGTCATCGCATGTGTTTAATACACCTGGCAACCAGTTACTCGCCCACCGCATTAATCTGACGTGCTGAAATGTAATCCTCCCCCGTCGACAGCTCCCCGAGATTCGTAAAGACAGACAGTCTAAGCGTGCGTTTTATTGCACACATGCCCTCGGAGCGACCTGCGTGTTAAAGTTTATCGGAGAGTAAACGGCGGACTGGCAGCGACTGTGTTTGTCTGGTGTGTGAAAGGTGTGTCAGCACAAACGTTACTGTCGCGCAGCTTCAGATAAGAGTGAGGTCTGTATTCCTGATGCACTTTCTGTTTCACCAAAATACTCAATTTTAATCGACAAACCATTTTTCAAAAGTGACATCTTTAGTACTGGATGATAGACTGATCAGGTTAAAGGGCACGTATAGTACGTTTTAGCTGTTTAGTCAAACTTTTTTGAGGTTTGTGTTGCTTTTTGCAGCTATAATTCTTCTGTGTCCATTTCCCAGCTTCCTCTATTTTCAAGTTGTTTCTGTTACTGCTATGTAAATGACCTTCGTTATGATTGTCGTATGTTGCACCTTGTTCAAAAAGCGTACGGGCAGAAAAATATGAAGTTATTTTTTGTTGTTTTTTGTTTGTTATTGAGGGCTTGGTGGATTTTGATGTTGTCTAACAATCTCCTTCTCTTTCTTTCTTTGTCTCTCTTTCTCTCTCCCCTTCTCTTCCTTTTTTCTCTTTTTTTTTTTTCATTCTCTTTCTGTCCATTTGTCTTTCTTTCTCCCCCCTTTTCGCTCTCGCACTCGCTCTCGCACTCGCTCTCTCCTCCCCCTAGGTGATACCCTGTTCATCGTACTCCGTAAGCAGAAGCTGATCTTCCTGCACTGGTACCACCACATCACGGTTCTGCTGTACTCCTGGTACTCCTATAAGGACATGGTTGCCGGCGGTGGGTGGTTCATGACGATGAACTACCTGGTCCATGCAGTCATGTACTCCTATTACGCCCTGAGGGCCGCGGGGTTCAGGGTTTCTCGCAAGTTCGCAATGTTCATCACACTCACGCAGATCACGCAGATGGTGATGGGCTGTGTGGTCAACTACCTGGTCTACTCCTGGATGCAGCAGGGCCAGGAGTGTCCATCGCACTTCCAGAACATCATCTGGTCGTCCCTCATGTACCTCAGCTACTTCGTGCTCTTCTGTCAGTTCTTCTTCGAAGCCTACATCAACAAAACCAAATTGAAGGGGAGCAAGAGCCAGTAAAGTGCACCAAAAGATAGAAGGATTAAGAGAGAGTGGGTTAAAAAAACAAAACAAAAAAAAACCTAAAAGTGGACCATTGCGCAGAGAAAATGTCTTAAGTGAGGCAGGTTTACAGCGACCTGGAGGTTTCGCGGTCTTAAGCTTGTGCATACTGTACTACTAACGCATAAAGGTAAACCTCCCCACCACTGGGGGGCTCTACTGAGCTGCACTGATTACGATAAATGAAGGAAAAAAATGTGTCTTTACGTGATGTTTATGTGCCCAATGCTATTCTCTATATTTTAAAAAATGTATAAATACAAAAAAGGGAGATCAGTTTAATAACCTAGCCTAGATTTAATAGTGTGTCTGGGGGAAATATTTAAAAAAAAAATCAAAGGGAACGAATGATGACGAAAATCTCCATTTGTGTGGTTACGTCTGCGATGTTTGTCTTTGAAGTCAACGTTCATGTTGTCACTGTTCCGTTTTAATTTTTTTATCGATTAGACGCTAGCGAGAGGTAGTTTTGTACGAAAGCCATGTCGACGGACGACCGGTGAAATGTTTATGCTGAACAAAAAGCAAAAAAAGAAACACAAACAGAAAAGCACTACTGGATGTGTCATGTTCAGCATCGTGGTACGAGGTTCTCTCAGGTCTGAAGGGTTTTCCGTTTGATGTGCATATCATTTTAGGAATAAAGCGTTGTAGTATAATTTTAATAATAATAAAAACATGATGGTGAGGTGGACCTGAAATGCTGAGCGCTGAAGAAGATGAGAAAACCAAACGCTGAGAGGACAGTTTAGGGCCCGGCTGATCATCTCCGATCCCAACATGATTCACTCAACCTCTATGAGCCCATGAGTCACCGCCCTCTGGGGGGGCGTGGCCTGTTTCCTGCGGCTAGAGGTCGGTGTCTGTCATCATCTATTCCAAAGACCAATGCCGAAGAGGTTCTGGGGCAGACCTTCATGAAGGAACTTGGATTTTTAGCGTATTTAAACATGCAATGTGTCTGCAAACACTGTAATAAAGCTGTCATTGAACGGGTCTTTTCTTGTGCTTGTTTACTGAGTGGAGCATAAAACTCTCGGGGTCCTGCCTATTTGCTTGGGGTTCAGATGTTAAAAATATGTCTTTTTACTATTTTTGCTTTTCTTTACCTTAAACCAAATACTAGTTCACTCTCCACATTGTACTCTCACAGTAATGCATGAAGCTACACGAGGTCAAAGTTCCTGCATCAACCTGCATTACATCCACATTCCTGCAATGAGCTCCATCACATCCATGCTCCTGCACCCCCCTCACTCCTGTAACAAGTTCCATTGTTTCCACATTGGAGAGAAGCAGAGAGAAATAAACAGTTAAGGAAAGTACAGATTAGTGCAGGCAGGAGGTTTATGTCTCATTGATTCAGGCAGAAGTTTATTGCGTGTTCTCGGTCAGATATGTAAATTTGCACTGGCTTTGTCCATTAGGCAAATCTAATACCTAAAAGCAGCACTTTTTTCATACCTACTTTAGTCACGGTTTGGAGCGACCTTTGTGGCTCCTTATGGAGTAGCGCTAGGCCCTGTTTACACTTGTGTCCAGCTGATGACTGTTCAGATTTCATCTGTTTCCTCTTAGAACTCATCAGTAAAACATCACTCGTACATTTAAATCCTGCTGCTCAGATGACTTTTAGAAATCACTAATCGAGACAGACCACTCATAGTTCACTAACTGCAACACCTCACTCTTACACTAAACCTTACGGTGTATTTCTGCTCTTTTTAAAATAGCTACATTTATAAGAAATTGTTGAACAAAATGATTCTTTTCCAGAGATCTTCCTAGATTTCTCAGCCACTTCCAGCCCAAATCTGTGTTAATATTCCAGAGTTTATTCTCTAAATAGTCAAAGATTAGACACAAAATCTCGCCAATCAATCTATAACACAAATTGCCTGGTCTCCGACCTTCACCCTGATTGGCCTTCATTCATATTTCTAGGTCAGGAACCTTCAACTCTGCAACTCAAGACATTCAGGTTTTTCTTAATAAAGAAAAGTAGTTAAAAATTAGCATACATGTTTATTGTTCATAATATTTAATATCCACCACCAAATCAGGTGAAATTATCTTTCCTTTAGGTGCATCTAATTCTGGTTCTGAGCCTGAAGTGAACTGGAATTCGTGATAAATTCTCGATTCAGTTTCTGAACCAAACAGCCCTGAAAAGTGTTGTTACTGTCGTCCTCTGTTTTGGTCTTGGAGCATCTCATATTCACCATATTCATCATCAATAAACATATAATTTTAATGGTAAGCTATAAAATAGCAAACTAAGCTTAAGTGCTGTGCATTATTAACATCATAAAAACAATATTTCTCCTTTTCACAGGGTTGCTTCCTCAGTCCAGCTTCGTTTTGACCATTCATTTTCCCCAATCTCCAAGGCAACGTCCCCATGGCAACATCATAATGTGTGCAATTAACAGAACCATAAAACAGTGTCAATAGCTTCTTAGGTTAGGGGAAATCACTTTAGTCCCACTGACGCAGCAGAAACCACAAAAGAATTTCGCAAAGTCCATCACTATAGAGATGCCTCTCGGAACCTTCAGGAGCTTTCAGGCCTTCAGGAAAGACCTGACTTAGGATTTCTGGGAACCTTTAAATAAACACATCTGCCCTTTATTCACTTTTCTTTAATAAAACAGAAACAGAAAAATGTCCAATCAGGGTGTCTCTCTGTGGTATCTAGGCGGATATAGCAAAGCAAGGTCTCCCATTGGTCAGTCCTTCAGGAGCAGGACGGAAGGTCTCCCATATCAGACTAACCACTAAAATGATTTAAAAAAAAAAAAAAAGAAGTCCATTTTTTCCAAATGAAAGGACCAATTTTGTAAGTATAATCAACACCCTAAGCCATGGATGTTCTAAAATGTAGAGCCATAGTGTAGGTAAATTTCAGTCAGACCTACGTACGTGACTGACCGTAGAACTGTAGTGTAAGCAGGTTTCAGTTGGTTCTAGATATGTCACTGGTTAGTGCGAGCAGGTTGATGTCCGTTCTAGGCATGTCAGTGAGTGTGGAGCTTTAGTATAAGCAGGCAGTTCTAGATAAGTCAAACTGCGGAGCCGCAGTGATAATGACTTAATGCAGAACCATGGTGTAAGCAGTGGTGGTGGTACTATCGATATCAACGTTGGTGTTGATATTGATCGATACCAGTGTCATAAGTTCGATACTTTAGTGCCGGTACTTTCAAGTGCCACTCCAGTCACAGCACGGAGCACACTCGGCTCGTCCTCCCCCTCCTGTGTTTTGATAGTGTACTGTGACGTGACTTAAGGCAAGAGAGAGAGAGAGAAATGGAGCAGAGAGGAATGGCAGAGAGGAAAAAGAGCTCCGTGTGTCTATATTTTCAGCCTGAAAATGAAACAACAGCCAACTGTCTCATTTGTAAAAAGGCTGTTAAACACACTGAAAACACAACAAATTTTTATAAACATATGAAAAGTCATAAAAAGGAAAACGCTGAGCTTCAGAAAAGGAGAGAGGAGGAGAGAACCCCCACCACCCCCCGCCCCGACAGACCCAGACCCCGCCCCAGAGGCAGAGGTCACTGGCAGAAGCCTTTCAGTGTGGCAGAGAACATCCAGGGAGATAATTGTGGTGAAAGTAATATTTTAGTCATCTTCGGCATTAATATTATTTTTCAAAATGCAGCTGGTCATTTGTTACTTCAGCCAAAAGTGTAAGTTATGCTACGACCTAGATACAATACATTTATCCCCCTGAAAGGTGTTATTTAAATGAATACATTTACTGGAATTGAAACAAATACATTGCATATAATATGGCTCAGATTTGATTGAATATAATTACCCTTTTGTGTTAACTGTGATGATTACTATATTTCAGCAACTATAGACATATCATTTATATTTCTTTATTTCTTTGGGGGTTGTTTTAATTGCACTTTATTTGTTGTATTTTCACTAATTGTTTATTTTATAATTATTTTCAATTATTATTGTTTTATTTATTGTTTATTTGTATTGTAGTTTGGTGTGAGAATGTTGTGTTCTTTATTTATTTAAGAAAAAATGTTATTGTTCTATTGTTATTGTTATTATGATAAAGTATTTTTATAGTCATAACTTTGTTCATATTCTGTCCTGAGTTTTAATTAATTAATAATTCAAACGGATAATCACAAAAACCCTTAAAGGACAGGCAAATTCATTCAAATTCAGCAATTTGACGATGCTTCCACCTTAATTATTAAGAAGTTAAAAAAAAGTATCGTATCGGTTTCGGCGATACTGGCTCTGTATTTATTTGGTATCGGATTGAAATCAAATTTTGTGGTATCGCACACCACTAGTGAGCAGGGTTTGGTCAGTTCTTGATATTCTCTCCCCTCTTCTCTTTATCTCTCTCTGTCTGTCTGTCTGTCTCTCTCTCTCTGATGCTCTTTCTATCTCTCTCTGTCCCTCTATGTCTGTTTCTCACTGTCTCTGTCTCTCTCCCTCCCACTCTCTCTCTCGCTCTCTCTCTCTTTCTCTCTCTCTCTATGAGGTTAATTAAAGTACAAATGTGATTTAAAAGACGCAGATTTATTCACCCCGAGTGAACGCGGCCTCTTACACATCAAATTACAATGAATATTAATAAACTGGGCTTGTGTTCGTCTCTGCCAGGCGGCGCTGGGCTTAACGAGTGTGTGATGTGAGCTGACTGTGTGTTTACACTGGCGGAAATGCAGTTTGTCAGACAGGCATTAATTTGCTGCACTATTTCATCCACAGATCTGTATATTGGGCTTTTGCAAGCTTGCACACACACACTTACACACACACACACACACACACACACACACACACACACATACATCTGTGCAATCTGTTCTTTAGATTTATGTGGCATGCAAAATGTAATTAATTAAATAAAATACAGCCCCATTTTCCATCGGCGCTGAAGCCGATACCTGGGCTAAAAGTAATTTTCAATTGAGATTAACAAAGAAATAAGTGTTCCAGCTTTCTGTGAGAAATCAATCTGATCTTTTTCCTTGAGTGGAGAACCCTCTGAGCCTTCTGGGCCTTCAGGAAACGCGTAATGATGAAAAAATACAGTTCTGTACGTTTTTGTAGATCATTTTGGACCCCAAAGGTGTACATGGTGAGCACAGACACTGAAATTACATCATGTTTATTTAGTGTTTACACATTTTGAACACATTCAGTTAGGGAAAGTATAATTGGTTTTAATTTATTTATATTTATTAAGTTCATTTAAATATTGGAATCAAACAGACCCCAAACATGAAAGGAGGGTTAAATTCTGTAGACATTCTAATCATTTTTGGTTTATATTTTGACTGGAAACAAAAGATTAAACTCCTAAAAGTTGTCCAATCATGGTGCTTTTCTCTGCGGTATCTAGGTAGATGCACAGCAAGCTCTCCCATTGGTCAAGCCTTCAGGAGATAGACTGAAATCCTTAAGTTCTAGTTAAGTCACTTACCAAAGAGCCATGGTATAAGCAGGTATCAGTCAGTTCTAGATACACCACTGACTGTAGAGCCATAGTCTGAGCAGGTTACTGTCAGTTCAAGATTTGTTTCTGACTGTAGAGCTGTACTGTAAACAGGCTCCAGTCAGTTCTAGATACGTCACTGACTGTAGAGCTGTAGTGTACGCAGGCTTTAGTCAGTTCTAGATACATCACTGACTGTAAAGCTATAGTACATGCAGGCTTCAGTCAGTTCTAGATACATCAATGACTGTAGAGCTGTAGTGTACGTAGGTTTCTGTCAGTTCTAGATACACCACTGACTGTAAAGCTGTAGTACCTGCAGGCTTCAGCCAGTTCTAGATACATCATTGACTGTAGAGCTGTAGTACATTCAGGCTTCAGTCAGTTCTAGATACATCACTGACTGTAGAGCTGTAGTGTACGCAGGCTTTAGTCAGTCCTAGATACATCACTGACTGTAAAGCTCTAGTACATTCAGGCTTCAGTCAGTTCTAGATACATCACTGACTGTAGAGCTGTAGTGTACGTAGGTTTCTGTCAGTTCTAGATACACCACTGACTGTAAAGCTGTAGTACATGCACGCTTCAGTCAGTTCTAAATACAGTCACTGACTGTAGAGCTCTAGTGTGAGCAGGTTTCTGTCAGTTCTAGATATATCATTGACTGTTGCACTGTAGTGTAAGCATTTTTCAGTCAGTTCCAGATATATCACTGACCATAGAGATGTAGTGTGAGCAGGTTTCTGTCAGTTCTAGACATATCACTGACTGTAGAGCCATAGTGTGAGCAGTTCAAATGTATCTCTGACTGTAGAACCGTACTGTAAGCAGGTCTCAGTCAGATGTTTGCAATAAACCCCACCATTCTGAAGCCTCACACAAGACTACACTGATGTTCCGCTGCTCCAGGATGTTCTGTTCTCCTGCATTCACATTTATCTGCCCAGCTGTTCTTGGCAGATTTAATCCTTACATAAAATTCACAGCAGAACCCACGGATGATGTACCTCACACCGCATCCTAATTAACATGCATTTATCTTCAGATGGCCGACACAACATAAATAAACAGAGAAACCAGTCATACATACACATACATTTATCCATGCATCCATGCATCCATTCATCCGTCCATACATCCATCTATACATACATACATCCACACATTCACACACATCAGTATATACTTACATACATATACCCATACATAATCACATACATGTATCCATGCCTCCATAAATACATACACACACATACATACATACATACATACATATATCTATTCATATACATGATTACACTACAGCTCTGCAGTCACTGATGTATCTATCTATATACATCTACATATTTCCATTCATACATATACACTAGGGCTGCACAATATATCACAAATTTACTGTCATCGCAATATCAACAATATACATATCGCGAAAGACTGACTGAACTGCAGTAAATGGTGTTTTTCCAAAACTCTTCACCCAGAGCCACAGAGAAGAGGGGAAAAACATCACTGGGCAGTTTCTTCATCTTCTGTGCTACTGTTATAGATTGTTCCTTTTGCTATTTTTTTTCTGGCTAAGATCTTACTATAATTTAAATTATGCTTACATTTATTTACGATTTAAAATGATTAAAAAATATATTTTTAACAATGTTCAATGGTTCAAATGTTTTTTGGGAGGCATTCAATGCTCTGTTAAATTCTTTAAAGTAAATTCTTAAAAAAAAAACCAACATGTTGGAATAGAAATATTGCATTTTTTTTTTTTCTTCATAGACTAGTCAGTGCCTGGAGTCTCTGTTACCAGCGTATATCACCATCGCAACACTCAACTACATTATCGCACATCGCGTGTTTTCCTAATATCGTGCAACCCTAATATACACCCATACATAAATACATACATAAAGCTGCTGGTTTGGACCACAACAGACTGCTTTCTTTTTCCAGGGTGACATTCATCCTCCTGCAGATCTGGGCTTCCCTGCCCGCTGCTGCCCCCTGGTGACCGACAGCTCAGAGACGGAACAGGAAAATGCCCCGCCCACACCATCACTAACACTCTAACACTGAAACAAGATACATCATGAATAGGCGACAGAACGTGTCCAGACTGGTGCAGATACAGGAGGTCTGGTCCTTAAAGGCTTTGTCCAGTCCAGCATAAAATAATCCCTTTCTGTCCCCCAGTCCGGGCGCAGAGCGTCATTATCTGGAATTAGAGCGTGGATTTGCTGAAACACGACAATCAAGGCCGTATTCCTGCATCTGTCCTGTCTTTAGGCCGCTGACCTTTCAGCTGAGGGACATCTGGACTGGACTGGACGGGACGCTTGGGCTCACAGAGACATACTTCATTCATGCACAATCACTGTTTATTTGCTTGAATTAAAACGATAAGAAATGCGGCCTGTGCAATAGTTATGTCACTATTTATTTATTTATTTATTTATTTATTTATTTACTTGTCTGTTTGTTTGTGTGTTTGTACAATCAGAATAAAACTCATATCACTATAAGCTTTTTCAAAATTTCACAGAAATATATATATTTATTATCTATATGTTTGACTGTATATGTATATACACAGGTATGTACTTACACTGCAGAAGCAAGTGTGAGATGAGCTCCTAACCATGCAATAAGTACGAATGATTAAAATCTGTTGGTCTCTGAAAAGAAAAAGAGTAAGAACGTTGAATTCAAATCTCACACTAAATCTTCTAATCTCATACTCTCTTAGCATATGCCCCCATTAATATGACTTATTTTGTAACAAAACGTATATGGATTGCGAGTGCTGTTCTTTAACACAAATATATTAAATTGACCTTTGACCATGTTCTTCATTTTATTAATTACTTTTGTACATTTCAAGCTTTTGTACATGTCCCTGCTGCTGGTCAGAGAGAGAGTAGAGGCCTGTCCTGGCTACACTGGGGGCAGGATGGAGACAGTGCTTAATCTCATCGCTGAGTGTCTGTTGTTGTACTTCAGGTTAAAACCTGCAGAGTGTTGGGATGAACCCCCCCCCAGTTCCCAAATTCATGCATTAGCTCTCCTGTTAAGTGTAGCAAAAGCTGGTGGAGCCGCAGGTCAGCAGCCGCAGGCCACACACTGACCCTGAGGATCAGAACCAAAGCCTTTGAGTGGACCGTTAATACCTGAATTAGCCGCCTCATCTGTGCGCCTTTTGGACAAAACGACCACACACCATCTGACCATCTCTATCTCTCCCTCTCTCTCTCTCTCACTCACTCGCTCTCAGGTGGATTACTCTGCTCATCCTTTGATTGCTCTCCTTTAATTCCCTACAGCTGCGGGAGGAAGTTCAACCAAATTGTGAAGAGATCTTCCTTTAAGTCAGATCTTTTCCCGCCACTGTTTTCTTTTTATTGAATATAAACAAATGTCACACTCCTTTATATTTTACTTTATTTTTCTGATCTTGGTCACACTGCAGAGATTAAATAAAAGAAATGTGAACAAATGTTTACTGACAGGCTGCAAAGTGTCTTAAGATACAAGGAGCCTAGATAAAGGAGTTCCAACCACTCAGCATTCAGCACCACCAGTATACTGATCACCGCCTGAT
>JBBJLR010000034.1:15372546-15377546 GCA_037577145.1 Brachypetersius gabonensis
AACACGGCGCCCGGGGAGCAGTGTGTGGGGACGGTACCTTGCTCAGGGTACCTCAGAGGTGCCTAGCAGTCTTGGGATTCGAACCTGGACTTTCTGATCACAGGGCGAATGCCTTAACCACTAGGCCACCAGCTGCCCCATATATATATATATATATATATATATACCAGCAGCTATGATTTGCATCACTGTATTTAGTTTGATAAGTTTGTTCAGGCACATAGAACAAGCCATGCCAGTCTGATTCTTTAGTGATCTGATTATATTTATTAAAACATTTTCTGAGCTTTTAATATTTCCAATTAAATATTGCCCTTCAGTCTGTCTATATGATCACAACAATAATATATTGTTTAGATCCAGACTAATAATAAATATTTCTATTGAAATTACCACCTGCCTTTTAATAGTATTTTAGTAGTAGACTTTTAGTAGTATCCTCTCTGGGTAGACTGTTACAGTACAAAAAGCATATTAACCCTATTGTTCTAAAAAAAAAAAAAAAAAAAAAATCATACAAATGTGTGCATATTTAAATTACATGCAGTTTTTTTTTCTATAACATTTTAAGGGTTCTTCTTAGAACCTGTACATTATGTGAAGGTTCTCCAAATTTGTTCCAACGTATCTCATTTACAAAAATAGTTTTCTAAAAACTTTTAACTGTTTTCACATATTAAAAAAATGCATTTTTGTCACACACTTGTACCACACAAAGAACTCTTTCAGAAACGTTAGTTTGCAAAGCATAAAAAGTAACAGCTGCCACCAGTAACATGGACACTTTAAAACAATCATTAAGGAACTCAGTTCAGTTACAGACTTTTTAATAATCATTTAACATCCATTTGTAAAATATGGCATAATTATGACAAAGAAAATGGCAAAGTCATCTTACACACTGGTTTAGATAGAAAGTGTGTGGGGGGGTGTGTTTGGCAGGGCCTTACATCACAGTTTTGATAAATTTAGCTCTTCTCTAATAGAGGCTTTGTGCCTCTCGAGAGATGAAAAACAAACAGACTTGGCTGAAAAAGTGAAGGAACTGCAGCTAGAAAACTGTTAGCATGTTCGGGTCAAACCATTTAATTCATGTGAAATTCACAAAATGTCAGTTTTGAGGCTGAAACATTAATAAATACAATGTTGATCTGTTATATTAACACATCATAAAAAATAGCATGAAATACAAATGTTTGGTGTATATTTGAGTGCAGTTAATAAAACAGTTCATTAAAAAACAAATATGCAAAAATCATGAACCGTCATAATCTAATAAGGCAATACACTGACAGTGTTATGTGTTTTTAAAGTCTCTCATGAACAAACTAGATAAACTCCTCATTCAACATCCCATATCTCATGTGTCCCATTGTATTTGACTTCACACTGTAAACAGTCAGCTACTGTTCTTCTTACCCGAACTGGGTTTTTCTTTCCCGGACTGCATCAGACTGACAAATGTATCTTACACTACAGCTTTTATGTGGACTAGCATGTTGGTGGCAAGGTGAAAGGTGTGTCCTACATCATGGGCACTATGAAATGGGCTCATATCTTTGGTAAAGTCTAATAAGAAGAGATTATGTACAGCGTTTGCAAGTCACTGCAAACAGTAGAGTCAGCCCAGGCAACATCGTCCCAGGTGAGGGACATTATATAAAAATTATATAAGAGCTAGCACAGATACTCTGATCGTGAGCTGTCGCTCTTGTATGTCATTTGGGAGTCTATACTTGAACGGGAGCAGAGAAGCATCCTCTCAGATTCCTGCGTCTGCCTCCGAGCCCAGAGGTCATTCGCCTGTCCGTTCAGTGTCCTCTGTTTCATTGTGAGAGTCTCAAACTTTACATAAGTCTCCTTGGCAAGGTCATCGTCCATGCCAGCATTCCTGCTGCTCCTCCCTTTGCAGTAGAGCGACACAATCTTATAGAGGAGAAGGACAATAAGCGGGAGTGCAAGGGCACAAGCAATCCCGCTGGCAATCATCAGCCACTTATTCTGTCCATCGTCTCCAATGGTGTCAAGAGTACTGAAATTCACACATGAGTCTTTCCCAGGCACCAAACCTTTGGCAATTAAGCAAACTGTGTAGACCTGGTTGGGCAGCAGGTTCTCCAAAAGAAGTTTGCCCAAGCCAACCTCAGCTTCGAGTGACTCCTTGTCATCTTCCACTTCATATGGAAAGTAAACCACTGACAAGGGCATGTCGCTAGCCAATCCCTCGGATGTCCATAGTACAACGGCCGTATCTCCTGTCTCTTCAACAACTTCTATATCCTTGATGAAGGAGCCCTTTTTCCTTTTATCACCAGAACCCAGACTCTTTGAGTCCTTTCCTTGTTGCCTCTTGGCAGGTGTATCTCCAGCAGGTGGGGACCTCTGGATGCCTCCACCCGGACCTAAGTTCATCCGGTTAGGTACAGGTGGTAGTGTGGTTGTAGGGGATTTGGATGTAGAAGGGCTAAAAGGGGCAATTGTTGAAGCTACAGTGCTGGTAATCGGAGGTGGAGGTTGAGTAACTAGTATGACATTCTCATCTGGTTTCTTGGTCAAGCTCGGTGGTGGGGGTGCTGTCGTTGTCTCCATCCCAGCCACGAACAGAGCGACAAAGCTCTCAGAATTTCCGGCAAAATTCTTGGCCTTGCAGCGGTACACGCCAGCATCCTTCAACACGATTCCATGCAGGCTGATGATGGACCACCGGACTCCTTCACCAGGAGATTCTTGCACAACTGTATACAAAAGTAATTCAAGGTGTCAGAAAAATTTATACTGTCATAAAATACAGGTTTTACTTACTGTAAGTATTGAGGTGCCCTGGCTGTCAAGTGACCTTTAAAAAGGATAGCAAATCTGAAACCCTCAGAACTCGGAGTGTATCGGTAAAATCTGTTTTTAACTAAAACCAGTGTTTGTTCGTCTACGCACTTGACATTTGATACTCTTTCACTCTCCCAAGTTCGAAGATCTGTTTCAGTTTGTTTCTAAGACCTAAAATAATTTTTTTTTTTTTATGTTCAATTGCGTGTGATACCGTGTTTTAAAAGCCCAGTAGTGATTTTTATTATTATATATAATTAAGTTAAAGTTCTTTGTGACACAGGAACACAAAACAAATCTCAGCATGACCTCTGACACCTAGAGAACCAACACAAACTAGGGAACTTCAATATATGGAACTGTTTTACTGGATAATGACAATTTATCATTAGTTGTCTTTTAGCACAGATCCGGGCTACTCATGGAATAAGGATTTAGACATACATTTGCAAAACCACTTTGATTCATTTTCATGCTCAGTGACAGCTGTGATAAGAAAGGTCAGTCCCTGTTCCCATATTTATGATTGATTTTTACATCACACTTCACTAAAATAAATCACCATAGACACCATGAATTAGGTAGAATATGAGCGCTGGCTTTATTTTGGAAACATGTAAATGCACTAAATATCTGAACTGATCAATACACAGGAAGCCTTTGCTTAACATAAAGTCTTTGGAGTTCCATACCTGTGTTGTTGAGAGGTGATCCATCTGCCTTACTCCACAGCAGGGTAGGGGTGGGATATCCTGTGGCATCACAACGCAGCAGAACGTTGCTGCCCAGAGGAGAGGTGATCTTTGTGGCTGAAGTCATGACTGTAGGTTTGACACACTGGTCCAGCTCAGCTCTCTGGAACAGAACCCCAGCAAGGTTCTCTGGGCCGCTGCAGGACAGATATGGGTCCATCAGTACCACAGGTATGTCTGTCATCTTGGACATCTCAATGAGTTTGGAGATACGGCAGTCACAGGACCACAGGTTGTCCTGGAGTCCTAAAAACATCAAACACAAAACACAACATACCGTCACTTGTAGAGATTTACATAAAGGTTGCAAAAAAGGTTCAAGAGAAGTTTAATTTTTGGTTTCCTGAAGAACCTTTCAAAGGATAAGAACTTCCAAGCCACATTTTGTAAAACGGACTTTAACATCTATGTTAATGTCCCTTTTACGGCTTTTTTCTTAAAAGCAAGAGTCTTTCTAAAGTATCCCAAGGCATGAAAACTTTTATTTTCCTTAAAAATATCACTGATTTGTTTGACAAAACACTGTATGGTGTAAGAGCCACTGTAGACCAATGGCTCTCAAACCAGTCCTCAGAAAATTCAATTTTCAGTGGATAAAACATTTCAAACCATATTTTGTAAAAGAGACATTATGATTTAAAGAAAACCTACATCATTTCAAGGCTCTATGTCAGTGAAAGGTTTTCATGTGTCCT
This sequence comes from Brachypetersius gabonensis, assembly GCA_037577145.1. Classification (NCBI taxonomy): domain Eukaryota; kingdom Metazoa; phylum Chordata; class Actinopteri; order Characiformes; family Alestidae; genus Brachypetersius; species Brachypetersius gabonensis. Next base: position 15,376,817 of record JBBJLR010000034.1, read on the forward strand.
GTACCTTTATTTGTTAGACTGTATTGTCAATAACAAGATGTTTCATAAATGAAAATATTTATTTTCCTTAAAAACGATCACAATTCATTTGACAAAACACAATGTAGGATGGAAGTATAGATATGAACCCATGATACCTTGTTATCTGATTGTTTTAAAACCAGTCCTCAGGGACCCCAAGATGAGGTCAGGGTCTCCTTGACTGGGGAGCTGCAGTTGAAACTGCTAAATAATTTCCAGACTCTGGGATCCTGGATCCCAACTCCCACCACATGGACCGTCAGAGGGTCCCAGAGGACAAGTTTGGGACCGGCTGTTTTATAAAACAGTGGTTCACCCAGTGTGATCATAACAATGGTATCTTCTGGTGTTTGGTATATGAGAATCTGACTTGTATATGGATTCACCATTCTGGGAGAAGATTCTACAACCTTCACCGAGCTTTGCAAGAAGCTGTAAATTTAGCTGTCCCATAGCATTTACAACATAACAGGGCAGGAAGTACTGTCAGTAAAACATCAGCTGCTTGCACATTTCCAGCAGCGTTCTCTCGTAATTCTGTCCATGGTGAGATGGCAGCTCCATTGACTGTCAACACAGAATTGGGCATGAATTGCTGATGGATATGAACAGCTGGGTGGAGGAATGTTGGTACAATGAAGGGGCAGATGAGTTCCAAGTCAGTTCACCTTCAGTAAATGCTAAATTAGGTTTGTTCTACACACCTAAG
>JBBJLR010000034.1:15382546-15395328 GCA_037577145.1 Brachypetersius gabonensis
GGAGAAGCGGCTAATCAGAGTGCTCATCTGTTTCTAGGACACATAAATAAATGTTCATTAAGGTTATGCTGGATTTGGATTTTAACTGTGTAAATAAATATTGACTGAATGTAAAATAATGTCACTTTAAGGCATAATATGAGTTGAATCTGGACTTCTTTGTGAATTATAGACAACTTTAGAAAACCAGCCATTATAATATAGCTATTAAACAATTATTACTATTATTTTCAAATTATTTATTAATTATTTAATTACATTTTGCTGCAAGGTTTGTTATCAATGACCCACATTCTCTTCAGAAGGCACTCAGTGTTCATGTGAGCTGCTTTAGTCTGACATTTACACTTAATGAGGTCTAATAAGAAACAAACATACTTTATTGATCTTCAGTGAGAAACTTCTTTGAAGTTTCCTTTGTAGTTCCACGCATTTTTGATACTTTCACAACCTTCACAAAAACGTGTACAAACTTTTAAAGCAGTAGAATTATAATAAAACAATTTTATCTGAAACCAAATAATTTTATAAACATCTGGACACTGATTTGTGAACTTTACTGTGTTTCAAATGTAGAAACAAAAGAAATTACTTAATTTATTTCCATTTGAAAAATAGAACATTTTTGGACTCATTGCAAGTTTTCTGCAAATGATATTAAATAGATTTGGCAAAAACAATGATTTAGTCAGATTTCAGATCAACAAGAAGGTTTTGCAATGCAATTCTGAACAGATTTTAAAAAGTAGATTCTTATACCTCCAGAAAAATAATATGGATTGTTGAAGCAAAATCTCAATTTTTGTCTATTTTTTTGTTTGTTTTTTGCATTATTTGAAAACTCACCTACTTCAAAGTTTGATGATTAAAGGACCAACAGAAATGATTTAAACTGGCTTACATTTGAAAGTAAGAACAAAGCAATTTCTATTGGTCAGTTCATCATGAAATGTTGATACAGAGTTAAGGAGCAGCTGAAGATTTTAAGTGTGTTTGTGTCTGTTTGTGTGTGTGACGCTGCTCTACCTGGTCCTGGTTCCGTCACTGCGGGAGTGGAACACACAGGTACACTGCGAGGGGCAGAAGGTCTGGACCAGACGCCAACAGCACAGCAGCACCTGAGCCACCAGGAGACGCCGCATCCTTTACTGAGCACCGCACACACTCACACACACACATCAGACCCCTTCTGCCACACACACACTCATCCACCAACACACAAAAATCCACCGGCACTCTTCAGGAACGAGCGGAAGCAGGCAGAGGGCATTCCGGATCTCTGTGTCCAGGTGCGCGGAACAGCTCCGGGTATGGTGGACAGGTGGGCCTGGATTGGACGGATTGTTCTGGATTGGCGGGTGAGTGGAGGAGAGCACGGATTAGAAAGAGGATTTCTCCAAGCTGAGGAGGTCACAAGAGTCATGTGACGGGGCGGGAAAAGGGGGCTGGGCTGGTAATGTTTACAGGTTACAGGTATCTCTTACTGTCTCTGTCTCTCTCTCTCTGTCCCTCTCTCTCTCTCTTTCTGTCTCTCTCTGTCTCTGTCTCAGTCCCTGTCTCTCTCTCTCTCTCTCTTACTGTCTCTCTCTCTTGCTGCCTCTGTCTCGCTCTCTTACTGTCTCTGTTTGTCTCTCTGTCTCTCTCTATTACTGTCTCTGTCTGTCTCTCTCTCTCGCTCTTACTGTCTGTCTCTCTCTCTCTGTCTCTCTCTCTGTCTCTCTTTCTCTCTCTTACTGCCGCTGTCTCTGTCTCTCTTTCTCTCTCTATTACTGTCTCTGTCTATCTCTCTGTCTCTCTCTATTACTGTCTCTGTCTATCTCTCTGTCTCTCTCTATTACTGTCTCTGTCTGTCTCTCTCTCTCTGTCCCTCTCTCTCTCTCTTTCTGTCTCTCTCTCTCTCTTACTGTCTCTCTCTCTTGCTGCCTCTGTCTCGCTCTCTTACTGTCTCTATTACTGTCTCTGTCTGTCTCTCTCTCTCTCTCTCTTACTGTCTGTCTCTCTCTGCCTCTCTGTCTTTCTCTTACTGTCGCTGTCTCTGTGTCTCTTTCTCTCTCTATTACTGTCTCTGTCTATCTCTCTGTCTCTCTCTTACTGTCGCTGTCTCTATCTCTCTCTATGTCTCTTTGTGTCTCTTTCTCTATCTCTCTCATACTGTCTCTATCTCTCTCATACTGTCTCTCTCTCTGTCTCTCTCTCTTACTGTCTGTCTCTCTCTCTCTCTCTCTCTCTCTCTCTCTCTCTGTCTCTCTCTCTCCCTCTCTGTCTCTCTCTTACTGTCGCTGTCTCTGTCTCTCTGTCTCTCTCTATTACTGTCTCTGTCTATCTCTTTGTCTCTCTCTATTACTGTCTCTGTCTCTCTCTCTCTCTCTTTCTGTCTCTGTCTTACTGTTGCTGTCTCTGTCTCTCTTTCTCTCTCTCTCTCTCTTTAACTGTCTCTTTGTGTCTCTTTCTCTATCTCTCTCATACTGTCTCTATCTCTCTCATACCGTCTCTCTCTCTTTTCTTTTGTTCTCTCTCTGTCGCTCTCTCTCTAGACTCTCTCTCTCTCTTTCTCTCTCTCTCTTTCTACCTCTCTCTCTCTCTCTCTCTAGAGTCTCTACAACATGTTTAGGAAGAATTATAACATTTAAGTGATATAACCCATTTTAACAGTATTACACAGTATTATGACTTCTTCACCAAGAATTATAACCTCTCCAGACAGCATTATAACATATTATAACCTACTTACATGGTATTACTTACATGTTATTATGCCTTTTTAATAGTGATATAACATCTTTACACAGTATTATGAACTCCTTAAACAGTATTATTACACAGTGTACACAGTGTTATAACCTGTCAAAAACATATTATAATCTCTAACAAAATAACCACAGGAGAGTGTTTATTATTAACAAGTACACCAGTGTATTTATTTATGCAAGCAGTTTGTCCCTACAGATCAGAAAAGCCACTGTCAAGCGGTTGGCACATTTATGTACAAAACAGAATCATGATACAGCCGCTACTAAGCATTCGTTAGTGAGAGTACAAAAGACTAATACAGGGGGAGAGAGAGAGAGAGAGGGAGGGAGAGAGAGGGAGGGAGAGAGAGAGAGAGAGAGTGAGAGAGAGGGAGAGATTGAGAGGGAGAGAGAGAAGGGACAGGGCTTCAGAAAGCAACAGAGGAACAGGGCTGAAAATGGACCGAGGGCAGTTTATAGAGTTCACCACAAACTAAACAGTTACAAATCAAACACTACCATCGAACAGCGGGAGATTCAGAGCAATGGGGTTCCAATCACTGCACATTAGGAGAGCAGGGGATGACCCAGCAAGACAGTCGCAGGAAACAAACTCATAAAAAGGTGAAATGAAAGCATTTTTTTTCTGATTTTTTTTTCTTTTTTATATATTTTTTTTTTGTTTAATTCTTCATCATTTTTTTGTTTTTTTTCATATTCGGATCCAGTAAAAACGATTACCATTAAATGCATGACCATGCCACAAATAACACCTAGAGTTCACAGTCTTTACCTAAACGTTACAGGGGGGATCCGGCCGGCCAGCTGGAATCCCAATGCACTTACACTCAGAGAAGAGTTCACACAATGGTCAAATAGAAGTGCACGAAACTAGCTCTTAGAAACACTGACGGAACATGACTTGCCAGGCATTGAAAAGAATGAGAAGACACCTCCGTAAGTCCACAGTCTCGACAGCGGGATGACTGGAACGCGAGACGACGTGTGACTTGTTAGTTTTTGTCATCAAGGTTAAAAGCGTTATAACCTCTTTACATCTGTCATGAAATTCCCTTTTAAAAAACAAAGTCATCCAAAATAAAGGAGATCACAAAACACCACCACCACCACTTTGCCTGAATTGTTATTCAATTTTTTCCCTTAAAAGATCCCCTCCTCCTCCTCCTCTTTCTCCTCAACCCCCAAACCCCTTTCAGAAATGTGGAATGTCATCTTTGATTCACCTGAAATCGAAGTGCTCACGTACGTACGGTACATGTATACATTTACAGAATGGACTATATACACGAGCAGAAAAAAGACTGCAAATAAATTTAAAAAGGAGTGATCTACTTACCTGCATCTATCATCGGTACGAAAATAAAAGTGTAGGTGTGTGTGTGGGGGTGGGGTAATAACGCTGTAGGCTTTGTGCATGTGTGGCAGTCAGCCAGAGCAGGACTCGTCACATCGGGACTCGAGAAGGAGTTTTCTGATCTAACTTCTGTCGGACATATTGGTAGGTTACACTCCAATACAGTAAAACACTCAGAGAACCTGAGCACTCAAACCATCTTTATAATGGAAGTCAATGGGCAGATTCTCCAGTACATTATAATGGAAGTCAATGTTCTGATGCAGTAGTGCATTATAATAGAAGTCAATGAGCCGATGCTTCAGTAGATCCACAATGGAGGTCAATAGTCAGATATTCCAGTAGATATTCCAGTCAACTGACAGGAGTCTATTGATTGGATGCCAAAGAGTTAGTATACATAGTTTTGTGCAGATATCAACAAATTACACATTTTATTCATTTTCTAAGTGAAAATAATATAAATCGTAGAGCATTAAGTTCAACAGATTGTGCAACTAAACTTATTTACACAAAATATTGTAATACCAAAACTTATAGTTATAGATTATATGTATAATATAAGCTTTGTAAGTGTGCTGAAGATCCCAATGACTTCCACTACATGGGTGTATTGAGTAAACAGGTTTTCCGTAAGTTTTAATTGATTTTGTCCTACAGATTCTTTTAACAGATGGTGCTAATTTGAGTGACACTTCACCCAAAAGAAACTCCACCCTACTGATCCTCCCTCTGAGGAGATAATGAGGCCCTGAACCTGGCAGGCTGTGGGTCCCATGAGAACAAGACCAACACAGCAAGCAACTTATACCCTTTTTCTTCTTTCTGGCTTGGATAAGCTATGCAGTGATTTCTGTAGAAAAATAATAAATAAACACTTTATGGTACATTTGTCATTTCTTATTCATTTCGTCTTCCTTTTTTTATGTTTTTTTCTGATTTTTTTTTTATTATTCTGTTTCCAAAATAATGCAGAGACTCTGATCTGCTACTTCCGGGCCCAAAAAAAGCTGATTTTTTAAAAAATAAATGAATAAAAAATTTCAAAGAGAAACTAAATAAAACAATGTTTTTTGTTTTTTTTTTTCATTCATGTGTGACATACTGGAAAAATGAGACAAACACACATGAAAGAATGTGCTTCACACCCCACGACCGACCCGGCAAAGAAGGAGGACGAGAATATAGAATAAAAATTAAAATTAAATTAAAATTGCATAAAATATGACTGGTGTCCAAAACAAAATTATGAAAAAATGAACCTGCAAGATCTCTTAACATAAAAAAAACATACAGTACTGTAAAAAACTACAACACTACAGCTACCTCTACAGCATAATTAGGAGTAATAATCATCATCATCATAATCGTAATAATAGTAATGTTTGTGCCAGAGGTAAGGGTTGGCCGTGGGGTTGGTCACGTGACTCTCCAGTTGGACGGCTTCAGGACCCCCTGGGACAGGGGCGTGGCCGTGGGGGCTCTATGTGTAGGCGTTCAGACGCTCTTTGGAACGCGTGGAGTGGATGTCATGTAGCTCCTGCTCCTCCTTGGACTTGCAGTCCTCGTATTTTTGCATCTTACACGCATCCTTCACGTAGGCCCAGTTCGCAGACAGAACCATCAGGTAGTGGATCTGAAACACACGCATATTACACACATGTTACACACATATTTGAACAGTAATAACAATAAAACACACATGTTACACACATATTACACACATATTACAGAATCATTGTAACAATAACACACACATATTACACACACTGTAACAATAAAAATAAGACAAACATATTACACTGAGAACACACACACCATCTGTATGCAACAATTTAAGCAATAGTAATACCTACCATTACAACAATAATAACAATGATAACAATAACACACACTATAACAACAATAACACTTTAAAAATAATAGCAACAGTAACACTTGCTCTAAAAACAATAGCAGTAAGGATCTAGCTGTGTTATATCAGCATTTACTTAAGAAAATTGTTTTTAGCAGTAGTATTGTGACAAAAAAATTTAGTAAATATTAATATTTCATATATACATACACATACACACAGACACACACACATTATCTATCTATCTATCTATATATATATATATGTATGTGTGTGTGGTTTTTCTCTGGTGATGCTGAGCCCTGCCAGGTTCTCTCAGACTGAGTGACGTCAGCTAGCTCTGCTAAAATTAGCTCGCGCTCCAGCAGGGGGCAGTGTTGTAAAGCAGTGGGGGTTTCAGCTTCATCCACACCTTCATTTCCAACACCTCCACACAATTCTGCAGCATCACCATTCACTGTTTCCACACTTTACAGCACTCAGCACACTCCTTATGTGAAATCTACATTTTGCCCACATGCAGCACTGTGGAAAAGCATTGATCTACATTTCCTTGTTGGTACAGAATATATTGTTTAAATCATTAATAAAAATGTCTGATCTTTGTCACAAATGTTTTACTGACAGGCTACAAAATGTGTCTAAAAATACAAAGAGCCTAGATGAAGGAGCTCTAACCACTCAGCATTCAGCACCACCAGTATACTGATCACCGCCTGATCATCTGGAATCATCTGCTCCTGTTTCTTCACTGGTTCAGGACTTCAGTTAGATGTTTTTGTTCTGCTTGAATGATTGAAATGATTGACTGAAAATCTCCTTGGACTAAGAATGTCTAATAAGACATCACCTCCCTGCACTAGGCCCATTTTAGGGGGGTTATAACCATCAAAACCCCCTGTTTTACAAAAAATGAGCAACTAATTAACAATTAACATAAAATTGCAAGTGTTAATTGACGAACTACCATTCTTGTAAAAATAAGTCACAAAAAACCCTGGTCAACAAAAAATAATGATTAATTAACAATTTTAAATAGCAATTGTTAATAAGAATAAAGAATATTATTCTTGTAATAATAAGTAACAAGAACCCCTAGTTGACATAAATTGAACAATTCAGTAATTAAACTGACCACAAAAATATTAAATAAAAAAAACAATGGTCAGCTGACACAAATCCAAAAATACAATTCCTGTAACAATAAGTTTACACAATAATTTGTTTTCCCAGCTAATAATGATTTAGTTGATTCTTGAATTAATAATGATGTTACTAAACTCAAAGGGCTTTTTGGGGTTTTTTGGGTAGGTTTTGAAGTGAATTTCCAATTCCACTAACTAGTTCAGTTTCTCCCAATCACGCGATCCCTCAAACACTGGGAGGGTGCAGACGAGCAGATGTTTCCTCTGAGACACATAAAGTTTTACCACATCTTCTCAAACTTCCATCAACACAACGAACGTCTCAACACACTTGGAGAAGAATGCTAATTAATATCAGCCAGACACACACTCTCATCATACTGAGTGATGGGGAGAGGGAGGACCACCCTAACCAGATAGAGAGGGGGAGAGGACTATTATACTGAGTGATGAGGAGAGAGATGACCACTCTACCCACCCAGAGAGAGAGAGAGAAAACAGTTATACTGAGTGATGGGGAGAGGGAGGACCACGCTACCCACTCAGAGAGAGCGAAGGCAGTTGTGCTCTCTTGGATTTTCAGCCACTGACAGCTGCAACAAATTTTATTAAACAACAGCTATTTCACAGTGCAGTTACTGTAACATACCAGTGAATATTATGCAGATATATGGACTATTATTATAAGAACAAGGCCACGCCCCAATCTTCATCCACACAGACATGGGCTGTATGTGTGTAGGGAGCTGGTGGTGTTTGACGCTCATTAAAATCACAGTTTGCACCATCATCCCTGACTCTCTCTCTCTCTCTCGTTCTCTCTCTCTCTCTCTCTCTCTCTCTCTCTCTCTCTCTCTCTCTCTCTCTCTCTCGTTCTCTCTCTCTCTCAGAAAATGGCTTCTCACAAATTACTGAGTGATGTTTGAAACAAGCTCCGGGCCTTTCTTCCTCCAGTTTCCATAGCAACAACATGATATACCCAGTGTCTCTCAGAGACACACAGAGAGAGAGAGAGACAGAGAGAGAGAAAGAGTGGAAAAAGAGGAAGAAAGAACGAGAGACAGATGTAGGAAAGAAGAATGAGAGATTAGATGAAACAAGGGAGAGAGAGAGAGAAGAAGAGAAGAAGACAGGTTGTGTAGAAGAGGGAGAAAGGTGCAGGAGACAGAAAAGAGAGAGAGAGATTGTGAAGGGGAAGGAAAGGAGAGAGAGACAGATAGACCAAATGTAGGAGAGTGAAAGGATGGAAAGAGAGGTGGAAGAATGAAGGAAAGAGGAAAAGACAAAAAGAGAAAGAGAAAAAAAGAGGGAAGAGAGAGGAAGAAACAGAGAGAGAGGGAAAACAGAGAGTGGACGAGCGAGGAATGGGTGAAATCAATGGAGAGAATAAGTAGGTGAAGAAAGAAAAAGGAGAAGTGAGAGAGAAACGAGTGCGAGGGAAAGATAGAGAGCGAGGACCAAAACCACTCCCTCCCTACCAATCAGCACTCAGCTGAGAATTATGGGATTGCAAGAGCAGCTCATTCAACCTGATGAACAAGAACTCAGTTTCCCAGAATGCCTAGAGAGAGCCCTGATGACTCATTACTCCATCCTGCACCATAGAGAACAGTTCAGCCATTTTGTTGTAGTCTCAGCTTTGATGAATTCAAATAAATAACAGCATCATCTAAAAAATTGAGATTAAAATTTGCTAATTAATTCTCTTGGGTCACAAATTTTGTGCTGACTTAGTTACATTAGTCAAAAAAGAACCTCGACATTCCTTTATAGTACAATAAGAGATATTAGTACAAAGGACACCTATACAAATGTTCCTATATGTTAAAATGGGAGATATTAGTCCATAAAGTGCCTCAATAAACACTCCTATCCTCTAAACCTGGGATATTAATCCATAAACCAGCTCAATAAACACTCCTTTATACCAGAGTAGGAGATATTAATCCATAAACGACCTAAATTATTACTCCTATACACTGCAATTGAAGCTATTAGTTCATAAACCACCTCAAACCACCTCAAGAAAGGTCCCTATACACTAGAATAGTCTATATTAGTCCAATAAAAACCTCGATAAATCTCCCCATACACTAGAATAGCCAATATTAGTCCACAAAGAACCTCAATAAATGGCCCTATACACTTGAATAGGATTTATTAATCAATAAAGAACCTCAACAAATGGTCCTATACACTTGAATAGGATTTATTAATCAATAAAGAGCCTCAATAAATGGCCCTATATACTAGAATAGGGGATATTAGTCTATGAATAATCTGAAAAAATGTCCCTATACACTAGAATAGCCAATATTAGTCCATAAAGAACCTAAATAAATGGCCATATTCATTAGAAGTCCAATGCTCCTATGACAATCTGTCATGATAAGGTGAAATGAATTTGTTCACGACACCAGATGAGGTAAAAGTATAGCTCACCATAGCGATCACTGCAGCTCCAGCACCGGCCAGCGCACATACAAACAGGTGGAAGGTCATATCCAACTAAAGAAACAAACACATTCAACCTTTAAAAGGTTTTTCATTTATTTTATTGTCGAAATTGTGGAGGAATACTATAGTTATTTGACGTACCTCCTTTGATTCACACATTTTAAAGAATTTCTCAGATCCCGCACACACCGTCTTCTCCTCTCCAATGGTCACAACACCTAAAAAACACAACAGATGCGGTCAAAACAGTCCTGCTGCCATTTTACCAGAACTGGAGCTTCTCTGAGTGGAGAAACTGTGTGGAAAGACCAGGACTTTCCGTCCAGACCACATTAGGATTCATCCACAGAAGGAAAAATTATTTTGTTATTACATTTTCATTAATGTTTTTTTTATTTTACTTCTGTTTTTCTCTGAAGTGAACATGTCAATACAGAATGTAAATCACATTTAATTGTTAATAATAATTCATTTAAAAAAAATTACTTTTCATGGTAAATCTTATTATTGTAGTAGTTGGACTGTTTTGTGCTCATTCTAATTGTACAACAGGTATGAAGACCTTCATTGCATAATGATGTTTTATATTCATATAATGTTTTATATTCATATAACTGAACATTAACATAAAAAAGAGAGTTTGTTGGAAGCCGATTAAGATCTGCTTTTTTACCAATGGAGAACCCTCAGGGTGATTATTTTAAAGTGGGTGTGTCAGTCATTCTGGAAGTTATAGATAAGTAGAATTATCAGAGTTCTAGATATTTCAATGACGGTAGAATTGTAGGATAAGCAGGTTTCAGCAAGTTCTAGATACATTACTGACTGTAGAGCTGTAGTGTAAACAGGTTTCAGTCAGTTTTAGATACATCACAGACTGTAGAGCCATAGTGTAAGCAGGTTGCAGTCAGTTCTAGATATATCACTGACTGCAGAGATTTTTCTCACTTTCACTGTAGAATATGCCGATTTCAGTCAGTTCTAGATACATCACTGACTGTGGACCTGCAGTTTAAGCAGGTTTCATGGCCCTTTCCTGAAAGGAGTGTCTTTAAAACTGATACACAAAAGATCTCCTTTCATTTAATCTAGTGCAGCCAAAAACTGTTTATGTGCATTAGTGTTAGCTCAACACCAGCACACAATAAGATTACATCCCAATCAGGCACCATCAGAATTCCTTTATCCATTTTTAGTCCAAATGTTGTAATTTATGGCACAATCTGAAGGCCTTGTTCCAGTTCCAGTGGTGCTTTTTATCCACGGGTTAGTACTATTTATGGTAGTCTTATGGTTGCTAATGTGGCCAAAATTGGAGAAGTTTATTCTTCTTGGTCCGGTCACATCTGCAAGAAGATTTTTATCGTGAATGAGGTTTAAAGGGTAAAAGTCTCCAGGAATAACTTTCATTCATGAGCACCTTTTGATGCAGCTACAAAGGGAGGAAGTCGCAGTATAATATAATGACATCATGGCTAAACTGTGACTGTTTATATTGTTGTTTTGGAAACCCCAGGATCATCTGATCATCCATATTTATAGACGCTGCTCACCGAACTGGCGTGGGTCCAAACACAGGCTGGCTCCCTCCAGCACTGTGGTGTTCTTGCAGATGGTCCAGATGTTGAAGTACATGAAGACAGGCAGAGCGGTGAAGGCCGTCACTCCGAGCCAGGCCAGCATGAAGATGTACGTCAGCATTATGAACTGCAGGAGACCAGAGCGATTCGTGAAATGAGATTTGGGTCAGTAAAATTCAGCACTGAAACACTGCTGAGATTAATACCCAACCAGATCAATACTTCTGTTCAGTCTCACTACTGTTGTGCTTACTGTTTTTCAGCTTTTGTAGTGTTTCTTTAGTTACTAATGGTGTGATTCATTTCAGTTTTCAGTTTAAAATGTATTGGTAAAAATTTACATAATTTTAATTACCATTTGTTGAAGGAAATTCAGTATTAAATGAAAATTGCTTTTACTACTGGTTCAGAAAATGTTGAAAATATGTTTTGTTTTTTTTACATGCTTTACATCCCACAGCTTATCTGTTCCAGTTAAAATGCAGTTTGGATTGTCTAAAATATGGTACATTGTCCATTACTGCTCATACCCATGCGCTGACGCAGCGGCCGCAGGTGGTGATTTTAAAATCTCCATACAGGTCCTTAATGGCTCCACTGGTAAAAAAACCCTCCACCATCAGCAGGATCCCATACACGAAGAAAGCTGAGGCGATGCCGTAAATCACATACTTAATGATATCAATCCTGAAGGGAAAAATGCACAGATTACAAAATAAACAGGTTGCTGAATTTGGAATAGTGAAACAGCAAATTCAATATGTGAGTGCTGTAATAGTTATAGCGGATTCTGTTATTGTGAGTTCAGTTATAGGGAGGTCAGTTATTGTGAGGTCAGTTGTCATGAGTTAAGTAATAATGAGTTCAGTTATAGTGACTTCTGTTATAGTGAGTTCAGTTATAATGAGTTCAGTTATTGTGAGTTTAGTTATAGAGAGTTCAGTTGTAGTGAGTAAAGTTATAGTGAGTTCAGCAATAGTAGGTTCAGTAATAGTGAATTCAGTTATAGTGAGTTCAGTTATATTGAGTTCAGCTATAGTGGGTTCAGTTATAGGGAGTTCAGTTATAGTGAGTGCAGTAATGGTGATGTCTAGTTGTAGTGAGTTCAGATATAGTTCAGTAAAACTGAGTTCAGTTAATATGTGTTCAGTCATAGTAAGTGCAGTTATAGTGCATGTAGTAAGAGTGCAGAAATAGTGAGAAGGTCAGTCAGGTGTTTTACAGTTGGAGTATGTTCACCTGTACAGTGTTGTGTTAAAACTGGACGGGTGAACTGTGTGCACGTTCTGATGGATGTGTGGCTGGTGAGGGTTTAGTGAGAAGAAGATGCTCACATGGTGAAAACATCCAGGGAGTCTCCAGGTGCTCTGATCACCTCGAAGTAACTCTGCAGGATGGTGACAGTGCCAGACAGAGCCTCGTGACCGCAACCACAGAACAGAGCCACACCAGCGTACAGCAGGATAGTGGCGATCAGGGAAGGGTACGGGATCCCCCGTAAACACTTCAAACAACACTCCATACATCCTGAGAGAGAGAGAGAGCAAGAGAGAGACAGACAGACAGACAGAAAGAAAGAGAGAGAGAGAGAGAGAGAGAGAGAGAGAGAGAGAGAGAGAGAGAGAGAGAGAGAGAGAGAGA
>JBBJLR010000034.1:15417827-15429249 GCA_037577145.1 Brachypetersius gabonensis
CTCTCTCTCTCTCTCTCTCTCTCTCTCTCTCTCTCTCTCTCTCTCTCTCTCTCTCTCTCTCTCTCTCTTTCATACACTCTCCCTCTGTTTCTCTCTCTAGCCCACTTTCTGGATGGGAAAATAAAAGGTACTGTGTTTTCATTCTCCATTGCAAATCCTGTATTCCTTCTAATGAAGCCATTTTCCTCCCTTTCAAAAGTCCTTTGCATCGCTTGGATTCTGTGTAACTTTATCACAGGATTTTCCAGAACGCTTTTCTTCCAAAGCTTTTCTTCCAAAACTTTTCTTCCAAACTCTTTTCTTCCAAACTCTTTTCTTCCAAACTCTTTTTTCCAGTCTCTTTTTTCCAGTGTCCCTGTGCTCTCTGTAATCTCAATAATCTCGAATACCAAAAATGTGATGCAAATATCATAAAATGTCATATTTACTGAAGCAAGGTTGAGCCTGCTTCGCCCCCACTGGAGGTGTGTGTGTGTGTTTGTGTGCGTGCGTGTGTGTGTGTGTGTGTGTGTGTGTGTGTATGTGCTTCCTGAATCTTTATAATTCTTTTTTTGTTTTATTTTTGTTTAATGTCCTCAATTTTCTCTTCATGATTCCAGACTGGATAGGATACAGAGGTAACGGTTGGCCTGAGGAGAGCATGTGGCTCTAAACCCCCCAAACCCCCTTCCCTCCACCTCCCCGAACACCCCTCCAACCCCAACCCAACCCACCTCCCCCACCCACAACCCTCACCCCCCAAAATGCCTCCACTGTCCCTGAAGCATGACGCTCATTGTCTACGCGTCCTGTCTCTGACTGTCCTCCTACATTGCAATGGGTGGTTGTATGTAATCATTAGTCACCATGGATCAATTATACATATACATAAATGCAAACGAGCACATGAACGTAGGAACACATGCACACGTGACCCACATACACACGCATGCACTCGTGCATATAGCACCGTCGGGATTGACCTGCGTGTTCGGTCTATTGAGAGATTGGATTAATTTGAAAAACATTAATGTGCCTTGATGTGAATTCTTCCTATATCAAAGGACTCCAAACTATAAGATTATTTAGCAATATTTTTTACAATGTATATTATTTCTATTTAGCTCTCTTACAGACCCCAGCATTTAGTAAATACTCCATCATGTATTTTACGGTATTTTAGACTTTTCTTTTAACTTTATAGTTTATATTGTTCTTGTCTCTGTTAAGTCATAACATAAGCAGTACCCTCCAGGATCAATAAACTTTTCCAATTCTGATATTGAGAAAAACTGACCAAAGGGGTCTATAGAGAAATTTCAGGAAGTTAAAAATTCGATATTGAGTAAATGGGTCTATTGACAAATTGGGTCCATGGAAAAAGTGGGTTTATTAAGGAATTGAGTCGATTAAGAAAAGGGTTCGTTGAAAGGACAGATAATGAGAAAATATGTCAATTGGCCAGCTGGGACTATTGAGAAATTGAAGGATATTAGATGTTGAGAAAATGGGTCAGTTGACGAATGAAGTCTATGGAGAAAGTGGATCTAATGTCTGTTGAAAGAACTAATATTGAGATCTTGTGTTCTGAGAAACTTTACAGAACAAAACACTTTACATTCTGTGTGAGGTAATGTGACAAAATTGTATTCTAAGCTCTTTTGGAGCGTTCCTCTTGTTCAGTCCCTCATGAAATTTAGAAACAAAGTCCAGCATCATCACATTATGCAAAAAAATGTAAAAAATTATTTTGTTGGTTTCATTCCGACAGCCACAATATGCAGTTGGACATGCGTAAGTACATACTCACACACACACACACACACACAATAACCTCAAACCAGAGAAATCATGCGTACATTGAGTTTCCAGCTAATTAGGTCCACCCTGAAGCTCTCTCGCCATTTTATCGGAAACGCCTCCCACACACAGTCGAGTGCACAGCCCAGGTCAAAGCAACACACATTGTGGATTTTTTGCATGTGGATTCGTGCACAGAGAGACACATTTATGCACAACGACTCTTTATTAACTGAATTTTGCATATTGGGAAAAATACAAAATATGTGACCTGTGCATATATTCATTTTTTCTAGTGTATTAAAACAATTAAATTGATAGGAAGTGTATGGACTAAATCCTGTTTTAATTCAGATGTATTTTCACTTAGAAAATCAAGAAAATAGGTCATTTCTATATGCTGTGCTTGATTATTTCAAGCTTAATTATATAGCACATTATCTCAAAAGGTCATTCAGTGTGCTTTACAGAAGTAAAATGAGAATAAATGAAAAATAAAATTGAATAAATTAGGATACGATAATGAGAGGGATATGAGAACTAAAAGAATACATAAAAGAAATTTGAAAGTGCAGTAGGAGTGGGAATATTTAAAAGGCGGAGAAGAAAATTGCAGTTTTAGCAGCTTTTTAAAACTACTGTTGGTGCAGATCTGATAATGATGTGCAGTTTGATCATAGATGTCTTATAAAGCTATACGGGCTATTACACACATACACACAGCACACACACACACACACACACACATACAAAAGCATACAAAGGCCACCAGTGTCCGCTGTCTTGTGTCTCTCACTTTGTCTCTCTTATCTCCCGGTTCTGATGCAAAATTGAGAAGTTGCTAAGCTTCTCCGTTTTAGCAATTCCGTCTTCGAACCTCAGCCGGCCTCGGGTCGAGGAGATGATGGCACTGGAGTAATCAAACATGTCTGACCCGAATTCTTCCCCGTATTTGTTCTGTTGCGCTGAACAAGCTGTGAGTTCACACGGAATCACGTCACCTTTCATTTACATCTACATTTAAATATTGAGCAGCAGAGCCTGAGACTGCGTTCAACAAGAAAGTTTGTCCATTGGAAAAGTGACACTGAAAAAAACTGGATTAAGTCTTAAGTTGAGAAGCTAAATGTCCTGAGAAATTAGGTCTATTGAGAGATTGAGTCTGTTGAGAAGTGGGGTCGATTGAGAGATTGTGTTTGTCGAAAGAATTGATTTGGAGAGAAAAACTCGCCAAATGGGTCTTTTGAGAAACTGAAAGTAGTTACAAATTAGACATTGAAAAAAAGGGGTTATTGACAAAATGAATCAATTGAAAAACTGGGTTAGTTGAGTCTTTTAAAAAATTTGGTGGCAGAGCTGATACTGAGAAAGTATTGGGACAGTCACAAAATTGGGGCTTGTTCGAAATCAGATATTGAGAACATTGTGTCTATTGAAAAATTGGATTTAATGAGAAATTTGATTTGCTAAAAACTATTATTATTTTTTACCAGTTGAAAATTTGGATCCAGTTAGAAATTAGGCTGAATGATAAAAATAAAGGATAAAAAAGACAATGTCTCTGTTGAGAATTCAGTTGGAGATTAGATGTTGTTGGAGATTAGGCTTTTTGTTATAATATATAAAATATAAGAAAAGAAAAATGTTTCATGTGAAATCACAGCTGTTCTGTGTCCCGTCTGATGTCTCTGAAATGTAAAGTTTCAGACGTTTGATTGACTGAGACGCATTTCCCCATGTTTTCCCTTTTTTGTGAGTTTGTGTGTTTGTATTTGGCCTCTGTTTCGGCTTGCTGCGTGCCGGAGTGTCTGACTGCCGAATTTGTCCCGGTAGACAGCTGTCCCGGCCTCTGCAACAATAACGGCCGGTGCGTCCTGGACCAGAACGGCTGGCACTGCCTCTGCCAATCAGGATGGAGAGGGGTGGGGTGTGACGTTGCCATGGAAACACTCTGCTCTGATGGCAAGGACAACGAGGGAGGTGAGTCAGACTGATTCAGTGTGAATTATCTCTGCTTCATAATTGCTTCAGGTTTATCATTTGGCTAAAATACTCTTGAAATTGGTCCAGGACTTTCACAGCAGTCCCTGATAACCTCTTTTTTATTTATTTTTTTTTCTTTGTTACAAATTGAGCAACAGATATTTTGAAAAGATTAGTGTTTTTCTTGTAAATGTTTATTTTTTAGTTTTACTTGAATGATTTTGGACACATTTAAACTTAACAAGCATAGCAAGATATGAGGGGTGGCTCGAGACATTTGCACAGTACTGTATAAATATATACAGAATTGCTGTGAAAAAGTCCTGAGCCACCATATCCTTTATATTTTAGCACTTCAAACTGTGCCTTGACTGAACAGGTTAATGGAAGTCTGTATCTGTAACTGCAAATTATATTTTTAATTCTGTGTTTCTGAAGATGGTCTGCTGGACTGTGTGGACCCGGACTGTTGTCTGCAGAGCTCCTGCCAGGACCAGCCTTACTGCAAAGGGGCTCCGGAGCCCACCCCAAGCCCACAAACACCCCAGACCTCCTCTGCTCCCTCAACCCTGGACTTCTACCAGAGGGTCAGCTTCCTCGTGGCTCCTGGAGGAACCCACAGGCTTCCTGGAGAAAACCCGTTCCACAGCAGGTCAGCAGCTCAGCTTTACCACTGATGGAGAGACGCAGTGGAATGGGGTGTAGATAAAAACAAAAACACTAATTCCCACTGGCCACTTTATTGGAAACACCTACCCTACAGGTCCAGGTTGACAGTCTAGAGTTCCAGACTGTAACCCTTTGGTTATTGCATATTTGATTAGCCCCAGAGAGAAATGGACCATCGTAGACAAGATTACTTTGTCAGTGGGCAGATGGGCTGCAAAGCTACAAAGTGCAATTACTGTAGGTGTTTCTGATAAAATGCCCGGTGAAGATGTTTATTTTATGCAGTGTTTGTTGTCTTGTACACCCCTCCAGTTTGTTTTGCATCATACTAAAGACACTTTTATCTGAAGGCCAGGCTTAAATGCTTAAAATTGGTTTCCAGCCCGTTGGAAAAAGATCCCAGGTGGCTTCTTACGAAACAGCCTGAGAGAATGCCAAGAGTGTGTACAGTTGAATCAAGCATCAAACAAGGGGCTACTTTGAAGAAAATAAAACAGATTGCTCTGTAATTCCATGTGTTATTTTACACGTTTGATGTAATATTCTTTGGCAAAGTTTGGAAAACAGCACAAATAAAGAAAAACCCTTCCGACGTGAGTTTTCACAGAGATTGGCTTCACGTTCATCGGTGCCCCCTGGTGGTGAGGCCTGATGTTCAGGGTTAGCTAAGGGTAAAAATAAAAGAGCCGAATGTTATACAGATGTTTTAAGGCTTGCACGTGTGTATTGGTATGATGGATGGTGTGATAGCACAGAGGTATTGTGTATAAGTCCCCTGAACTACGTTTTTGGACCGAAACCGAAACAAAACACAGAAATAAATTATTATTATTAAATTTTTTAAATAATCTGTTATGAAATATTTAAAATATTTATTTAGCATTCAAACAATGCACAATATAAAATAAAATATTTTACTTGGCCTCACTCATGAATAGCCTAAAAGTAAGATAGCTGAAATATTCTACAATTAAATATCTTCTCTCATAAAACAAGTATTCAAGTGCATTTTAATATTCTGTACGAAGTGCATTAAAAAAGTCCTTTCAGAACAAGTGCTTTAAAATCTGTTGAAAGATATAACAACATTCTCTGTAGGTCTATAACAAAATAGTGTTTTAAAACAAAGACTGGCACAGCCCATATATTAACTGGAATCACTGGAAAACTTTCTTGCCTTTTCAAAATCACAGGCGGAGTGGGTGTGCTGGAAGGGTCTCTCCTCGTCTGTGCTTCATACTCTGTGCCATTGTGGATGCACCCTCTCTAGACATTTCAGCATTCCATGCTTTACAAACGGCATTCCACGTGTCTTTCTTATGGGGTTTTTTCACTGACAGGTACCAGCTTGGTTCGGTTCAACTCTACTCGGTTTTTTGATTTTCCATAACTAAAATCTGGTACCTGGGACCCGGTACCATTCTTGGTACCACCTTGGCCGAGGTTCCAAGCATGCTGAACCGATATTAAATTGCTGGACGCTATAGTTATATCAGTGTTGCTGACTGAATGTTAGTGTTAGCATTAGCATTGAACAATTGACTGCCTGTTTTTAGTGTATTTAAATTTTTTAGATCTGAGGCTTATCCTTCAAACATTCTGCCGACGACTCAATGCAAATATGTAAATAAGAAAGATAAGCCATTGCTGGTCTAACATGTAGTGGTTAAAACACTCTAAAAGGTTAGACCAGTGACAAACCAGCTTGACCAGGGTTTTCTGTCACTATATCAGTCTATAGTTGCTACACAGAATGCAGTTTGCATTATTAATTGTGTCATGACATTTTTCAGAAAGTGGCAAATGCAAATGTAATATTTGTTGTTTTACGGTCAAGGTTTAGGCCTGGATTCTGATCTCCTTAGTCCCCCTATCACCACCCACCCCCAGCGAAACTGACCCTCTTGATTATTGTACTGCTGCACTTTAATAACTTTATTTCATTTCAACCTAATTACATACCTCTATTCATTTTTATTTCACATTTTATTCAAATACATTTTTGACATCTTAACTTTAAAGTTTTAAATCTTAAAATGTTCTTTTTTAATATTCTTATGGTCAGGCGCAATACAGCAATAAGCATTTGACAAATAAAATTAAAGTTTTCGGACAATCCGAGCTTTAACCTTTGCTACCTTCATGGGCCAATGACGGCCTTGTTGTTGATGTTGTTGAGCACACCAGCACCACCTACAGCACCACATAATACCTCAATAATTCATTTAAAAGTAAAACTGAATATTGAGTGGTGTGTGGTGATGAAATGTGAGTGTGAAGTGATGGTGTCTGGCTGAGCCTGAGGTTTGCTTTTTTCGCAGCTTTAGTTTTTTTGTGTTTTTGTTCTACCTGCACTGGCGACCTTGACGCTGTTTGCTGTGCTGTCGACGCCGGTTCCCTGGGGTTCTGGATCTGTGATGGGAATGAGAGAGGCGGTCTCTGTCTGTACAACGTAAACAACACAAGCTCTGTTGCAGCTCCTGGACCCTGAGATATTGTTTCCTCACACCTTCTGTCCCACTGCTCACAGTCAGAGATGTTCTCCGTCATCCCAGAGCAGAGAAGGGCAGACAGTTAATGTGGTCCTGTGTTAGGATCCAATACTAACACTGATAGTGCTGCCAGTGGGCACTGTGGGTCAAAACATTGAATAAGTATCTAGAACTGACTAAAACCTGCTTACACTATGACTCTAGTCAGTAATGTATCTAGAATTGACTGTAACCTGTTTATACTATGGTTCTACAGTCAATGACTAATATGGAACTGACTGAAACCCTCAATATGTTTCAATAGTCAGTGATGTTTCTAAAACCGACTAAAGCTTGCTTACTCTACGGCGCCAGGGTCAGTGGCTCTAGAACTGACTGAAACCTAGTTACACTATGGCTTTACAGTCAGTAATGTATCTAGAACTAAATAAATATTGTTTACATAACACCTTTACAGTCAGTGATGTATCTAGAACTGACAGAAAACAAGTATAACACATCTTTAAAGTCAGTGATGTATCTAGAACTGACAGAAAACAAGTATACCACATCTTTACAGTCAGTTATGTATCTAGAACTGACAGAAAACAAGTATACCACATCTTTCCAGTCAGTTATGTATCTAGAACTGACAGAAAACAAGTATAACACAGCTTTACAGTCAGAGGTGTATCTAGAACTGACTGAAATCATCACACACAATTGCTTTACGGTCAGTGATGTATCTAGAATTTTTCACCACTTTAAATCAGAGTGTTTGGTTAATTTGTCTTGTTTGTGATGTTAGTAGTTACAGGGGGTTCTCAAGTTACAGTTCTATTGCTACTGCAGTGAAGTAACACGAATGTTAATGTATGTTGAAACACACCTTAGCCTCAGTTACCTACCGATCATAATCTAGAACATAAAAACACAACTAAGCCACAGAAAAAGAAAAAGGACTTAAATATACTGTACTTGTACACTGTAGTGTAGTAACAGAAAAAATGATTGTAAAAACACTTGCGCTTTAAACAGTCCAGATTGTTGCAGGTAAGCGTACTGGCGGACGCCGACTCCCTCACTCATACGCCACATTACTGCATATTCTCCATATACCACGTATTCCTAGTTATGGGAGCGGGTATCGTAAACATGAAATTATGTATGTCGAAACTGTGTAGCCCAAGGACCCCCTGTATTCTGACATTCAGTCCAGCTCCTGAAAGACCGACCAATGGGAGAGCTACCTTGGCTGTATCTACCTGGCTTCCACTGGAATAAACATCCTGACTGGAAAATCTTTAGTCTCCGATGTTCTGTAAAACTTGCAGCAGTAGCTATAAATGGAAATATTTGTGGGTGGAACCTGTGTTATTCAGCTGTAAAGGCTGTGAGGAGTGTTTGGGAAAGTGACCTCGTCCTGGCCATCATGAAATAGCACTGAGCTTCTGATTAAGCCTTGATGAGGAGGCACGTTCTCCACCCAGCCGCTCCTGTCGTTCACACATCAAGAAATTATCCTGTAATTAGCCCGCGGCTGAAAGATTGCAGACCCGCTGCTAAATGGCACTTGGAGAAATGATTTGAGCTTTAATTGTCAGAGTGTTCAGATAGTCCAACCAGTCAACTGTCACAGAGGACAAGTGGACGAGAGAGAGGACATCAGACTTTCACACTGATGAGACGATGTAAAGAGGCTTAAAGAAAACGTTTGGTAAAATAGCTTCAAAAAAGCCCCTATTTCTCTGGCTTTAATTCTGTCTTTACTTTACTGGTTCTCCCTCCAAGCTAACTAATGAGTTCCATGAGGTCCACATTCCTGGACTGAGTTCCATGAGGTCCACATTACCGGACAGCATTCCATGAGGTCCACAGTCCTGTACCGAGTTCCATAAGGTCCACACTCCTGTACCGAGTTCCATGAGGTCCACAGCTCTGTACCGAGTTCCATGAGGTCCACACTCCTGTACCGAGTTCAATGAGGTCCACAGTCCTGTACTGAGCTCCATGAGGTCCACTCTCCTGTACCGAGTTCAATGAGGTCCACTCTCCTGTACCGAGTTCCATGAGATCCACACTTCTGTACCGAGTTCCATTAGGTCCACACTCCTGTACCGAGTTCAATGAGGTCCACAGTCCTGTACTGAGTTCCATTAGGTCCACACTCCTGTACCGAGTTCAATGAGGTCCACAGTCCTGTACTGATTTCCATGAGGTCCACTCTCCTGTACCGAGTTCCATGAGGTCCACACTCCTGTACCGAGTTCAATGAGGTCCACAGTCCTGTACTGAGTTCCATGAGGTCCACTCTCCTGTACCGAGTTCCATTAGGTCCACACTCCTGTACCAAGTTCCATGAGGTCCACACTCCTGTACCGAGTTCCATGAGGTCCACACTCCTGTACCGAGTTCCATGAGGTCCACACTCCTGTACCGAGTTCCATGAGGTCCACACTCCGGTACTGAGTTCCATGAGGTCCACACTCCGGTACCGTGTTCCATGAGGTCTTAAACCAGTTTTAAACCAGCTAAAGCAGACGTGAGGCAACAACAGAACATGGCAGAACTTGAACTGTACTTCAGGGGGTCCAGCATAGTTTGTCGCTACATGTTCTAACATTACCAGACTGTCCTAGACATTGAACCCTCAGCACCGGAGCTGGACACCTAATACACACACTATCACTGATCCATTTATCTAATAAACATCAGATTTTTATTCTGGTTAAACTGGAAAGTTGTTGAATGAACAGCTATAAGTGAAAATGTGTGAAGTAAAGCCAGTTTCCTATCTAAGATGAAAGAATCTGTAACAGGGCAGGTTAGACTCTAAATAACTGGTTGTTGGTGAATCAGAGTCAAATTTTAGACTGTCTTTTAACTTTAAATGCACTCGTTACTGTTTCAGCACCTGATAGCTCCTTCAATATCTAAAACTCGTCTAGAGATCCACATTGTCCTTATCATTATAATTATATTAGGGAGCTTTTTGTAGGTGAGTACCAATGAATAAAAAATGGGACATTTCCTGTTTAATATGCTGTAAATATGTTTGTAAGTAAAGAATACTGAGTGTATTTTTAGTAAATATTAGATGTGTAACTGATTATCTTCATATGGCAGGTCATCAACATAAGGCTTGAAAATTTTTTTTGGACTCTTATCGGACTCAAAAACTGATCTTGTGGTTTAGGTCGGGTCTGGACAGATTTTAGGGGGTGTCAGGTCAGGTCCAGACACAAAAAGGGACGCTGTGTAACAGGTCGGGTCAAACTCAGCCAAGAAGTATTTCACGTTTGGACAGAAATTTCAGACCTCATTAAAGTTCCAGACATGTGGTTCTGAAGTTTTCTTTGAAGTTCAGATTCAGCCCCAAAGCTACAGGACGGCTTTAGGAAGCCCCACCTATTTTCCTGTCTTCTGTTTTTAGCTGTGCTTCAGTGCTGTAGCTCAGGTTTGTAGATCCCAGTGAGTCGAACAGTGTCAGAAACCACATAAAAGGGTATTAGAGAAAACTGAACATCTTCAGGGGCTTTGAGGAGCATGTCTGAGGATTTGGGTCATGCAGAACGTGATAACTGGTTACATTCACAGCATTTAGCAGATGCTCTTAACCAGAGAGACACATTCCAACACATAACCTCAGAACCTTCACTGATACACAGAAAGGAACCACCAGAACCTTCTCAGGTCACACAGAGAGGAACCACCAGAACCTTCTCAGGTCACACAGAGAGGAACCACCAGAACCCTCTCAGATCACACAAAGAGGAACACCAGAACCCTCTCAGATCACACAGAGAGGAACAACCAGAACCTTCTCAGATCACACATATCACAATAAGTGAGAAACGAAAAAGGTCTTGATGCCGGTCTGGGACCTTTGAGAAGAGGTGGGCGGGAACAAGCTCTAAGAGGGCGTAACCTGTGGTCTGAGGGTTCAGGACCATTTCTGGCAAGTTTTGGAGAACCACGGGAACCCAGTAAAGGTTCTGTTACTTAGAGAACCACAGGAACACAGGAAGGTTCTGTCACTGTCCTGACTGACGGACTCTATTCAGAGAGAGGAGGAAATCTGTAAATGAATTGTTTTGCTAAACTCGTTCTTGTGCTGAACATCAGCGTGTTGAGCTGGCACTCTTGGTTTTTAAGCTGACAGACGTTAAGCAGCTTGCGGCCCGGAGGATGAGATTAGCGGCGTCTTTGTTCCCGGGATGTTTGTTCACCAGAAGTGTTTGTGTTTGTGTTTGTGTTTCTTTTCCCGGCAGCCTGGTGTCGGTGGTGAGGGGTCAGGCAACCACTGAAGACGGAACACCGCTAATCGGAGTCAACATCTCTCTCCTGCACCTCCCGCAGTACGGACACACACTCAGCAGACAGGACGGCATGTAGGTACACACACACACACACACACACACACACACACACACACACACACACACACACACACACTCACACACGCACCCATATACACTCACACACACACACACACACCCACACATACACACAAAGACACA
>JBBJLR010000034.1:15431134-15448830 GCA_037577145.1 Brachypetersius gabonensis
TGTGTGTGTGTGTGTGTGTGTGTGTGTGTGTGTGTGTGTGTGTGTGTGTGTGTGTGTGTGTGTGTGTTTGTGTATGTGTATCTGCGTTTTATGAGGTGATAATTAAGTGATTAGTCAGAATCCCTCGGTGGTCTTCAGTGTCTCCCAGTGACTGACTGGCAGAGTTGTGTTGTGTCTTGTTAATCAGGGATCCTGTATAAAGGAAACGGGGAGAATGTGTTCCTCTCCCAATTCCCGCCGGTCATCAGCACCATCATGGGGAACGGCCGGCGCCGGAGCATCTCCTGCCCCAGCTGTAATGCCCAGGCTGAGGGCAACAAGCTGCTGGCACCCGTCGCCCTGGCCTGGGGAGCGGACGGCAGCCTCTACGTCGGAGACTTCAACTACATCAGACGCATTCACCCATCAGGCAACGTCACCAGCGTCATGGAGCTCAGGTGAGGGTTGATTGATTGATTCATTTGATTGTTTGATTGATTGCTTGATTGATTGCTTGCTTGCTTGATTGATTGATTGATTGATTGATTGATGGATTCTTCTAGATGTATCTAAAAGTAATCAGGTAATGTTAGCAGCATCATAAAGCACTGAGTCACGGTGTGATCAGACACATCAGTCAGATTTTACAGCTTAATGGGTGGATGAATGTACAAATCAGGGGATGCATGGATTGATAAACAAAAGGACGAATGAATTCACAGATTATTTGAGGATGATTCATTGATGGATGGTTACACAGATTGTTGGATTTATTTGTTAATTTATTGAATGACAAAAGGGTTACTGGGTGAGGGAATCATTGGATGGATGGATGGATGGATGGATGGATGGATGGATGGATGGATGGGCGAACGGACAGATGGACAGATAGTTGGATAAATTAATTGATGAGTAGGTGGATACATAGTTGAAGGAATAATTGGCTGTATGGATGGAAATAGAAAAACATTAGAGCGATTTCTTGTTTGTAAATTGAACATTATAAACGGTTAAACTTTCCCTGCATGGCCAGTAATCTTTGTGTTTTTCATGTCTGTGTTCATGTTCTTCCTTTTACTGCCTGAAGAAATAAAGATTTCAGACACAGGTAAGTGATACTTTGCTATTAATAATGAATACCTAATCATTTAATAGTAGCACCATCTCTATGAATGTGGCAATGGCACATATTTTGAAACATATGTTTGTACATTTATATATTACATATATACTTTCCATTTCAGTGTATTTTGTGTCTTTATTTTATTGGCAATTCAAACATTCTGTGAAAATATGAAACAATTAGTCAAGGCAGAATAAAAAATAATGAAGGTGATTGCAAGGAACTAAAAATAGACAACAGATACTCGGCAGAAACTTTCCTGCATCTTCATGCTGCTCCAGTACCACATCCCGCTTATTCAGCTGGTACCAGGATTTATTTGGATCTCTCTTACGGGCCAGAAAACAGCTCCGGTTGTAGATTAATCCGCAATACATGAACACGCCCTTATTAACGTGCTTTAATGAAAGTCCACAAACGTCTTTATGTGTTCCCTGAGGAGAAGGTTGCTGATGGACACGCTGCCCTGCATCCCAAATCTCCTTCCCTGCTCATGGTCATTAGATGCTAATGTCATGCGGGGAGGGTTTGCACTAACTCGCTCAGAGAAGAGCACACTGATGGTTTTAATGAATGCAAATAAGTGTGGCCTGATGGAATGCCATCCGCTGTTGACAGTCATTAAGATCTGCATATCACAGCTCCATTTCTGAGAGCCTTCACTTGGGAGTCAGAACGTTTGAAATGGTTTGGCAGTCTTCAAGGCGTCATCATCGCTTCCACAAATGTGTTCCAGTCACATCTGATTTATTTCCCCTTTAACACACTTCCCTCCTCCACGTCTGTCAGAGAATCTCAGTGTTTTAAAACACAAGGCACAAAAACAGATGGTGGATCTGTGGACGTCTCTAACAACGTTAATATTCTCATCACTGACTTGTTTAATCTGCCATCCAATCTCTTCGTCAAACCCATCATTTCTGCACTTTTAGCTTGACAAAATTCTGTCCCAAACTTGTTCGTATCCCGATCACAATTCTGTCCCACTTCACCGTACTGTGAACAAAGATCTTTCCCAACCAGACAGTGCTTCATACAATCTTGTACCTGTTCAAATGTAACTTGACCACGTTCTGTAACGATCCTGAGTATACTATCGGCAAAAGTCTGTCCCAAACTGCACTGTCAACAAAATTCTGCTTCAACTTAACTCTATTCCAATCACATTTTGTCCCATTCAAATGCAAAATTCTGTCTCAGCTGTACTCCAATAGAATTCTGTTGCACTTGACTGTTCTATGAACAAAGATCTGTTCCAAACCTGACTGTACTCCAGAAAGTGTTGTGTTTATTCAAATGTAACATGACCAAATTCTAGAACTGTCTTACTTCGACAAATGTTCTGTCCCAACTCAAATGTTGACAAATTTTTTCCTCAAACCTCACTATACTCCAACAAATTTCTATCCCAACCAGACTGCACTCCAGCTAAATCCTGTCCTAACTCAACTGTACCCAAGACTCAGTGAAATGTATCCTGAAACACTCCTTTTAGATGACTGTGCAGTATTATAAAATACGTGCAAAATTTAAGAGTAAGTTAAAAGTTACAAGTTAAAAGTATAATATGGAAGCTAAGCTAAGTTATAAGTGAAGCAACAGTAAAACAGATTTACTTATGTACAATATAAATGTATACAACTTATATTTATACAAACAGGGATTGACATAAGTGGTACACAAGCAAGAATTAGCAAGAATGCCTGGATAGTTGATAAAACAAAACCAGAATGAGTTTCCTAATTAGACTGATTAATTATTCAAAAAATGTCATCCTGTTTACCTAATACTGAAGCAGAGGTAAAATGGTTGAACGGGGAAGCCTGGCTATGAGAACATGAAGTGAATAGTTGGGTCCATTTAATTTTGGAAAATTTTTTTTTAACTCTCCCACATGCGACCCTGTCTCAAACTTCTTGGTCCCGCCTCTCTACCTCCTGCAGTAATAACCCCGCCCACCGGTACTACCTGGCTACGGATCCTGTGACGGGAGAGCTGTATGTATCGGACACGAACTCCAGGAGGATCTACCGGCCACGGGTGCTGTCAGCTAATGCGGAGCCCCAGCAGAATGTGGAGATCGTTGCAGGAACGGGGGACCACTGCTTGCCTTTTGATGAGAATCAATGTGGGGATGGGGGTCCAGCCACAGAAGCCCTCCTGACCGGACCCAAAGGTACACACGACTTCTCACTCAGAAGCAAGGGCATCACTCTTCATTTCAATAGAGCTACCATACATCTAAATAGTGCAAGCTCAAATAAACAAACAGTACTCATCAGGTTTTTGCACCACTGGCACATCTCAGTAGATACAGTTTCTGCTTTCTTTTCATAACCCAGCCTCATACTGCAAGAACTAAATCACATTTTCTCAACACTGGTGTTAAACTTTTGACTGGCCTGCACAACCCAGAGCTTATTGCCTGCAGATCTCTAAGGCATTGACCCCTCCTCTCTAACAGAGCCCAGAGGAATAATACAGAAACTGTGCACTGACCCCATTTTTAGGGGATTTAGGGAAGATCTGCTGGGCTTTGAGTCCCTGAAGATCAGACCTTAAGGGAAAATGCAGCGGGGTGATCATGTGGAACCATCTTACTTAGGATAATGTCAATATGGGAAAAAAGTCTCTACTTTTTCTACTGGCCACTCAGTAACACTGAGTGGCCAGTTTGTTTTAATTTGTTTCATTACATTTTGTAGTGTTTCTTATACAATCTCGCCTTGCTGGTTTTAGTGGTAACATTTCTTTTCATGTAGCTTCAAGCGTTTTGTTAGGAACTTAATTTTTAGAAAAAACTAAACTTGGCAGATGGTCTTTTATTATACCTATAACTTTCTGCATATTAATATGTTGTTTGTTTGTTGTACATGTAGATAACATGGTTGCCAATTCTCATGCATTGAGCGTGAGACACACATATCAGTGAGCCTAATATGAAAAAACACATTTTCATGTCTGTTTAATTGGAATTTGTGATTTTTTAGTCAAGTTTTGCTGATTCAGAAAATCACATTCTTTTTTATCTACCTTCAGTGGTTCTAGAGATAAACTAAATTGTATGTATATTTCATTATAAGGTTGTTGTAGTATTACAACGACCTTATAATGAAATACATGTACATGTACAACAAAATGTACAACAAAAATGTACAACAAAAATTCTTGTACAACAAAAATTTCCAATAAAACAGACATGAAAATGTGTTACCCAGTGTAATATGAGATGAAGCAGATTTTCCTCAGAGGTCCTGAAGCTAGTCAGTGCTTCCGGATAGAAGACTAGATGGATGGGTGAATGGACAAATGGACAGATAGTTGGATAATAGATACATGGATGGATGGATGGATGGATGGATGGATGGAGGGATTGATGAATGATCCTGGATCTTCATTACTGATCTCCCCTTGCTGAATGATTGACAGTTCCTCATTCAAAGGAGCGTAAATATATATAATGCTTGTATATGAAACTATAAAGTCCTTCACTCTGCCAGACCTGATTCTGGAAACACAATAACAGATCAAACGTAACACATGACGTTCTCATCACACAGTGGCCCCCCAGCGCTGAGCTGTGATTGGATCAGATGAATTCTTGCTGAATTCTGTTATATGGACACACTCCAAATTCCCTTTATAAACATAAAAGAGCATCTCGAACTCCCATCTCTCGGCATCGCGTTACATAAGCGCTCACCGTGGAACTCTAAAGCCGTCAGAGGCGGAGACAGGAAACGCTGACGGAGTTTCCATTTAACTTTCCTACATTGTTTGCTTGTCCTATATAAGTATTAACACTTAGTGTAAAATTAATTTAATCACGTATGCTTTAAAGATGCTTTTAATTTCAGAACAGTTACAACTACATCCACTGCCCATAGAACCTCAAAGAGACTGGAGTCACATGAAAACCTTGTTTCTCTAGTTCAGTTCCTAGTCTTGGTTCTTTCTGTGTGAGTTTGTATGTTCACCCTGTTATTGTGAGGGTTTCTGCCAGGTTCTCCTGCCACCCCCCCCTCCCACACACACACACACACACACACACACACACACACACACACACACACACACACACACACACACACACATACACACACACACAGTACAAAGACCTGCAGATCAGTACGGATGGATGGATGGTTGTAAGAATGGATGGATGTAATGATGGATGGATGCAAGGATGGATAGATTAATGAATGGGTTGATGGACAGATAGTTGGGTAATTTATATAAATACAAAATATTGTGATGAGTAAGAAAGGTGAATAAAAAAATACTATAGATTAATAACTTATAGCTAAGTAACACAGTAGTTAGCAAAATTTGTGATTTGGAGTAGAAGTCTTTACCGAGTCCATTATTGTACATAATACAGGTCAGATCAGTAATATTGACATAAGTAGTGGTATTTTACATAATAAGACAATTGCTCATAAAAATGAGATACTGCACATGTCCATGGAGTCGAACTGGTTATTGCACCTTTCGTTATTGTGGTCTTCTATTATTTCTAGTCTTGTTTGAGTGTTTAATGTTTTGTCTGCGTTCTTTATCCGTGTGATGAGAACCAAACCCAGAGAACTTGTTAGTGACATACTGGATCTCCTTCACTTTTATCACAGAGTTAAAGATAAATCGTTATCTCTGTAGAAACTGAAATTTATCTTCAGCCCAGACAGACAGTCGAGCTGGAACTTCATCACTTCCCAGGTGTTAGTTCGTGGCTCTGTTGGTGTTTTTGTGCAGACAGTAAATAAACAGTGTCCTCTTTCCATGTAGAGATGAAACATTTTGACCAATAAGAAAGCAGTGATGCAGTCAACTCGACCGCGGCCCACTTTCAGTCTTTTTATTTGTAATTGAAAAAATATTTGTTCATGATATGGCACGGTTCCTTGTGCTAGTGGAAATGAAACCATAATAAATGGGTGAAGGAATGCGTTGGCAGGTGAATGGATGAATGCCTAGATAGATGGGTGAATGGGCAGGCAGACAGATTGAATGAAGATATATAGATGGATTCATAGATGATGGATGTATTGATGGATGGATCGATGGATGGATGGTTCTGGATCTTCAGTACTGACCTCCCCTTGCTGAATGATGTAAGACAGACAGTTCCTCACTCAGAGAAGAGCGGGTTTCACACTCTGCTTGTATATAAAACTATAAAGTCCTTCACTCTGCCAGACCTGATGACCAGATCAAATGTAACACATGAAATTCTCATCACACAGCAGCCCGCCAGCGCTGAGCTGTGATTGGATCAGATGAATTCTTGCTGAATTCTGTTATATGGACACACTCCAAATTCCCTTTATACACATAAAAGAGCATCTCGACCTCCCATCTTTCAGCGTCGCGTTACATAAGCGCTCAGCATGGAGCTGTCTGAGGTGGAGACAGAAAACACTGACGGAGTTTCCATTAAACTTTCCTATGTTGTTTGCGTTTCCTGAATAAGTATTAACACTTAGTGTAAAATTAATTTCATCATGGATACTTTAAAGATGCTTTTGATCTCAGAATGTTTAGATTTTCACATTTAGTTAAAGATAAGATTGTGTGAAGAATAAAAGGAATGTTCATCTGCAAAATATAATTTCATCCCAGGAGTTCTGTAGCATTGTTATACATTAAACACACACAATCAATTTTTGAGTGTTACCAACTTAATATTTACCAAACATACACTCAATATTCTTTACTAACAAATACATTTACAGTCAGTCTGTTCAGTTCATATTTTTTATTCAGCAAGTGTATATTTATGCACACGGATATACATGCATGTATGTAATGTGTGAGCCTCTTTGTTTTTAGTTTTCCTGACAGTGTGGCCTGAACACAATACATTGTTTTGTTTATGATTTTTTCTTTGAGTCCGCTCCTCTCGTTCCTTGGTGCAGATGAAGGAGGAGCCTGAGGAGCTGCGCGGGCCTCCACCCTGCAGAGCTTCGGCTCGTATTGATTTTCTGAAATCCTGCAGCACAGAGGGTCTGAAAGCACGTGAGGGATGCGGCCGCGCTTTGTTTGGGCGGGGACGGACGATTCTTTAACTTTTAGTGTTTTGGCCACAACATTCCCATCACACTCCCATTTAATGCTAAACGGTCACCATGGTAACAGACACATAGTGTTTTGGCTCAATAAGAGTTTAGTGTTCTCTCCTGCTTACGGTTCTCGTGAGATGTCCTGCTCGGAGGTGGTGTGGCGTGGGGGGGGACTCAGATACATCCTCCTGCACTTTTTTCTTGAGCAATAATTCAGCAGCGCAGGGCAGGATGTGAATAATTGAGTGCCATGCTTTCTGCAGTGACCTGAAAAATGTGAAGCCAAACACGACACATGTAGCCGCCGCCCATCAGCCACGGCCCCGGCTGTCTGACCTGCGTGCCTCCTTCCATCTTCTCCTCTCTTTACAGGGATCGCTGTGGATAAAAGTGGCCTCATCTACTTCGTGGACGGCACCGTGGTTCGTAAAGTGGATCAAAAAGGCATCATTTCGACTCTGTTGGGGTCAAACGACCTCGCATCAGCCAGACCGCTCAACTGTGACGCAGTCATGGACATCCAGGAGGTATAAAACGTCCATAAACGACCTCAATACACACTCCTGCTCGCTCGAGGAGGATATTTTAGTGCATAAAGGGCCTCCATAAATGCTCCTATTAGCTAAAATTGAAGATATTAGTCCATAAATGACCTCAGTAAATGCTCCTTTACACCAGAATATAAGATTTTAGTCCATAAAACACCTTAAATAAACACTCCATAAAACTCTAAAGAGGCTCCTGTTTTCTAAAATAGGAGATATTAGTTCATAAATGTTCCTTTACACCAGAATAGGAGATATTTGTCCATAAATACCTCGAAAAAAACCTCTTACACACTAGAGTAGTAGATAGTAGTCCATAAAAGACCCTCAATATGGTAGAATATGAGATATTAGTCCATAAACCACCCAGTAAATGCGCCAATACACTTGAATATAAGATTTGAGTCCATAAAAGACACTCAGTAAACGCTCCTATGTGCTAGATTAGGAGATATTAGTCCATAAACACCCCAATAAAAGCTCTTACACACTAGAATAGGAAATATAAGTCCATAAAAGACCCCCAGTAAACACTCCTGTGTGCTTGAATAGATTTTAGTCCATAAATGATCTCAGGAATTGCTTCTTTACACCAGAATAGGAAATATTAGTTCATGAAAACTTAAAAAGGCTCCTATTTTCTAATGTAGTCCTATTAGTTCATAATCAACCTAAATAAATGCTGTCCTATACTAGAATAAGAGATCTCTATAAACCTCTATAAACAACCTCTATAAACACTCCTGTATTCTAGAACCGGAGATGTAAGTGTGTAAATGACCTTAATAAACTCTTCTGTATGTTACAATATAAGATATAAGTCCATAAACTCCTCAATAAAATGCTCCTATACATTAATCTAACTAAACTGGATCTTGGTAATTAACCCAATGTGTTTAGTATAACAGATAAAATCGGGTTAAATGCAGTGGCAGCGATTCCTCAAGGGCGAAGAGTAAACTCAACCTGGTGGAAGGACAGCAGGTCTAATGGGGTTAAAGAGTTTCTCTCTCCTCCTGGACGTTACGCAACGCATGATTGCACATGTTTATCCACGGAGTGAAGCTGAAGAGCAAACACACCTCGCCTGGCCTCATCCAGAAGCAACAGCACTTAATAAAAACAGCGAATTTAAATTCGTTCAGTTTCCTCTGACTGAATTGTTATTTCAGTTCAAGGAAAATAGGTTTTAACTTTTGGTGTACTGTTTAAGTTTGATAACACAATTACATACTGATGTAATGGTTTAGCTTTAAATTTGATTCATGTTCTCTACCAAGTTTTTTGTTTGCTGTGATGTTGTTTTGAAGACAATCAGATGTGACTAAACACACATTAATAACTTTACACCAAATTTAAATTAAAATGTCATAATTATAAACTTGAATAGAATGGAAAGTTTAATTTAGTTCAATGCAATGCATTACAAAACAAATTAACTTAAACGCTACATAACTACATTCATGCTTTTGTTTTCGGGTGCAAGGTTTACCCTTCTGCTATCCCCTAGTGGCCAGCATGTGCAAAAACATGAAACCAAACTAACAATTCAGTGAGCACAAACTTCTCAACACTTTCAGCTTTAACTCTAATGAAGTCATTCCTGAATCTTCTGACCTGCTGGAGCTGTGGTTTTTCAGTTGTAAAAATGTATAAGGACAAAACTGAGAACTATTAATTCTTTAGCATTTAAAAAGT
Source organism: Brachypetersius gabonensis (assembly GCA_037577145.1). Lineage (NCBI taxonomy): Eukaryota > Metazoa > Chordata > Actinopteri > Characiformes > Alestidae > Brachypetersius > Brachypetersius gabonensis. Next base: position 15,440,539 of record JBBJLR010000034.1, read on the forward strand.
ATCTACGAAATGATAACACACTCACACTGGTATTATAAAACACCTTTATCTGATTAAATCGCCTGCACTTCCTTACCCTGTAGAGGTTCTGTTCTTTTTGTACACGTTGGCCACTAGGGGGCTGCAGAAGAAGGTTAGCCCTTCCACTCAATAACAAACACACACTTGTGTTTGTGTAGTATTCAAGTCAACTTACTTTGTAACACGCTGCGTTGAAAGAAACTAATCTTTCCAGCCACATCACATTTAAGTTGAGTAAGATAAAGAGATGTTCTGGTTTATATTTAGTGAAAAAGTTAATATAGTCATATTTTACTCCTTCGCCATGGTTGTGTTCTAAACATCATATCAAAGCAAACAAACACCAGAATTGCAAAATTCCATTGAGAACGGCAATCAAATTTACCTCTAATTCATTCCGTCTAGTCCTGGATTAAGCAGCGCTGTTGACAGAGATTCTGCATTGTAAAGAAAAGGGTAGTCCAAGACAAGACTTAAATCTCTGTCTGGTAAATTGACCAAAAGCTTTAAACACAACAAACAGCAAATGAGAAGTTTTGATATCATTGATGTGCAATAACAGGTTGAATTTATGTGAAATCGCTAAAACTGTTTGCGTGCGTTTTTTTTAATGCTTCAGGTTTCGTTAGAGTGGCCAACGGACCTGGCCTTCAGTCCGCTGGACAACTCTCTGTTCATCCTGGATGGCAGCGTGGTCCTGCGAATTACGGAGGAGGGTCAGGTGACCGTGGCAGCGGGTCGACCCCTGCACTGCTCGATGGCCGCCACTGACCAGTCTGTGTGGGACATTCAGTTGGCCACACAAACTCACCTGGAGTCCCCAAGCGCCATCACTGTTTCCTTCAGTGGTGTTTTGCACATTGCTGAGACGGACGAGCGGAAAATGAGCCGGATTCGCAGTGTGGCACCGGACGGTGAGATTACCCACCTGGCAGGCGTGCCGTCCGACTGCGACTGCAAAACTGATGTGAACTGTGACTGCTACCTGACTGGTGACGGTTTTGCAAAGGACGCGCGGCTCAGCGGACCGTCCTCTTTAGTGACTGGTCCTGACGGGACACTGTATGTGGCCGACCTGGGAAACATCCGGATCCGAAGCATCGGCACCAACAGACCGCCCCTGAACAGCCTGGGGCTTTATGAAGTGGCCTCCGCTGCGGAACAGGAGGTCTACATCTTTGACGTTAACGGAACACACAAGCACACTGTCAGCCTGGTGACCGGAGACTACAGGTACTGAACAGTGCTGTGCAAAACTCTTGAGCCTCACCTCACTTCATGTTTTGCTTTGAATGTCCTTGTTGGTGCAAAAATAATATTTTCTGTCAGACTTGGGCATACTGAGTAGATTAAACGAAAGAAATTAGAACAAATGTTTTACCGACAGTCTGCATAGTGTCTAAAGATACAAGGAGCCTAGATAAAGGAGTTCCAACCACTCAGCATTGAGCACCACCAGTATACTGATCACCGCCTGATCACCTGGAATCATCTGCTCCTGTTTCTTCACTGGTTTCAGTTAGATTTCAGTTCGATGCTCTATGCTATGCTTAAATGTTTCATATGTACAAACAAACAAAACTTTCAGGGACTGGACTAAAAACAACAGTCTTTGAAAGTCCTTCAGGAAGCCTGGAGAACTATTCCTCAAGACTAGAAAATTTTGGAAGCAGTGTGGCTCAAGACTTTTGCACATTACTGTAGTTTCCTCTGCATATATCTTCTATTCATAAATTAATGATTTAAATTGTTTCATTTATTCAAGTTTACCATCACCCATGTTAAAAAGCAGCTCTGATCCCTGACAGGTACAACTTCAGCTACAGTAACGATGAAGACCTGACCGCCGTGACGGATTGCCATGGTAACACCCTCCGTATCCGGAGAGATGCCAGCCGGCAGCCTGTGCGGATCGTGGCTCCGGATAATCAGGTGGTGTGGCTGAGCATGGGCTCCAACGGGGGGCTGAAGACCTTGGGCATTCAGGGCCGAGACCACGTCCTGCTCACTTACCACGGAAACAGCGGCCTGCTGGCCACCAAGAGCACCACCAATGGCTGGACCACCTTCTACGAGTGAGTTTGTAGTGAAATCCTTGTTTTTGTGTACAGGAGGAATGTGTTTTTATGTCAAATATAGAGGGTAACATTTATATTTCATGTGACCCTAAAAAATCCAGACATTGAGGACAAGCTGCCACATTAAACATTCTCGTCTGTGTTTCTCTTCCAGCTATGACACAGAGGGGAAGCTGACCAACGTGACTTTCCCCACCGGAGTGGTGAGCAGCCTGCTCAGCGATGTGGGATCTGTCTCCACGGTGGAGATAGAGAGCTCTGAACCAGAAGAACAAGCCTCTGTCACCTCCAACCAGTCGGCCATTCAGACGGTGGTCAATCTACAGCAGGGTGAGCCTTCACGGTTTTCATTCTCCTCATTTCCCACTAATTTCAACCCAGTTAAATCAAATTAGCACAATTTCCACCCCAACCTTGAGGTTTGCACTGGAACTGCAAGGAATGTTTTTGTTGGGTATGACACACAGTGACCTACGTATGAATCATTCAAGCAGAACAAAGAGCATCTAACTGAAGTCCTGAACCAGTGAAGAAACAGGAGCAGATGAGTCCAGATGATCAGGCGGTGTTCAGTATACTGGTGGTGCTGAATGCTGAATAGTTGGAACTCTTTTATCTAGACTCCTTGTGTCTTTAGACACTTTGCAGCCTGACAGTAAAACATCTGTTCACATTTCTTGCATTTAATCTCTTCAGTGTGACAAAGATCACAGTTTTTGACAGAAAACCGACAAGGTATTTCAAAGCCAAATATGAAGAAAAGAGAGGGCTCAAAACTATATAACCCTCGTAACTCTGGTAACAACAAATGTGTCTCCTCATGAAACAACACCCCTCCTCATGAAACAAATACATGATCCATTTCACCTGTTTTGCAGACCAGTTAAGGACCAGTTATGTGCTGGGTTACGACAGCTCCCTGTGGATCCTGCATGCCAGTGGCCTGAACACACACTTCCAGACCGAACCGCACATCCTGTGTGGGGCTTCTTCCCCCACAATGGCCAGAAGGAACATCACATTGCCAGATGACGCTGGACAGAACCTGGTGGAGTGGCGCTTCAGGAAGGAGCAAACTCGCTCTAAAGTGACTGTGTTTGGACGCAAACTAAGAGTGAGTCATGTTTCTTCTGATAAAGTAAAGTGGCCCCTTTACAGGCCCCTTTATTGTCAGGTGAGAATACATCACAGCATAGTACACAGTGTGAGCAGTGTGAAATTCATTCTCCTCAGGGAACCTCAGTGATGACACTAGCAGTGTTGGGGTTCGAACCCACAACCTTCTGATTGCAGGGGCAACACCCTAACCATTAGGCCTTTCAGCTACAAAACACTATTTGTAAATAGTCTGGCAATTAGTGTATGGGAACTATTGTTGAAGACTCATATCTCTTATTCTAACATATAGCAGAGTTAATTGAGGCTATTTATGGATTAATAATTACTATTGTGGTGCATATAGGCATTTATTGAGGTTGTTTAGGGACTAATATCCTGTTCTAGGGATACAGGAACATTTATTGTGGTCATTTTTGGACTAATATTTCAGATTCTGGTATGTTGGAGCATTTTGTTGAGGTGGTTTGTGCACTATTATCTCCTATTCTATCTTATAGGGGCATTTATTCTCTCTAAAATTTTCTTTGAGGCTAAATCTGTTAAAAATGACACCACACTTAAGCAAACAGAAAGCTATATGGAGCCAAAAGGGGTTAATTTAAGTCTGAATGAGGTAAAGTGATTCTTTTCATTGTAATTGAACTAAATGAAAAAAACCCCTAAAGTTTCTGTTCTTTTGTAAGCAGTTCTGAGTTAGGCTGGAGATGAGATGTTCATTTCAAAGAGTCTGATTAAGTTTAGAGCAAACTCTATTAACTTTGCTGTTCTTCTTATAAATAATACAAATTGAACATGTAATGGAATACAATTCCTGTTTCTTAATGTTCTCTTCCTCCTACTCCTAAACTCATTCTCACAGGTGAATGGCCGGAACATCCTCTCTGTTGATTACGACCGTACGTTGAGGACAGAGCGTATCTATGACGACCACCGTAAGTTCCTACTGAAGATTGGATATGACCCAGCAGGACAGCCTGCTCTGTGGATGCCCAGCAGTAAGCTGCTGCCAGTCAATCTGACCCGCAGGAGCAACGGGCAGCTGAGCGCCATCCAGTGGGGTGCGGTCACGGAGCGACTGGAGCATGACGAGCAGGGCCGTGTGCACTCCAGAGTGTTTCCGGATGGAAAAACCTGGAGCTACACTTACCTGGAAAAGGTTAGATGCCACCACAGGATAGAACTTAATGTGAACCAAGCGTTTCCTCACCCTGGTGCAGGATCTTCAGCAAAGGCCCGGTTAACATTCCAAACAATCTGATATCCAGACTTTTAATCAGGGGCCGAATATTGATTGTTAATAAATTTGATTTTTATGATTGAGTCACCCCCGTAATGTAGAGAGAGGGGAGGGACGAGTTGCCTTAGAAGTGTGTAGTGGTGAGCAAAAGTGTCTGTGATGTCACAGCTATGAAGACCAGAAAGTGACAAAATTCTTTTGGCACTATCAGAATCAGAATCAGAAAACTTTAATCATACTGGAAGAAACTGTTAAAGAGCATACTCATAAAAGAGAATCAGAAGAGGCGCTAGTTTTTAGCCATAAATCATTGTCTTCAGTTACTGGTTTTATAACAACCACGCACATATAACAATCATACTTCACATTTTCTTACAGAAATGCAATCATGTTCCTCTTGTTCTCAGTCTTAAGACAGTTGATCAGGTGATCTCCTGTATGATGGAGCGAAAACCTGCATCCACACTGGCCCTTTGAGCTCTATGGCTTCTGCATAATTTATTATTCATCATAAATCATTTTTAATTCAGTGTTTCATTAAGTCTGAGAAGTAATTTGATCCCTGAAGACAATACAAGGCATATGATTTAAGAAAAAGTGAGAGGATTATTCTACTGCCACTTTTCCCCACGGCCTTCTTTGCTCTTCATATTTTCAATATCTTTTTTTATCACCAAGACTTACTTAACAGTGTGTTTCTGTGCTTGTTCCAGTCTATGGTTATAATCCTGGCCAGCCAGCGTCAGTACACCTTTGAGTACAACTCGGAAGGCGGGCTTTCGGCGGTAACCATGCCCAGTGTGGCCCGTTATAACACGGAGACCGTCCGCTCTGTATCCTACTACCGCAACTTATACCACCCACCAGAAAGCAATGCCTCCGTTGCTGTGGATTACACTGAGGATGGCAGGCTACTCCGGGTTCTGCAGACTGGCACTGGGCGGAGGGTGCTTTACCGCTACCGATGGCACAGCAAACTGGCGGAGGTCTTGTACGACAGCACTCGGGTCAGCTTCACCTATGACGAGACGGCCGGAGTACTGAAGACAGTCAACCTACAAAGTGAAGGTTTTATCTGCACCATCAGGTACAGGCAACTAGGTCCCCTAGTGGACAGACAGATATACCGCTTCAGCGAGGACGGCATGGTCAGTGCCCGCTTTGACTATGCTTATGATGGAAGTTTGCGCGTGACCAGCATCCAGGGTGTCATCAATGAGACACCACTTCCCATTGACCTCTATCAGTATGACGACATCTCGGGTAAGGTTGAGCAATTCGGCAAGTTTGGCGTCATCTACTATGACATCAACCAGATCATCTCAACCTCGGTCATGACCTACACCAAGCATTTTGATGGGCACGGACGAATTAGAGAAATCCAGTATGAGCTTTTCCGCACCTTGCTTTTTTGGACTTCACTTAAATACGACGATATGGGAAGGGTGACCTCCAGAGAGATGAAGATTGGTCCATTCGCCAATGCCACCAAGTACGGCTACGAGTACGATGTGGATGGCCAGCTTCAGGCTGTCTACCTGAATGACAAGTTGACCTGGCGCTACAGCTATGACTTGAATGGGAACATCCACCTCCTAAGCCCGGCTAGCAATGCCCGGATCCTCCCCTTGCGCTACGACTTGCGGGATCGCATCACCAGACTGGGTGACCTCCAGTACAAAATGGACGAAGATGGTTTCCTGCGACAGAGAGGAGCTGAGGTGTTTCAGTACAACTCCAACGGACGGCTTGAGCGTGTCTATAGCAAAACTAGCGGCTGGACCGTCCAGCACCGCTATGATGGTTTAGGAAGGAGGGTTTCCACCAAGTCCAGCCTTGGGCAACACTTACAGTTTTTCTATGCTGATCTGAGCTATCCAAGCCGTATAACTCATGTGTATAACCACTCAAGCTCGGAAATCACTTCTCTGTACTATGACTTGCAAGGACACCTGTTTGCTATGGAGATTAGCAATGGAGCAGAATTCTACATAGCTTGTGACAACACAGGCACCCCGCTGGCTGTTTTTGGCAGCGATGGAGCCCTTCTGAAGCAGGTTCATTACACTGCCTATGGAGAGATCTACTCCGACTCTAACCCTGCCCTTCTGCTGGTCCTGGGTTTCCAAGGAGGCTTGTATGACCCGCTAACCAAGCTGATTCATTTTGGGACACGGGATTATGACATAATGTCAGGACGCTGGACTGCTCCTGATGTTACAATATGGGAAAGGTTGAACCAAGACCCCGCCCCATTTAACCTCTACATGTTCCGCAATAACGACCCCATCAGCAAGGTGCGAGACGTGAGAGAGTATATCACAGGTATGTCATCAACGCAGTATCACCTGCTGATTAGGCAAACCTTTCGGGAATTGGAACTGAAAAAATGTTGTTTCTTACAGACGTGAACAGCTGGCTGGTCACATTTGGGTTCCATCTCCACAACAGCATTCCTGGGTTTCCTGTGCCAAACTCTGGGATGATCCAAGCCTCTTATGAACTTATCAAGAGTGAAGTCTGGAATGATCTGCCGGTATGTGCATGTCTTGTAGGTCTTTTGATACTTTAGGTTATTACAACATAATCTTGATAAAAGTTGTTTATTATTATAGATTCTACAGGTTATTTTGCATGAATTTCTAATTACTTTTATCAACACAGTGTTTCCTCTATGACTTACCCCCATGGGTTCAGTCTACAAGTATTCACATATTTTTGTTTTATTAAAAAATGACAAAAACAACAAATCAATTCTGCAAATCAAGTCTTTACACTTTTCATGAACATCAAATCTTATTTAAATATCTCTTTAAACATCTCTTTTGCAGCTGGTGTCAAGAGGGAGTCAGAAATGATTAAACGTGAGAATTGAAATGAACAAGAGATTTCACAGAGAACCTTAGGACAGGGGGTAACACTTTGAGCCACATCTTGATTTGGCACTGACTTAAAATATTATTTTTCAGGCCAGTTTTGCAGTCCAGCAGCAAGTCATCCGACAGGCCAAAGCATTCCTGGCGTTTGAGCGGATGCCACCGGTCCAGCTGAGCCAGATCCCTAAGCTCCACAAACCATGGCTTTGGTTTGCCTCCAATGAGTCTGTGATTGGCCGAGGTGTGATGCTTGCACTCTATAGGGGAACCGTGGTCACTCGAGCTCTCAGCATCGCCAACGAAGACTGCATCAAAGTGGCCAACATCCTCAACGGCGCTCTCTACCTGAAAGACCTGCACTTTATTATAGACGGCCATGATACGCACTACTTCGTCAAGACAGGTGCCCCTGAAGCAGACCTGGCGGCTCTGCGGCTCACAACGGGTCGGAAGGAGCTGGAGAACGGCGTGAATGTAAGCGTGTCCCAGTCCACTGCTGTGCTAGCGGGCCGGACGCGGCGCTTTGCAGACGTGGAACTGCGTCGCGGGTCGCTGGTGCTCCATATACGCTACGGGGCATCCCTGGACGAAGAACGAGTGCGAGTGTTGGAACTGGCGCGTCAGAGAGCACTAGCGGATGCTTGGGCATGCGAGCTGCAGCACGTGAAGGACGGAGAGGTGGGAACAAGGCTGTGGACGGAGGGCGAGAAGAGGCAGCTGCTCAGTGGAGGACGAGTTCAGGGATATGACGGATATTATGTTCTCTCAGTGGAACAGTACCCCGAGCTGGCCGACAGCGCGAACAACATCCACTTCCTCCGACAGAATGAGATCGGAAAAAGATAGCAGAACTAGTCCAGCTTCTGTTTTTAATGGGGAATAACAGTGAATAACATGTCTTGATTAAAGACAACTGGTAGTATTAAGACGGAGCAGGTGGCAAAGGAAGGTCATATATACA
>JBBJLR010000034.1:15501798-15512827 GCA_037577145.1 Brachypetersius gabonensis
TGGTGAGGTGTGTGTGACGTGGTGAGGTGTGTGTGTGTGTGTGAAGTGGTGAGGTGTGCGTATGTGAAGTGGTGAGGTGTGTGTGAAGCAGTGAGGTGTGTGTGAAGCAGTGAGATGTGTGTGAAGCGATGAGGTGTGTGTGTGAAGCAGTGAGGTGTGTGTGAAGCAGTGAGGTGTGTGTGTGTGTGTGTGTGAAGTAGTAAGGTGTGTGTGAAGCGGTGAGGTTTGGGTGTGTGAAGCAGTGAGTTGTGTGAAGCAGTAAGGTGTGTGTGAAGCAGTGAGGTGTGTGAAGCAGTAAGGTGTGTATGAAGCGGTGAGGTGCGTGTGTGTGTGTGAAGCAGTGAGGTGTGTGAAGCAGTAAGGTGTGTGTGAAGCGGTGAGGTATGTGTGTGAAGCAGTGAGGTGTGTAAAGCAGTAAGTTGTGTGTGAAGCAGTGAGGTGTGTGAAGCAGTAAGGTGTGTGTGAAGCGGTGAGGTGTGTGTGTGAAGCAGTGAGGTGTGTGTGAAGCGGTGAGGTGTGTGTGTGAAGCAGTAAGGTGTGTGTGAAGCGGTAAGGTGTGTGTGTGAAGCAGTGAGGTGTGTGAAGCGGTGAAGTGTGTGTAAAGCTGTGTGTATTTAGACACTCCTGAACATGCGGTTTCTGAGTGAACATGAGCAAGGCCTGCTTTAGACCTGCTGGAGAGAAGCTTGAACTTCTTCAGGAGCTCTTTCTGCTCCTCTCCCACATATTTAGACTTCACCATTCCAAAGAACCCCTGCTTTTCATCTTCTCTCATTAAACCTTGGCGCTCGCGTCTGAGTTGAGGGAAACTGCACCCGGTCCTCTGAAAAAATAAAATGAATGAATAAATAAATAAATAAGTAAATACAGATAAGATGCAGCAACAGTCCAATTACTTAGCCTAGAGAAAAGCCTGCGCTCCTCACATCAAGAGGCACCTCGCGGCCGCGCCGCACATCACGACTTCTTCATCTGTTTGTTTGTTTATTTGGGGGTTTTTTTTGAGGGTGGGGGGTGTTTTTGTTGCAGGAAATGCTGGCGAGTTGCAGTAAAAGGCCTTTGAGGCTGTTGTGTTTGAGCATCTCTTGTCACCACCGCCACCCACAGTTTAGCTTTAGCTCGGCCCTCAAAGAACACCAGGCTTTGTAGTGTCCCCACCCCACCACCACCACCACCACCACCACCAATACTGTGCCCCCCCTTTCTCTTTTCTCTCTTTTTTTGCTAATAGTTAGAGGGGCTTCATTCCTTTTCATCTCTTTTTTAAAATTAGACAGACTCTCTCTCTCTGTCTCTCTCTTTCTCTCTCTCTCCCTCGCCCGCTCACTCTGTCTCTCTGTTTTTCTTATTTCTTCCCCTCGACCCTCCCACGAGTATAATTTCCGTGAGGAAACAAAAACAGCAGAGGACGGCGGAGAGAAAAAGAGGGATCAATTAGAGTAAAAGTGCGAGTGGCTACAGTCGGGCTTCCAGAGAACCTTTGAATTGTCTCATCTTAGCAGAGGAAAAAGAAGAAGGCGACGGAGAAGAAGAAGAAGGGAAAAAAACTTTTCTGCTTTTTCTTTTCTGCTTAAGTTGTTTTTGACTGCGGCCCACGCTCAGCGGTGAGAGCATTATTAATTGGCCAGGTGCTGCTGAAAAGAGCTCAATCTGCCAATTAGAGATATCGAAATGCAGCGCTTGTCTGGGTTAAGTAGGTCATGTTAGCTGTGGCCAATTAGAGGAAAACACCTCAAACGCAACCGGGCCGACCACTTCTGGACATTTTCTCCGTGTCAGCACCTGCTGCACGTGCAAATAAAGAGAAAAAGGTGCAGGTCACTGCTGCTCCTCATGATACGATCGGGCAAAAATCAACGTATGCTACAAAAACGGCATATTAATGAATTGGCCACTTTATTGGAACCACGCACCTTAAGTTTATATCTTCATATTCTGCTTCCAGAGATCCAGACTTTCTTGAATGTTAATGTGTTCTTGAGGAACAGTTCTCCAGACTTCCCGAAGGACTTTCAAAGACTCTCATTTCCAGTCCAGTCCCTGAACCTGACCAGTTTCAGAGGAATGTTTTTGTTGCTACATATGAATCATTCAAGCAGAACAAAGAGCATCTAACTGAAGTCCTGAACCAGTGAAGAAACAGGAGCAGATGATTCCAGATGATCAGGCGATGATCAGTATACTGGTGGTGCTGAATGCTGAGTGGTTGGAACTCCTTCATCTAGGCTCCTTTTGGACACTCTCAGTTTAGACCATTTCTGTTTTCCCATTTGCCATTTGTTGTTCACCCCATATTAGGAGGAACTGGTGTTTTCAAGCTCTGAATATTAACCCAACCACTGAACAAAGTTCTGTAAACCTCTCGGTCTAAGCAAGCTCACAAACACTACATGTACAGAAGTATCCGGACAGCCTCAAATGTGCACCTGATACAAGTGTTCACATAGAGCTTATATTTCCATATAACCAACAGAACAGCCAAGAACTGAAGATCATTTCTGTGGAGTGCAGTGGTATAAAGCCACCAGTGTGGGTCTGCTGAAAGGGGCGTGAGTAGAAATTTATGAAGGGTGGACTAGAATTTTACTGGGGGTTCCTGGGGTTTGAATTTGAAAACAAATGGGCCTAGAATATGTCTTCATTACATAACAAGCAACATTCATACAATCAAATCCTTACAGCAATGTTCCAACATCAGCACCTGACCTCACAAACGCTCTCATACAATCAAATCCTCACAGCATTGTTCCAGCATCAGTACCTGACCTCACTAACGCTCTCATACAATCAAATTCTCACAGCAATGTTCCAACATCAGAATCTGACCTCATTAACGCTCTCATACAATCAAATCCTCACAGCAATGTTCCAGCATTATTACCTGACCTCACTTATGCTCTAATATAATCAAATCCTCAAATCAATATTCCAGCATCAGAATCTGACCTCACTAATGCTCTTATACAATTAAATCCTCACAGCAGTGTTCCAGCATCAGTACCTGACCACACTAATGCTCTCACACAATAATGTTCCAGCATCAGTACCTGACCTTACTAATGCTCTCATACCATCAAATCCTCACAGAAGGGTAGAGGTTGTATCTGCAGTAAAGCTGAACCGGTCGCTCCTTTATTAAAACCCTACAGAAGAAACTCTGGTGTCTACAAACTTCTGACCTGATTGTGTGCAGCAGCGGTTGTCAGGTGGGTTTAATGGAATGTTCGGCCCACCCTTCTGAATGGGCGCCACTGTTTTGCCCTTCAGCTTCCTCCCGTCCTCCAGCTCCTGTTTTCTTTCCGTATGCTTCTTCAGCGCCTGTTTTCTCTCCGTATGCTCCTTCAGCGCCCTGGGCAGGAGCAGAGTTTCCCTTTGAGTTTGTGTTTTGGCTGCCAAAACGTTTTCTCAACTATTATGAATATAAGTGTTCTGACTCCATCTTCAAACGACGAGATGGGGTTACAAATGTGCTCAGGTAGGACACTTAATGAATCTGCCTTTGAAGGCTCATTCAAAGCAAATATGGTGAACGTAAAGCGGAATTTCAATGAGGAGCGCTCTTCAAAGAGTGCAGGTGAACTTAGGAGGGAACGTGTCAAGGGTATTGTGTTCGTGCAGTCGGGTCAAAGCTTTTAGCGAAGGAAAGAATACTCCAGCTTTTCACTCTCTATGTTAAACACTGCTCAGATCCTCGCTCTCAGACATCACACCGCCGCGGCGCGCCGAGCACCGCCCCGTTGTCTTCACACTGAAATTCTATTGCATTGTATCATTACACCCATGACCTCAATGAACACTCCTTTTCTCTGTGTTCATGTGAAGCTGCCACAGGCTGCTGATGAACTCTTATTGCGATTACAGTCTGTCTGACGAGCCGCGACATCACCAATACATGGATCACTGGACAACACGGTTCCACGGTTATGCTACATCAGTTTCCGTGCTCAACCTACATCCCTACATTTCCACAGCTACACTTCATTCATGTCTATGGTTACATTGCACTGTTTCCATGGTTACGCTACATCTATTTCAATGGATCCCCAGCACCTGATTCCTCTGTTGCACTCTGTTACACCATGGTTACACTACCCTCTTATCAGTGGTTACCTTGCATCAATTTCCACAGTTATATTTCATTCATTTCTTTTGTTACACTACATTCATATCCACAGTTGTCCAGCATCAGTTGCCTTGGTTATGCTGCATTAATATCCGTGGTTACTCTGCAGCTATTTCCACAGTTAAACCTTCATATGTGTGGTTACCCTACACCGTTTCCATGGTTACGCTGCGTGCATTTCCATGGTTATGCTTCACTTATTTCCGGTAGGGAATCCTCAGGGCTGTCAAGGGCTCGTGATCGTTTCTATAAATTAATCATTAACAAGCATTTCTGTCATCTTGGGGATATTAACAGTCACATATGTTGGTTTTGTTGGAAGCTAGTTAGCGATTCTATTTGTCGACTGGATGGGTGGGGTGATTAATGATTGGATTTGTTTGTCCTGGGGGACACCAATCATATTTATCGACCAGTTTACAGATTGCATTTGTTATTTGTTGGCCAAAGCATTTTATTTCCAGTCACACAGGAGAGCGGTCTGAGCCCCGGACAGTCCGGCCCAGTTTCACCCTGGCGGGGAAACATATTTCGCTCATGTTCATATTTACATTCTGACTCTTCTCACTGTCTGCAGTGTGCAATTTTTCTAGATCATTATTACTGTTTCAAGTGCATTATTACTGCACTCAAAAAAATAATTCATTGGATGAACGTAATTTTATTTTGACACTTATATTCCATCTAAAAAAATCCTGTTATATCAATATATCTTGATTGTGTAGTTTCAAAACCACCTATGTCTGAAAGTGTAACATAATATCTACATTTAAATTCAATTAATTTGTTTTTTATTAAATTAACATTTTTGTGCCAAAAATGAATTTAAATTCATTTTATTTTGATTTGGCACAACAAAAGTCAGCCGTGTTTTATGAACTAGTAAGTGTTTAGTCTGTTATTGCTTGTGTAAACATTAATTTTAACAAACAATCTTTGTCTCAAGTCTACTGAGCAAACCTGAAGAACATTTTTTTTTACTTCTAATTTTGAACTTTCAAAGTTAAAAACAAAAAATCTGATATGGAAAACTATCTGGCTTCCAGGAGTCTGTTTCAATGTCATTCACCCCATTAGCTTGTTTTTTAGGAACTGTGCCTCGGATGACAACCTTTGTCCATCCATACTCAGGAGATAATCTTTTGCAGGACTTCAAAAGTGCTTTTGAGCTCTGGTGGGTAGCTTAGGTTCAGACAGGATATTAGTCCAAATAACAGAGCACAAGCAATTGTGATGCTCTTCAAACCTGTGAGAACCTCCACACCTTCAATCAGGACACCAATGTTCTCCAGGTCATCTCCAGGCTCTGGACCCTCCTGCTGTACGACATTCACTCCCATCACAGTTTGCTCCATGGCTTCAGTGTTGGCCTCAGTGTTCTGTGAAGTAAAATATGATAATAAATTAGTGGTGCGTTAACGTGAGACTCTTATCGGGCGATAAAAAAATATTGCCGTTAATCTATTCACAAAGTTGGTTTGGGAGCTGGGTCTATACTAAGCAAGCTATTATGACTTTCACCTTGATATTTTAGCACGGATGTATACCTAGCCAAATTGCACTGTAAGCGGTGAGAACGAATCTTTGAACCGGTGTGTTTGCCTACTGTGAAACAGGGACGTCACTAGGACGGAAAAACAAGGTGGGCATAGCCTTAGCCCGCAGGGTTGTAGGAAAGAATTAGTGTGTATAGATGGCTGAAAACTTTTCACCAAATCTTTCCTTTCACTTAAGGAAACAAGTAAAGTTAAGAAGTGAACAGTTATGGACACTCATAGTATTGTTCTGTTGAACTGAGAACAAACGGTGCTACCAGAGAAATATTACTAAACGGGTTCTGGTTGCTACTCGCTAACAAGCAGCGCCGTGTACCTTCGCCTGGGTCCTAATGCCCGCCTGCTACTTACAGCAGCTTAAATAGCCAGGACATCATTTTAGTTCAATAATGATAGCTAGACTTATTATTTTTAATTTCAATTCATAGTCTTGTTTATATTTGTAAAGTGCGTGTTTGCACTCAGTGATATCTTGTATGAAATGTTTAGATATATCATTTTAAAATAGTAGAATAATGACTATCTATTTAGGGTGGCTTAGGATCATTTTGGGGCGGGGGGCTTCAGACCTTCGGCAGAATTTAAACGAGTTGTTTTAATCCAGATTAATCTAGATTAATTTCAAGATTACAGTGAGATTAATCTAGATTAAAAAATATAATCTATGCCCACCCCTATAATAAATACATTTGTTTGAGTTTAGATATGGGTGCAAAAAATGCTGATTGCTGATCATAATAATAAAAACATTTCCAAGTTTATGACAAAAAAAAAAATAACTGGGTTCAAGTAGAGATGTACAAGAATAATTCATATGCACCAAATAGTAAAAAGTGAAATCTAAGATTGGACATCCCAGTGAGCAATGAGAAAATTGACTGTAGAAAAAAAGAGGGAAGTAACAGAGACCAAAGATCTCTATAAACAAACTTGGGCAACCACATCAAGACAATTGCATAAAAGTAGCCTACAATTGCCTACACAGAATTCAAAGCCCGTCTACAGTGGGGCATTTTGTCCAAATGCATGATTTTTTTACAACACAGGCACCGCTCTGTATTAAACATATATTGTATTATTATATATATATATAAATAATATTGTTTTACAAACTGATTTTACAGACTTCTAAATTCAATGTCTCTATATTTGACATGAAACAAAAATAAGGATAAATTACATTATGTTTTAGTTATGTAGGGTGTCACATTTTGCTGTTTTATATATTGCCTATAACTTCTGCAGTAAATTACATAACTCCTGCAATAAATGTGTGAATGAAATGTGCTGTAAGTCTATATCTTTGTCACATGTTGTGAATGTAACTGTGTATTTCTGCACAAGTTTCTTATAGTCTTCCTTCAGGTAGACGTCCAAGGACTTGAGGATGCATGCTCGTCTTGTATTTAATGTGTCATCCTGTAGGAAAAAAGGGAAACCATTATGACAATATTTAGCTTTCAGGCAGCAGTTTTAAAAAAGAACTGTGGTACACCATACTTAGGTCAGAGGGCAAGTACTCCATCTCAATCACATCAGACACAAAACGAGGCAACCATACACACTAATCTTTTTTCATTCTGATCAAAATTAACCATAGGGTTTCACAAATTACTTCTTAATCTTAGACTGATGCTTATATAATTGGTATAACAATATGATTAAGTGGTTGACTAGGTAAAAACATCTTAGGTCTTTTGCCTAGCATATGTTTGTATATGTATATTTTTGCTCATGTAATTGTGATGATATGGGCATAAAAGACTTCATGAGCACAGGTCTAACCATTTTAACACAAACCTTGGAGGCGGCCACTATAATGTCTCTCATTTTTCTTCCAGCCAAGTCACCAAGTGTTTCCCCAATGAACACACGAGAGCAGCCAGGCATCCATGACTTTGGTTTCTTTTTATTTAAATCAAAACAGAATATAAAGTGGCTCGTGGGCCAAACTGACTTTAAGTTCAAACAAAAGGTAATGGTACATGTGATGGCACATGCGATGGTGGACCGACAACCCAGGTCCACCTAACTAGAACTTAAATACCTAACCTATAACATATTGAACACAAAACACAATCACTTAATCCTGAGTACGCCAGCAGCTGGAAGCCATCCTCAGGCCTGGTGTACTCAGGATGTCAAAATAAAAGACCCGAACATAAACAATTCCCCACGCCTCCCAGTGGTCGCAGGCGAGACATTACAAGAAGTGGTGCGTTGATATAATACTACTACTACTACTACTATTACTACTACTACTACTACTACTACTACTACTACTACTAATAATAATAATAATAATAATAACAATTGTAATAATAAAATTAATTTTATTGCACTTTACATTTTACAAAAAAAATCTCAAATGTTAAAAATATAGAGGAGTAAAAACATTAAATATTAAAATATAGCAAGCAATCATTTAAAGCTTTGGTTAAAAACAAACGTTTTAGGCTTTTCTTAAGATACAAACTGTGGAGCCCTCAAGTGTGTGGGTAGGGCGTTCCATAGTCATTGGGCAGCACAGGAGAAAGCCCTAACTCCAGTGGTGCGGGAGCGAGTTCTGGAAGGGAGGAGAATGTGGGTGTTGGTGGAGTAGAGAGTGCGTGAGTGGCCGTGGAGACAGGCAGTGAGTGTAGAAAGAGAGGAGGGTGAAGATGTAGAAGAGGCTGAAAATGAAGCTGATGAGGTGTGTGGGGCCTCAGACACATTTCTACCCAGCTTCAGGTAGAGCTGTGTATCAACAGTGTAGCAGTGAAATGAGACTTTGTACCTGCTGCTGATGTGCCCAAGTGGTGCCATTTAGAGGTTAAAAAGAAGGGGGCCCAAGACTGATCCCTGAGAGACACCACAGGTGACAGGATGACTCAGTGATTTAGCATGTCCAATTGAGACGAACTCAGATCTGTCCATGAGGTATGACTGGAACCAATCCAGGGCGGTGTCAGTGAACCCTACGAGGTGTTGTAGGTGGTGGAGGAGGATGTGGTGGTCAACTGCATCAAAAGCTGCTGACAGATCGAGAAGGACGAGGAGAGAAAAGGAGCCATTGTCTGCAGTGATCAACAGGTCATTTGTGGCCCAGATCAAGGCTGTTTCAGTGCTGTGTGCGAAGCAGAATTGAAATTTGTCCAGAATTTTATTGTTTTATTGTTGGTGTCCTTGAAGATGAACTTAAACCACTTTTTGCAGAACTTTTGCAAGGAAGATAATGTTGATATGCGCAAGAATTCCTTGTCGATCTGAAAAACATGAACAAAGGACATGCACCTCTTTCTGAATGAACAGAGTTGGCCATCTGCTTTTGAAGTCTGTGGGTGGAGGTAGCTCAGTGGGTAGGATACTTGCCTCCAGCTCAAGAGGTCGTGGGTTTGAATCCTACCTTCAGCACCACCACTAGGTCCCTGAGCAAGACCCTTAACCCCAAATTGCTCCAGGGAGACTGTCCCCTGTAGTTAGGGAATGAAAGTTGCTTTGGATAAAAGCATCTGCTAAATGCTATACTTAAATTAACAACAGCTTTTAACCATGTTACTGCTAGCTAAGTTGCACACCTTAAAAAACCCTGTCAAAGAAAAAACAAGTCAGAGATTAATACACAAGTAAGGAAAAACAGTTAAGAGCGTAAGTGGCTGAGGGATTTGTTAAACATTTTTTTAAACATGTATAAGAGATAAGCAAGAGGAGTGGTTAGTCACCAAGATGCTCCTTAAAGAGGTGGGTCTTCAGACAACACTTGAAGACAGCAAAGGACTTCTTTTGAGCAAGGTTCAAGCGAGCGGTGCTTGAAGCTTTGAGAGAACGAGAAGTAACGCGCTGCTCGATCAGTGCAGACAAGTAAGGAGGTGCAAGCCCATTCTTAGCCTTGACGGAGAGTGTTAAGCTTTTGAACTTAATGCGAGTGGCCACAGGGAGCCTGTGAAGGTTCTGTAGTAGAGGCGTGGTGTGTGAGAATTTAGGGAGATTGAAGACTAACCTCACAGCTGCATTCTGAATAAGCTGAAGTGGTCTCATTACCTTCATTGGCAGTCCGGCCAGACGAGAGTTGCAGTAGTCCAATTTTGAGATGACCAGAGACTGGACGAGTGGCTTCAGTGGTGAGAAAAGGTTGGACTCTTTTCGAGACTGTCAGTAGTTTCTCCTTTTGAATACTGCAGACAATAATTGACTTCTGCTCTTCTAGGGTTTTTCACATTCAATGCTGCCTGACTTTTATCTTGGGCCTTGGTTTGGTTCAGACATTGTTTGGTTCGGACATTGGCCATTTTTTACTTGAGGCTAACCCTCCAACCATAACAGACATTGAAGGATTCCTGCTCCCTCAGACAAGGATGCTTTTCACAAGGGCTTCTGCAACTTCATTCAGGTAATTGTCAGTTGGATAGACTTTAAATTTGATACTGAACTCGGCATTGGCCTTTTCAAGTTGCAGTTCGGCCTCATAGCTGAAACGAGGGACTATGACACTTGGCCATGCTGACATTCTTGTAGATGGCCATGGTTTATATTAACCGTGTCTGCTGAAGAGCTTGATAAAGGAATGTGTTGGACTCTGGACTGCTACAGGTTGACATGTCACTGCTTCATCTTCTGTAAAACTTTGCGACTGTAGAGTATATAGATACACAACCTTTAAGGTTGCTTTATCATTTATTTCAGATATCCCAAAATCAGGATCTTGATGTTGAAGGTGAAAATCCTGTTCCACTCTGAAATTAGTCTTAATTTCCTGGCACAATTCCTCAATGGAGTCTAATATATCCCCCGCTGGAAAAATTTGTTTCCTGCCATTATCCTGCCATTGTCTTATGGGCTGGGCCATCATGTTGACCTGGACAATTATTTTAAAAATAAATAAAGATGCACTCATCAAATATTGTCTGAGTGTGTGTATACATGGGTCAAATTATAATGTCAACAATTAAGGCAATCAACAATAATTTGATGTCACCTTAGCCTCCAGGAAATTGTAACTGGAAAAGGCAAAGTGAACAGTGCATTTTTCAGATGTGTCTTGCATTATTTAAGTTAATGACTGATTAGTTAAACACATTACAGCTTGACACTTAACTTCACACACACCTTACAGCTTCACACACACCTTTCAGAGCACACACCATCCCAGCAATATTCCTGCATCAGTACCTAACCTCACTAATGTACTCATACAATCAAATCCTGTTGTTAATGTTCGTGGCGTTATAGACTGAAGAAGCAGAAACTATTTTTTTCACTGTTAGTTTGCAGCTTCTTTGTTGTATTTGCTTATTATGAGGATGGGTTCCCTGATTGAGTCTGGTTCCTCTCAAGGTTTCTTCCTATTGCTTCTTAGGGAGTTTTTCCTTGC
>JBBJLR010000034.1:15522941-15535598 GCA_037577145.1 Brachypetersius gabonensis
CCTGGCCCACCAGTCCGAGGGCTGTAGTCCATGCCCCTTAGCAACACCAGGGGCAAAGCCTCCACCACGGGCCTCGTGAGTGCACTCCCCGAGCGCTCCCTGGCTGTCCCGCACGAACCCCTTACCGTGGGGCTCGTCATGGCGCTCCTCGAGCGCTCCCGGCATGAGCCCCTCTCTGTGGGGTTCGTCGCGGCTCATCTCGAGCTCTGTCGCGCTGTCCAGCCCGACCTCCTCTCCGTGGGGTTTGTCGCGGCTCCCCGTGAGCTCGCTCATGCTTGCCAGCGTCCGCCTTTCCCCTTGAGGCGTGTCGCAGCTCCCCGTGAGCTCGCTCGTGTTTGCTGGCATCCGCCTCTCCCCGTGAGGTGTGTCGCGGCTCCCTGTGAGCTCGCTCGTGGTTGCCAGCGTCCGCCTCTCCCCGTAAGGCGTGTCGCAGCTCCCAGTGAGCTCGCTCGTGTTCTCCGGAGCTCGCCTCTCTCCAGAGGGCGTGTCGCTGCTCTCCTCTTCCTCGCTCGAGCTTTCCGGAGCTCGCCTCTCTCCGGAGGGCGTGTCGCTGCTCTCCTCGCCCTCGCTCGAGCTTTCCGGAGCTCGCCCCTCTCCGGAGGGCGTGTCATTGCTCTTCTCGTCCTCGCTCGAGCTTTCCGGAGCTCGCCTCTCTCCAGAGGGATTGTCGCTGTTCCCCTCGAGCTTGTTCGAGCTTTCCGGAGCTCGCCCCTCTCCGGAGGGTGTGTCGCTGCTCTCCTCGTCCTCGCTCCAGCTTTCCGGAGCTTGCCTTTCTCCGGAGGGCATGTCACAGCTCCCCTCGAGCGCTCCTGGCATGAACCCCTCTCCATGGGGCTCGTCGTGGCTCCCCTCGTGTACTCCGGAGCCTCTTGGCTCGCACCCCCTTTTGTGGGGCGTTATACGGCTCGTCTCGAGCACTCTGGAGCCTACTGGCTCACAGTCCTCTCCCTTGGGCTGTACGCGGCTCCTTGCGAGCACTCTAGAGCCGTCAGTCTCGGCTCCTTTTCCCTGGGGCATCACGCGACCCGCCTCGAGCACTCTGAAGCTGTCAGGCTCGGCCCCTTTTCCCTGGGGCGTTACGCACCTTGCCTTGAGCACTCTAGAGCCGACTGGCTCGGCCCCTTTTCCATGGGGCTTCCTGCGGCTCTCCTCGAGCACTCTAGAGCCGACTGGCTCGAAACCCCTTTCAAGGGGCGATATGCGGCTCTCCTCGAGCACTCTGGGGCTTTCTAGCTCACAGCCCTCCCCGTGGGGCTGTACGCGGCTCTCCTCAAGCACTCTGGAGCCTTCTGGCTCACAGCCCTCCCCATGGGGCTGTACGCGGCTCTCCTCGAGCACTCTGGAGCCATCAGGTTCTAAACCCCTTTCAAGGGGAGGTACGTGGCTCTCCTCGAGCACTCTAGAGCCGTCAGGCTTGCAGCCCTCCCCGTGGAGCTGTACGCGGCTCTCCTCGAGCACTCTGGAGTCTTCTAGCTCGCAGCCCTCTCCCTGAGGCTGTACACGGCTCGCCTCGAGCACTCTGGAGCCTTCTGGGACGAACCCCTCTTCAGAGGCCCTGTCATAGTTCCCTTTAGGCTCTCCCGAGCAACATGACGTGGATCCCCCACATCAGGACTCGTCACAGAACACCTCAGGCTCTTCTGAGCAACCTAACATGGACCCTACCCCTTGGGACTCGTTGCAGTACACCTCAGGCTCCTTCGAGTGACCGTACACGAACCCCTGGAGCCCTCCCGTGCCTCTCTGCACGGTCTCCTTCCTGGGGTTCTTTGTCGCTCCCCTCGAGCCTCCCTGTGTCTGCCCTGATGGAGTCCTTTTCATGGGGGTCCCTGTCGCTCCCCTCGAGCCTCTCTGTGTCTGCCTTGACGGAATCCCCTTCGTGGGGGTCCCTGTCACTCCCCTCGAGCCTCTACGGGTCCTCTGGCACGCACATTTCCTTTGGAGGTTCGGCACTTTCCACCTCGCAGATACCTCCAGGGGTCCTCCCTTCCCAGGAACCCCCCTCCTTGCCCTCGGCGACCACACCCCCCACCCCCCAAAAAAACATGGGAGAACATCCCCCTTTCAGGTTGGAAGGTGGAGCGTCCAGGAGGTCCTCTGAGTCGCCCACGTTTTCCTCCTCGGCCAGCAACCGGAGCACGCATTCCGGAAGACCCTCCCACACCCACCTCCGAAAGGCAAGGGTAGAGAGGTCCTCCTCCTGTGGGCGTTGTTGCACGGGTGCCTCCCGTGCGAAGGGTCGTGGCACAGGTGGGTGCACGGGTGTCTCCCGTGCGAAGGGTCGTGGCACTGGTCGGTTCATTCTGTCACGGGTGCTCCCGTAATCCCATGATGGTTTGAAAGGAGTCCAGGGAGCAGCCATGCCTTTTACTTGGAATATTTATTGAAAATAAAATAAAACAGAAACACAAACCTGGCACAGTGGCCGATACAGGATTCAGAAATGTGGAACGAGGAAAACAGGATACACACATGCATAAGACAAACAGCAACGTTAATGAACTGACAGTGAATGTGACACTAAACAGAACTTAAACACAGAACAGGGCATACACAGACAACCAATGACAACAGACTACGTGTCACCCTGAGTACTCCATCAGCTGATGCCATTTCACAGGCCAGGAGTACTCAGGGCTTTCAAAATAAGAGTCCCTTACTACAAAAAACACAAATAAATCCAGCTCCACCTGGTGGATGCTGCCCGAACCATGACATTTAGAGAAAATTTGGCTATTCCACATTACACACCACAATTTAAATATTGCAATACATTTTTTATGTAATCAAAAACTGCAAACCTTTTTTAATTACTCAGTTAATTAGACAAGTGTGAGCTGTTGTGACAGCTGTGACAAGTTTATGTTGTGGTTACATCAATGTTATGTAGGGGGTTAAAGTAACACGTTTAGAAATCCTTATATTTGAATAACAACATCTGTCCCTGATTTGTACAGGTATTCATTCCAGCCATGAACAAAACTGTCCTGGGATTTTATTGACTTTGGCTCCTTAAGGAATAAAGGAACCCAATTAGTGAAAACAGATGCTGCAGATCTCAATAAAGTGAGCTGAGCATTTAATTCAGTTTAGTTTTATCCCTTTAACATTTGCTCCAACAAATCCCATTAGAACTACAGGGAGGAGTCGAGACTGAGGAAGAGGAAGAACTATAAAGAAGAAACATAGAATCAAAACTGAAAATTATGTTTGTTCTGAAGTGTCTAGTCTGTATTGGTCACAGTGGGTTCTAATTATGATTGTTGGAAATCCCCTAAGAGCATGAAATGAAACCCTAAAGAACAAAGACCCAAATCTCCCTGAACGCATACAGAAGAATTGAGAGGAACCAAAAGCCAGAACTTACAAAAACCATAAAGAAGAACCACCGTGAGGAGATAAAACCTAAAACTCTCTAAGAACCACAAAGAAACCAAGATCCAATTCAATAAAAGCATAAAGAAGAAACACTGAGAGGAATCAACACCCAAAACTCTTTAAAACCATGAAGAAGATCACACACTGATACAGACACACAGAACCTAAGAGGCATTTTTGCACTTGATGTTCTGCATGTTTGGTCAAGAGTGAAAACTGTTTTGAAAACCAGATTCTGGTCTCTAGAACCGATCCCTGGTCCCTGGAGGAACCCTGGTGAGATGTGCTTCATGTATGAAAGCAGCATGCTCTCCGGCTGCTCTCTGAATAACCTAATTGGCTCGACTTGTCACGTTCCCCTCTATTTCAAGACGAAAGGCTAGCGAGAGAGACGGGAAGCAGTTTGAGGGCCCGCATGGAGAGAGTCGTATAAAATGCTTGTCTCATGACAGACTACATGGTTTCAAAACCTTCTCGGGCTTCTCGTTTGCAGGTGCTCACCACTGTTTGAGTGTCTGTGCCAGAGGAACATTAAGGCTAAATAAACAAACCGTGAATCATTGTTCTGACAAAACTGCACTAATCCACGGTTCTCCTGAGTGACGATAATCTCTTTTCCTACAGGAGGATCTCTGCTAGGTTTGGGCTGAAATATTCAACCAGAGAGATGCTGTGGACACAAAGGAAGGCTTTTTAGGTTTATTTGTGTTTTTCCACTGGCACAAGGAACCATGCAGTACCGTAAACAAATATTTTTCCCAATAAAGCAACTGGGAACTGTGCTGCTAGATGGCGGGACAGAAAGTGGGCCACAGCCGAGCCGACTGCATCACTGCTTTCTGATTGGTGGAAATGTTTCATCACTTCATGGAAAGAGGACAATTTATTTACTGTCTGCACAAAAACCAACAATAGAGACACAAACTAACACCTAGGAGGTGATGAGGTTCCAGCTTGACTGTCTGTTTGGGCTGAAGAAACTACGACTCTTAACAAATTTATCTTTAACTCTGTGAAAAACATGAAAGTGATCCGGGACGTCAAGTTCTCTGGGTTCAGTTTCAAATGGTTAAAGAACGCAGAGAAAACATTAAACACTCAAACAAGACTAGAAATAATAAAAGACCAAAATAACAAAAGCGGCTCTGACAGAAAACATCTCAGCGGTTTCGACTCAATGGTTTTGGGATGACCGGCCAGAAAAATGGATTCCAGCCTTTTCCTTGGCTAGAACCCAGAACTGCTCACATGAGGGACTGGGAGAGAGAACATCATGACCAACAGAACAAAAATGTAATGATATTATGTGCTATTGCAATACAGTTTTGGTACAGCATGGTTCCTATAGACCAGTGCCTTTAAATTAGCATTTTTCCTGAAAAAATGTTGTCCTTACTTGTCCTTCCCTAATTTCTAACAGGTTTTTGACTAAACTGGGTAAGAAAAATGAACAGAAAAGCCTGAAACACTTAAGCAAAATTGATAGACAGTGTAACTTTCTGTAATAGTAAGTGATATATGAGCACTTCATTATGCTATCTCCCAAGGCTATGTTCCATTTGAATGCTGCCTCGTCCTAATACACAGTGCCTTAATGCGAACATGATGCAATGCAGTGTCACTGAACAATGTCACCAAAATTGAACGAAAACTTATAATGGCATTATCCATAAAATGTCAGACAGGCCCTGTGTTAGAATTACAGAGTCACTGGATTTGACAGCAAGCAGTCTAAGGCTTAGTCTTACTTGACTGGTGACTGAATAGCTTGAATGAACATATCAGAAACTGCGTCCAAATTAAACTCCCCTCTGCGCCGAGTCAGAATCCCTTATGATAGCCAAGTAAATTTAAACCTTCCCTTGCACAACCATGGCCTGGCATCTTCTCCCACGCTTAATTGTTTGAATCCTTGATTTCCCAATCAATCCAGGTCGTCTAGTACACTCTTCCACAGATCAATGGTAACATGTTTTCCTGATCGGTCCACAGATCTGTTGGAGGGTACAGACCTTCCTCAAAGCCTGTCAGGAAGCTACTAAATCGTAATCTCCCCCTGCATTCGTACGAGAAGATTAACTCAAGGGTTCCTCATCGAGCACTGGGTTTTGTTTTTTCACTCTGCTGCCAAAAGGGGGCACTGTGGTGCCACCGATCCTCTCGTGCCCGCAAGGAGCAAATCCTCGGTGTGCTCAGGAAAGCATTATTTTCGTGGATGGTGTATAAAAAAACTTCTCTTGGAAACTTGCACACGTACATTATCCCCATGCTGGCCTAATGTATCTGCCAGGCACATATCAGATTCCACAGGAGGGGAAACGATCTGTCGTGTGTGTGTGTGCTTCATGTACACTCTCTTTCACACACACACACACACACACTCACACACACGCGTATGAACACACTCTCGCTGTTTTCTTCAGCCTCTGATGCAGGTGTTAATTCGAGCACACTTATCTGAGCTCTACAAATGGTGCAAGAAATCGTGCCAGGAGCCGCTTGGGTCTGAGAATGCTAAAGAAGCAGCTAATACTGCTAACAATGAATGAAAACGTACAGCAATCAATTGCAGTTATGCAACAGAGCCAGGCTAATTGGTGCGACCAGCATCTGTTCTCTGTTTAGCAAGTTAATGAGAGTAAATTTGTGTGAAGTTGGATTTTTGGGGGTGATTTCCTCCCATTTCCCACCCCACCAAAAACCTATTACAAAGCATAGGTTCCCAACCTGCCGTACCAAACTATTTAACCCAGGAAAGTCTTCTGAGTATCTGATTATCTGGGTCAGGTGTGTTGGGCAGGGCATGGAAGGCACCAGGACCAGGATTAATGAACCAGGATTGGACCGGGATCTGACTTGATCCAGTTTCTGATGGTGTGTTTATCCCAATACAGTCCTGATGATCTCAAAAATGTATTTACCAGCTTCAGTGGGTGTACAAAAGCAAAAAGAGTATGTTCTCCACACTCCGCTCACAAGTCTGTTCCTCTGCAGCTTCACAGAAACCTGGAAAGAATCCCAGGACTCATCTGAGTTTTTATCACAGGCCCATCAAGGCTATGTTTTCAGTACCTTTTCGTATGGAAAATATACAGCAGTTTTATTTTTAAAGACTGTATACTGTTTGGTTCTTGATTATATTTCTGTATTTCAAGTAGTCACAAAGCAAAACAGAAAAACCACCAGGATCTTAAGGACCATGTTGGCTGTTTGAGGGCACCTTACCTTGGTGGATTAAAATGTTCTAACTAAAGCTTTTTCTGGCAGTGTTTTCATATCACCGGGTCTCATGTTGTTGTCTTATTTCAATTAACTGTGGCAGGGGAGCATGACTCTGCTCCTTGAGGGATGATATTCTGCATGTTTCAGCACCTCCTCTACTCAAATACACTCACCAGGAGAGCAGGTGAGTAAAACCAGGTGAACAGGTAAGTTAAAAAAGATGAACAGGTGAGTTAAACCAAGTGAACAGGTGAGTTGAAGCAGGTGTGTTTGAATGAAAAAACCACCAGACTGTGCAGAACACCAGACCTCCGGGACCTCCTCTATAACAACAAAGATATAATAAGAGATAATATAAAGAGATAATATAAAATAAAAAATATAAAGAGAATAAAGACGATAATATAAAAGACCTGTACACTATACAAAAAATATTAAAATATATTTGTGTGTATATCCATAAATATATGTTTTTGCTCTGTAGTGACTCTGAACAAAGACTTTCTCTTGCAATATGATTTTCTTACCAGTATTATCAATCTGAACTTTTACTACTAGTGTCACCTAAAGCTAGAACACTCTTTAAAAAAAAGGTACTTAGATATAGTTCCTTAAACCATCTTCAGAAACTCTAAAACTTTTCACATTTTTGCTACAACTCAGAAGTTGAGGAAAAATGTGGAGCATCTAGAATCCCTGAAGCCTGTTTTGAGAACTGGTGCCCTAAAAAACCTTTAGATCCCTGGAGGCCCAATCACCTGCTCCAAGTAACCAGCTCATTAAGACCAGCTTCCTGAGCCACAGTGGGAAAAACACTAAACGTGCAGCACAGTGGGTCTCCAGGACCAAGTTTGAAGAACAGTTCTCTACAGAACCTTATGAATGGGTGGATATTTGGAGAATATATATTGTAAATGAGGCATGTAAGTGTTGAAACCTGTTCAAATGTTAAAGAAAGATTAGTTCTTGTAAGGATGTGCTGCAAAACATTAAAAAACTCAAAAAACTTTAAGAATCATTGGACGGGTTGTTAGAAGGACACCTTAGAAGAACATCTCTCTAAGCAGACATCAGCAGCCAATCAGAGTCATGGGAAGGTCTCAAGACAGACAATGAGGCGATTAGGAGTTCTTTTTAATGCACTTGAGAATGAATGCCTGTGCAGTTTTGTCTGTTTTGCTTCATAGTGTCTGTGCACCAAAGTTTTCCTCCAGCTTTACATAGGTAGAAAAAAATGGCACGGTTTGTAGACCAAAGCCCCGGCAATTTAAATGTAGCGTCAAGATACAGCAGTATCCAACTGGGTACCTTAAATGGTTTTAAATAGCTTTCCCAAGGGAAAAGGCACACATTTGTACCGTTTCACAGATTTTCTAAGAGGAAAAACAAAAAAGCCTGGAGTCACGATAGTGTATGGAGTCACTGCAACCTAAAAATTATAATTGCGGTTGGAACGTGGTGCAGAACTGTTCCCTAAAGGTACTGTTGGGTTTATCACCCTAGCAGCACTTTAGTGTATTTTATCCATGGGTTTATACATCCTTTACATCGCATGAAGGTTCTGTAAACCTGTGAAACGTTCTTCACACATATATATCTTCTCTCTGCGACACCACAGAACACTTTGTGGCACCTTATATATTTGTCAAATTGTCAAATTATTCTATTTTCTACTCTGTACTCTATTTGACATTTTTTAGTTTTTGCTCGGTCCCAGGAACAATTTCTATGTGACAAATAAACATCTTGAATCTTGAATCTTGACTGTAGCCCCATTAAAAACCCATTCAAATGCTTTGTAGAAGATTCTTTGGAAAATCCGAATAAGAAGAGCCCCTTTAACCCTCAGATGCTGCAAAGATCCTAGGACAAACTCAACAATTGGTGAAGAATTACATTACATGTGACAGGGTTACATTATGTGAAGAGTTATATTATGTGAAGGTTCTCATAAATCTAATTCGCTAACATTTCTTTTGGGGATCTAATATCATTCTACTTTGGTACAAAGACCCCTTTTTTGATTTGTTTGAATGCAACCTTATAAATAAGGATGCCAGAGAGGTTCTTTGTGACCTCCCTTCCACCAAACCAGGTGCTGTTTCTGCTCTGGTTCTAGTGCTGGTTTGCAGTTACAGACTTTCTGAAAACTGATTTGTTTTCAGGCTGGTTCTTCTTCTTCAATGCACTTTACACTACACTAACCAAACTGTCAGTTTTTGTTGGTCCTCTAGGTCATGATGATCTCTCCCCCAGTCCCTCACACTACCAGGTTCCTGGTTCTAGCACAGGTAAAATTTGGAACCCATTTTTCTGTCTGGTTCATTGTTAAATGTGAAGAACTGGTACAAGATCTTTAACCAGATCTGAACTGGGAAATGTCTATAGGCTCTTCTCCACAGCTCTATGGAACCGTTCTGTAAACTGTACTGTGGCGCTACTGAAGTTGTATCAGGTTTTGATGTTCCAGTGTATAACGGAGTTTCTGGCTTAATTTTCCCCACAGTTTATGGTCAGTCGTCCCAAAACCGCGTCCGAGTCGAAGAAACTCCCACTGAAATTTATCTTCAGCCCAAACAGACAGTCGAGCTGGAACTTCATCACTTCCTAGGTATTAGTTTGTATCTCCATTGTTGTTTTTGTGCAGACAATAAATAAACAGTGTCCTTTTGCCATGAAACATTTCGACCAATCAGAAAGCAGCAATGCAGTCAGCTTGGCTGCGGCCCACTTTCAGGTTCGGGTCGGGTTCGGGTCACTTTATTTGTAGTGAAAAACATTTGTACAATATTTAATTATTGGACCACCATTTAAATCTGCACCTTCCAATTTTGCGAAGGTGCTTCACCGTCATGGATCTCTTCAAGCAGGATTCTTTTGGGAGCCTTGGAGAATCACTTGGCGAACACACATGTTTGAACACCGTAGCTCCAGTAATGGATGTGTTTGGTGTCGGAGCATGTAAAGGTCAGAGCTGGACCAGAGAAGTCAGCAGGTTAGGAGGACTTTCAGAGAAAACTCTGGAACATGAGGAGTTACGGCAACTGTTCTTTTTTTTTTTTTGCAAATATGGCACTAAGCGCCGTATCTGCAGGCACTCGGATCTGAAGAGGTTTCAAAGGGGGTGGCATAAGCCTGCATGAATAAGCTCGAAACTGAGAGTCTTCAGGCTTGAATTGCATTCACCAAGGTAATGATCATATCTCTTTATAGTTTTTCCCTCTCTCTCTCTCTCTCTCCTTCCCTCTATCTCACTCTCCTAAACTTTTAGTCTCTTTACTTTCGTCTCGCTCTCTTATCTCCGCCGCTCTCTTCTTCATTCCCAGCTTTGAGATTCTCTTTTCTGGCCGTTGTCTCTCTCTCTCTCTCTCTCTCTCCCCCCCCCAGTGAGTGGACGGGGATTTAGAAGAGATTCGCATTTAAATATTTGCAATTTTCCTGTGAGGATCAGCACTCCTCCTTTTTTTTCTCACTCTCTCTCTTTTTCTCTATTTTTCCTCCTCACTCAGCACCACTCAGCAATTCACTTACCTTACTAAACATTCTCGGCTCCCTCACCAAGCACCGGCCTTTATTTAGACATGCTGAGGCTGACCAGGGAACACACTGCGTTCGCATACAGGAAAATGGAAAAGAAGGAGAGGGGAAAAAATAAAAAAGCCAAAAACAGACAGCAAGGCACAACAGCAGAGAGAGAGAGAGAGAGAGAGAGAGAGAGAGAGAGAGAGAGAGAGAGAGAGAGAGAGAGACCCGAGAGAGAGAGGAAGATAGAGCAAAAGCGAGAGAGAGTAAAGGGGGGAGAGAGAGCGAAAGAGGGAGTGGGAGAGAGAGAGAGGGAGAGAGTAAGAGAGAGAGCAGGACATGGTAAAAATGTGGAGATAAGACGAAAAGCGAGAGGGAAGAACACAGAGAGGGTTGAGAGATGCTGCTGTTTGTGATTATATTCTATCCCCACCCCCCAACAAACGTGTTCCTCCATAGCTACTGTTGCCGGGTTGGACAAGCTTTGAAGAGCGTCAGGGAAAATCTTGCTCAGGCTAATGAGAAACTGGGGCTGTTTTCAAATTTAGAGCAAAACAATTGGGGTTTTAGGCAAAAAAATAGATAGACTAGAAACAACAACAGCAAGGAGAGAATGAGTGAGAGAGAGCGAGAGAGAAAGAGACAGAGGGGGGGGGGCCCTAGAGAGATGGGATGACGGAGTGGAAGGTAGTGGAAGTGTGGATGAAGCAGAGGGGCGGAGGGAACAGAAGAACGTGTGAGAGGAAAAGAGAGATGAGAAAAGCGACAGACCTGGGGAGGGAAGTGTTCCGAGACGTTGCTGTGCTGTGTGTATGGACAGACGTGTTCAGGAATGTGTTGATGGAACACGTGCTCTGTAGAAAAAAAACATTTTAAAATTAAACATGAAATGTGTCCCGGGCAAAAGTAATGGCACCCATGTTTTAGAGGGGCTTTAATTCTGCTGGGTTAAACTAAAGTATGTAAACTTTTGCACACATGTGTATTTTTATTTCATCTTCATGCCAGATAACCAGCCAGATGAGACCTGTCTCTAATCCAGAGGTCGAGAACAGGTTTCCAGGCCTGATTTTTTTTTTTATCAGTGATTGGCTGCTTAGTCATAACTATACAATTACAAACCATTAAACTGAATTAAAGCCTGAAGACCTTTTTCCATAAATCAATATAATCCATGAACAGTCCTAAGTGTTCATTGTTCATTTTTGTAGCCATTAGTCATACTGTGTCCTAAACCACATCCACTAGTTTGATGTACGCATAATGAAGAGCTGAATGTGGCTAAAATAAGTAAACTCCAAAGATCACTTGGTACAAAAAAAAACTGCAAAAATTTTAAGCCAACATTTTGACTGGAATACCACAGTTCTATTCTAGATGTGGGTTGGTTAATTTTAGAAGCTCCATATGCTTCACTATACAGAATTCAGGTCTACAGAGCTTCCGCTGTGGTGTGTGCATCCAACAGAGGTGCTCAAAGTTACAAAGTGGCCCTCAGATAAAGATATTAAAATCAGCTGAAGCAAAATATTATGTTCAAGAAGAACATCTTCTGTCAGAAATCCTACAACAAACCACATCGTATCACACAACTGGACTGAGGTTTATAAAAACGCTGCTATAATTAAAGCATGATCAGTCGACCAATTAAATATAAGCATTATTAACAGAGTAACGTCTGCCAACGAGTGAAATGAAGGCTTTAAAACTGGGTTACTTTCACTGGAGCAATAAATTAATCTCCTGATTCTAACTGTCGCAGCTCGTGGCCAAAAGAATCCGATGAAACGAGCCGAGGATCGTGCAGATTAATGGAGTTCACCCTGCCGCTGCCAGACAACACCGAGTAGATCAATAAGGGCCTTCGGTGTGAGGTAGAAGATCATAAGAGCTTCAGATAATTCCGGGAAATGGATAATGGTGAAAGAGTCGTCGAGAAGTTCTGCTCTTAAGAACCTGTTTAAAAACAAAGGTCTCTGACATAAAACCTGCCCATGCCTGCTGGAGTTAGAAAAGGATTTTAGAACCATTTCAAAGATCAAAGATCAAATCTCCTTTACACTCTGAGCCCCCCCCACCACACACACACCACACATAGGGCTGCCTAGGGTCTGAGGCAAACACAAGGTGGCGGGATGCCAAAATCAGACGGTCGTGTTTATGAAGGAGACCCTCCACTGCACTGGGACCATCCGGTAACAGCAACAGCAGGTGAGTGGAAAACACACACACACACACACACACACACACACACACACACACCTCACTTGTTCACACACGATGCATTGCTCCACGCCACATGTTAAAACTAATTAACAGCGAGGCTTTGGCTAATTGGCGCCCTAAACAACTTCAACCTCTTGATCCAACTGCATGTTTACAAAAAAAAAGCATTTACGGGAATGTCCCCCTCGAGTCCCCTCCCCCCCACCCCCCGCATCTCTATCTCTCTCTATCTCTCTGTATCTCTCGCTCTATTCCTCTCTCTCTCTCTCTCTCTTTATTTCTCTCTCTCTCTCTCTCTCTCTCTCTCTC
>JBBJLR010000034.1:15540662-15553775 GCA_037577145.1 Brachypetersius gabonensis
TTGTATTTGTTGTTGATGCTGTTGCTGTTTTTGTCTTGTGTGTTTCATTACGCTGAGAGCACCAATCTAAATTTTGTTATGTGTAAACATAAATAAAGATTTATTTCTATCTATCTAGCTATCTATCTATATGGCTGATTTTGGTTTTTTTCCCTCTATTGTAGAGAATAATGGCGTTAGAAGGGAATGAAACACGTCACATCCTCATGTTTGTCGATGAGGCTGGTTTCAACCTGGCCAAGGGCCGCAGATATGTGCTGCCATATCTGAGAATGGTGTGGCCATACACATCCCCAGTTTAGGCCCATACAACTCTCAAAAGCTCCTCATTTTCTTGGGCCGTCTTTATACTGATCTGGTCCCAGAAAATGAGAGAGGTCTTGAAAGGACTCCCCTACCACACTATGTGATCGTGTAGGGCAATATCATCAGCGACTGGTTCACTACTCACTACTCATGCTCATGGAGCTACTACCACCATACTCTCCTTTCCTCAGTCCGATTGAGGAGCTTTTTTCCGCTTGGAGGTGGAAAGTTTATGAATATCAGGCTCAAGACCAGAGGCCTCTGCTCCATGCAATGGATGCTGCATGCGAGGACATCACAGGGGATCAGTAGGGGATGGTTGAGACATTCAAGCCGTTTCTTCTCTCGTTGCATTGCAAGGGAAAATATTCGCTGGGATGTGGACAAGAGGATGAGGGTGGTCGACAGAAGGATGAGGATGGTGGTCATGAGAGGGAGGATGGTGGCCAAGAGGATGAGGATGGTGGCCAGGAGAGGGAGAGTGATGACAGCGACCAGTGAAAGTGTTACTGTAGTTGTGAAACTTTATTTTTAGCACTGTAGGCTGGATATAACTTTTCTTGTTTTTTGTTTGTGTTTATATTTTGTACATGTATATAACTGTTTTGTTTTATGTCCTCTACTGTATGGATGTTTGTGTGTGAATTAAATGGTTACAATTTCCTTGGCAGTATGAGTGCAGTGTGCGTGATGTCAAACTTTGGAGGCTGCTCTTACTGTAAAATCCTCTTTTTTCAGTTTTATACATAATTGTATTCTGTTAGCTAGACCTCTGCCATAGTGACAAAACATCTAAGCATTTTGACTTGCAGTGCTCACACAATGCCAAAGGGATGATGCATTTTGGGGGCACTGACAATTTCTATAAGAAAGTAATTTAGTTTTGACACATGGATGAACTGTTTTAAGAGACATATGAGCTTTTGCAAAGGATCCATGGTGTTATGCTGAACCATCCAGGTTATTTTGGCAAAAGCACTAATTGAATGCAAATGAGCCAAAGCAATTGAGACAGATCTTTATAATTTTGATGGTACTGACTCTATATATGGGAAAGGAATCTAGTTTTGAAGCATGTGTGAACAGTTTTGGGAGAGATATCAGCTTTTGCTAGAGAGTTGTAATGTTGCGCAGAACTGTAAGACTGTTTGGCCAAATGACCTTATAGTTTTAAGAATGTAATTTCTGTTTCAAGAAATGAGCCAAACCAACAGAGAAAAACTGCAATACCATACAGTTATGCAATAACATTTAAATGTTTATGTAATTATTTGTGTAATTGATAATTTACTTAAAAGTATATGTAATTATTGTGGATGCATCAGCAATCACACTACTGCTCTGAGTGTAATTTTTTATTATTTTTACTATTCTTATTCTTCTTTAGCTGAATTTGGCTACTTTTCTCCTATAGTTTGCGAAATATGAGCAAAGTCAAAATGTCCATTCGAAGCACCCCAAAGCATGTACATAGCTTATCAATCAGATGATCGGGGACTGAGTATTTTAAAAATCTATTTTTGTGGTCAAGTCCCATCTGTAATATATATATTACATATTAAATATTAATATTAATATTATATATTAAATTTATATGTGATTAGATTTGTATTTAGTTGTGTAATTACATTTAAACGAATATGCAATATTTGATATGTGATTAGTCATATGTAGTTAGTAGTACAGCGAAGTGTCAGTAATGACTGGTTACCGAACCTGCTGTGTAACACAGTAGCGTTTGTGTCCGGATCTGAATGCTAAAATGCTGATTTGCTCCGTCAGGGTCAGTGAGGCGGTGGCGAGGCAAATCCGTTAAAAAGATCAAAGACGTGACTCAGAGGGAGGGATTCCTCTTTAAAATGTGTGTGAAGATCATAAACCTGGTCAGAATCCACAATCACAGGCTCTCAGAGAGAGAGAGAGGGGGGAAGCAGAGAGAAAGATAGTTTAGACAGTTTTACCAGGTATAACAATAATTTTTGCAGATACTGTGTTGAAAAATGAATGAAAAAGTATTTCCCAATGAGTAAAAAAATTAGTAAAATTTGAATTGCTGTTAGATTTTTGACCAGTTTAGCCGCGGTTCCTGTGATGATTAATTAATTTATTTATTTCATGAATTTATTTCATGACGGTTTCCCCGATCTTGTGCACATATAGACTTAAGTAGAAGAAAAAAAAAAAACAGAAAAAAAATCAAAGGCCTGAAATTTCACGCTGCGGGTTTCCTCTCCGCACTGCATGTCGGCATTAAACATGTACAGTAATTGATATCATCTCGCCGCGCTGCCCAAGTCCAGGCCTGGAAAAGTTGAAATTTCCGGCTGGTTGATTTTTTTCCCCCCTCGGGCCATTTAGGCTGGATTCATTGTGAAAACGCAGTGATGAGAAAGTGTGGATATTTGAACCTGCGAGGGTTCTCTTAATTAAAACATTGCATATTAAATGTGCTCTCGAGGCTTAAGAGAAGCGAAGCAGCCCAGAGAGCCCCGACACATCTAAATAATGATCTGTGCTACTAATCCAACTCTATCTACAAATTACCTCACAGACAGAAAAAAGCAACTCAGACGACACCATGAGTTCATGCCCAAGCAATCAAAGCATTTATCAGGATTATGATAAATAATTCACCCAACTGGGTCAGAGTTCAGAGCAGTGTTGCGATCGAAGAGAATACAGTAGAGAGATATGCTGTAAATAATGATTAGACGTATTCTTCTTAAGTTTTAATTTCATACCTTTTTAAATGAAATAATTTAATCTGTATCGCCCCCTATGCTTCCTGTAGTGTATTACAGTTTGTCAGAAAGACAGAATAAAGCATTTAAATGTAACAGAACATTGTACAGCCTTACAGAGCATGTTTAAATGAAATAACAGAAACCATATCACCCCCTATGCTTTTTACAGCGTATTAATTCATAATGGGTTATATAAATAGTATAAAACACTTTTTAAATTAAATAATATAATCTATAACACCCCTATCCTTTAAGGTCACTGGTGGTCCCCCTTGGGTCACTGGAGAGAGCTTGGAGGCAGGTGGACCTGATGGAGGGAATTGTCGGTGTGTATATACATGGCTTTGACTTATGTAAGAACCCCAGAGGAACCCTTTTTTAAAGGCTGTTTCATAAAATCTTACTGCTGAGCATCACTGAAATGTAAAAGTTTGTGATATTTCAGCAATATATTTGATACAGAGGAATAATTTATTTTAGTTCCCGCTGAAGAAAGTGACCACATTACCATGTGTTACAAATTACAGGTCCAACCAACTTTTGACCCCTTTTGATGTATGATGGGTAATTAGATTTAATGATTTCCAATACAGCTGTCACAACCACAGTATTTTGCTTATTTAGACCTAACAATCAATAACGTATTGGGCACATGCCAGCAATAAATGACACAAGATTTGTACCTCTGTTCACACTTTATTATATTCCATTGACTTGATAATAGTAGCACTACACCTAAACCTGACTCTGACCTTTAAACTGTTCTTTCCCTTCTTTTAGTTTCTCCTTCAAACAGGAAAACAGCAGATTTCCTCATCAGGACCTGAAACACATCCCCATTTTTACATATTTACCAGAATTCCTGTTAGCATCAGGACGTTTGGTAAATACACGAACACACATACAGAAACACACACACACACACACACAAGCAGGGATTATTAAAACATATTTTAAGATCATTTAAAAGCAATTATGCCCCGACGTAAAGGCACAATTAAGACCGCTTGAGAAAAATTACAGCCGATACAAAGAACTGAAAAGGACTACAGTTCTCCCAAATCAAAGATAATTCTGTAAACAGAGAGTCTGGACACCAATCCTCCTCCAAAAACGGCTTGTCAGCTTGTGTTTTTATCACACGCTAACAACCGGCGCTCTTCGGAGAAATAAATTAGCACATTGTTAGACGAGGCTTTGTCACTGCCAACATAATTACAGCTAATGTATCTGCCAGGCTTCCAACTCCAGTTTATTTGGTTAGGGATTTTAAAATGGGCCGGTCCGACAGCCCAAATGTAATTTAACCCTAAAGATGAATTGTTAGCGCACCACTGTAACTCTCCCTAAATGACAGTCCATAAATTCTCACAAGTACATTAGCCAGTAAATAGTCTAAAGGACTCAGAGCGAGTCATTTGCTTTCATTATAATCAGTGCAGGTGCTCCAGGTTTGTGTTGCTGCTTAATTGCTGCGCCCGTTACTCCTGGCCCTTTAATTCTCCTCTATTTGTCTCAGAGCGGCTTGAACCCTGAGCGGGTTTCCACCCGGACTTGCAGCTCTGAGACCCAGAACCTCTGTCCCACTCTGAGAGATGAAGCCCGCAGGCTGGAGAGAACAGAGAGAGCTTGAACCAGATCAGATTTCCTTGTTAGCCACACTTTGGGTTTTTGGATATATCCTCCTGAGACCCGGCCCATTCAATGTCCATTATAGTGGACATTTTGTTCACCTGTATCTTCTTTAAGTATTTGGAGTTACGCCATCAATGCTTCATGTGTCAGATTGCATTTATAATTTGGCTTCCCCATCCCAGAACACCCCCACTTTTGGAAAGCTTGATACATCCCTGCTTTCCAGTGATGTGTCATGTGCGGGGTTTGCATGCTGGGAGCAAGGACTGCAATGGCAAGACATACATGAGGTGCACGATGTTCCATGAATGCATGAATGCAAGATGTTCCTCTGCATAACCAAAAAGAAAACATGCTTACAGGATTATCACAGTTAAAATACCCAGAGGATGTTCTATGAATTATAATTGACTGCAAGCAACAAGCAACAGAAGAGTAATACAGAATTGTATTGTTTTGATCAAATTGAATGTGTTCTTGGATTAATACAACTCTTTTCTTTTTCTAAATGCAGTTGTATTTTCACACGGAAATCATCCTGTTGTCCTCTAAAGTGGACATGCTGAGAAATTAAAATAAAAAATATATTCAAAGAAATGTGAATTGCAAGGTGTTTTTTAGGCCCAAATAGATAGGAGATCACTCAAAAAAGAGACTGTATGACACATTTTTTCTTCGGTTCTCAAAAGGCTATAGAGTTCTGTGTATCTAAAGAATCTGTAGAATTAGCTCTAATCAGTGTATCTTCAGAATAATACCTAACCCGAGAATTTATATAATATATAACATTGCCCCCAACCTGTAAAGCAATAGAATCAACTTGTGTCTCTGAAGAATTGTTAGAATTACCCCTTATCTAAATATCAACAGAATGTATAGATTAGCCTTAACATGTGCATCCTCAGAATAAAAAAAAAACAAACAAAAACACCCAATTTTAGAAACAGGTTTACCACAGGGCTTAGAAACTCAAAACATTTACCCAAAGAATGGACCGACCAACAGACAGACAGACAGACAGATAGACAGAGAGACAGACAGTCAGATAGACAGACTGACTGAAAGACTGGCAGACAGACAGATAGACAGAGAGACAGACAGTCAGATAGACAGACCGACTGAAAGACCGGCAGACAGACAGGCCGACAGATTCTGCTATACAGACCGACTGATGTTATTCTGAATCAGTGGTGTGTGAGAACGGTCTGTCAGTCAGTAGATCTGGTCCTGCAGGAGCTGGATGATCTTCAGAGTCTCGCTGATAAAACCAGGCGCTGTTTCTGCAGGTGAGAAGAAAAATCAGTTTCTGAAACAGCTAAACCAAAACTAAACACCCGCTAAACCAAATCCCTGCCTCCGGCAGCCGAGATCTCCTCTGATGTCCTCCCATGACACACATACACACACACACACAAACACACAAACACACACACACACACACCACACACACACACCCCACTGTTTGTGTTTTTGTGATTTGGTGTCCAGGAATCACGCCGCAGGTCCCGTCACAACAAAATGCATGACAGAAGGAAGACGATTTTGGATGGAAATATAAACAAAAGTGTCCTCCGGGCCGAGACGAACCTCATGAATGTGTGAAACTTATCGTTTCAGAGCAAGCAAAGTGACTCTCTGCCTCCCACCGCGTGCCCGGGCCCCCACTGCTTCAGGAAATGACTCCAAAGACAGGGAACAGAGAGAGGAGTGCCGCGCAGGAAAGAGGCTTTTCCTCGCCGGAGGAGGAGGAGCGGTTCTCCAGGCCGTGGGGTGTTTATCCACGCAAAACCCTGCACCAATGCTCAACGATTTTAAAGATCAGAGACTCCAACACTCTCACACAGCAGACAGAATAACGCAAAATAATAAACATAAATTAGACAATTAATTAATTTACCAAATCGAAAATGAAATGGATGGATGGATGGACAACAGACAAAAAAGACTGACAGATAGACAGACAGATAGACAGATAGATAGATTGATAAACAGACAGACAGACAGATAGACAGATAGACAGTCAGATAGATAGATAGATAGATAGACAGACAGACAGACAGACAGACAGACAGATAGATAAATAGGCCTGATTTCATTGACTGGGCTTTTTTTCTTCTCACACTCTCAAAAACGAAAAACACCCACAATTAGCTTCTGTCAGTTTACAGGAATCTTTGCGTTTTTCTGCATTAATTGCACAGGTTTCTCAGCAACTAAGCATTTATGACATTAATTTAATTACAAAACACCAAAATGACTTTGTGGATTATAAAACAGAAATATACCTCATGTTACAGTGATGTAATTTTACAAATCTCTTCAGGATAATAGTTCTGAACACGCTTTTGATCTTCTCTTAGATGTAGATAAGAGAGATCTGTGTTTCCCTCCTTTTTTCTCTCCAAGCTCTGAGAACATCTGGACACCTGGACCAGGTGATGCTTGATTCAATCAACATCTGCTCAGTTGCCCTGTAAGCCCCGCACCCTCACTTTTATTTCCATGTCCATATGTCGACAGGTGCAATATTTTTACATATGTAAAATGTAATATTTTTGCTTGGGTGTAATAAAATTATCCTCTTCTTACATATGATGTTCTTTACAACTGTTTTAGGAACATTAACCTGCTTTACAGCTGTGTTTATGGACCCCAGTCCTCTTTACAGCTATGTTTATGGACAGCAGTCTCCTTTACAGCTGTGTTCATGGACACCAGTCTCCTTTACAGCTGTGTTTATGGACACTAGTCTTCATTACAGCTGTTTTCATGGACAGCAGTCTCCTTTACAGCTGTGTTATGGACACTAGTCTTCTTTACAGCTGTGTTCATGGACACCAGTCCTCTTTACAGCTGTGTTTATGGACAGCAGTCTTCTTTACAGCTGTGTTCATGGACACCAGTCCTCTTTACAGCTGTGTTCATGGACACCAGTCTTCTTTACAGCTGTGTTTATGGACAGCAGTCTTTTTTACAGTTGTTTTAATGGATACCAGTCTTCTTTAAAGCTGTGTTTATGGACACAAGTCTTCTTTTCAGCTGTGTTTATGGGCACAAGTCTTCTTTACAGCTGTGTTTATGGACATCAGTCCTCTTTACAGCTGTTTTATGGACATTAGTGGTCTTTGCATCTGTATATATAGACAACATTCTTCTTTACAGCTACTGTTTATGGACAGCAGTCTCCTTTACAGTTCTGTTTATGGACACCAGTCTTCATTACAGCTCTGATCCTTTGTGTATTTACATTTAAATATTTAGGAAGAGTATTTAGGATGACTAATGAGCTCTGAGCTCTGATTGGCCAGCCTAATTTCTTACACAGCTGTACAGCACAGAATTCAAGTCAGTAAGTCAGTCAGACGGTCAGTCAGTCAATCGGTCTATTGCTCAGTCAGCCAGGTGGTCCGCGGTCAGTCAGTCAGTCAGTCAGTCAAGTGCCCTGTCAATCAGTTAGTCCAAAAGTCAGTCAGTCAATCAGCCAGTCTTTCTGTCTTCTGATCAGTCAGTCAGATGGTCTGTCCATCAGTCAATTCATAAGTCAATTGGTCAGTCAGTCAGTCGCTCAGTCAGTCAGTCCGTCAGTCTGAAAGATGACATTACATGAGTTTTTCTCATCATGGCATGGCTTTACTTAACACAGCCGCTACTTTTTAGAGAAAAAAAATAGGACTGAACAGATTGAGAAGTTGTGCTTTAAACCAGACTCCCACACTGAGCTGCTTCATGCCAGGCGCTTGTAAAGAAACTGAAGATGCTGAGAATTACCGCCTCACCGCATCAAGGACATCATGCTAATCTTCACAACGGCATTAACTGGATCTGAATTTTATAAAGTACTTGCTTTTCTTCCCTTTGTGTTTTGCGCAGATAGAAACGACATAAATAATCCCAAAATACAGGACAAAGTAGTAGAAAAATGAATAAATAAATAAAAACTATTAAATGGATCTGATTTGAATACCAATTGAATGCAAATGCAAACCCATTTGGCTCGGGCAGTCCATGCAGATTCTGAACCGACATGGACAACAGGAGTCTACTGTAGTACCTGATTCACTCACTCCAAATAAGGCATGCTTATAAATGGCTACAACTTTGTAAATGATAATTCTGCACGTTTCCAGACTACTAATAGTTAGTGCTGTCCTAGAGGAGGACTAGCATAGTTTTGGAGCCATGGAACCTAATCTGGGTTTCTACTTTAGCATGTAATGGAAGATCAGGTGCAGGGCAAAACAGCCAGGTCAAGAAAT
This sequence comes from Brachypetersius gabonensis, assembly GCA_037577145.1. Lineage (NCBI taxonomy): Eukaryota > Metazoa > Chordata > Actinopteri > Characiformes > Alestidae > Brachypetersius > Brachypetersius gabonensis. The sequence continues at coordinate 15,549,604 of JBBJLR010000034.1, forward strand.
TATAAGATAAAAACCACCTTTCCCCCTTGAACCCCAAAATCAGCTGTGACCCATCAAGGTCTGGACTTCACAAGAACCTCTGTAGGGCTGTGATTCTGCACCTACAGGTCCAGAACAGTTCCTGAACTGTGTTTGTAGTGTCGGGAAGTCGTCCTGCTGACAGAGGAACTGCCATTAGGAACAGCGTCTCCATGAAGGGGGAACTAGGTCTGCAATGTTTTCAAACATTGTTTTCATAGTCAAAGGAATGCCCACATTAATGCAGGAACCAAAGTTCTCCAGTAGAACATCACCCAGAACATCACACTGCCTCCACATACACACAAATGGCCACATGATGTAGAAGAAAATGTGATTCATCAGGCCAGCCCACCTTCCTCCATCTCTCCATGGTCCAATTCTGATGTTTACTGCAGATCTTTTGGTGGTGGACAGGGATTGGCATGGGCTCTCTGACCAGTCTGCAGCTACGCAGTCCCATACCCAGCAGTGTTCTGACCCCTTCTATCAGAGCAGCATGAAATTCTTCAGCGGTTTGTTCCACTGCAGATCTTCTGTGGATCAGAACCATACTGGCCAATCTACACTCACCACCACCATCATCAGAGAACTTTGCGGGTTCAGGACCCTGTCACCGGTTCTCCGGTTCTCCGGTTCTCCTTCCTTGAAGAACTTTAGGTACATTCTGACCACTGAACACCGGGAACCTGAACAAGACCTGCAGTTTTGGATAAGTCATCCAAACATCACAGTCTGGTTCTTCACAAAATGTCTCAGATCAATTTCGTCCAATATTCTTTAATACTCTACAAATACATTTACAGTATTTTCAACATTTGAGTTCCTTTATTATGTCATATTTTCATTATTCATCACTACTGACCTACAGAAAGCCCACTAATATAATTCTAACTCTAATAGATCTCCAGATGAGTGTTCGATATTTAAGGAGGTATTAAGTGCTGAAAGGACAGTCTAGAATTTAACTCTATCACCAAAAAACAGTTAATAGGAGTCAGACCTGCACTGTTACAGATTCTCTCATCTTAGAAAGGAAACTCGCTTTATTTCAAACATTTTCATTTATAGCTGTTCAACCAACAACTTTACAGTTTAATGAGAATAAAATCCTTCAGTTTATGAGATAAATGGATCAGTGATGAAACCTGTATTGTGCAGAAACATTGGACGAGTCGTGTAAATGTGAGCAGTGGAGGTGGTTTGGTACGTTGTGTAATGAAGAGAGATAGATGTTCTCGTGTTAAAAGCAAGATCTTCTGCAGTAGAAGGGTAATCAGGTGTGCTCCTTTAATGGAAAGGACATACAAACATCAAAGAAATAATTTCTGTCCATCTGGAGAGCATCATTGTCCTGCTTTGTGCTTTGATGCTGAAAGTGGTTGCTACTCATTCTTTGAAGTTCACTCAGGAGGGCTGTGATTGGCTGGGTGTGGGCAGACAGAAGTGTAACAGCCTAAGTGTATAGAGTTACAGTTAAACTGCAGGACGGAACCCATACATTAAAAACACCTCTGCCCTCTTCTCTCAAAACACTTCACCTTAACCATCAGAACCGCACAAACGCATCGTTTTATCCCTCAGTACCATACAAACTCTTCACCTTAACCTTCAGAACCGCACAAACACTTCACCTCATCCCTCAGTACCACACAAAGTCTTCACCTTAAACCTCGGAACCATACAAACACATCGCCATGTCCCTCAATAACGCACAAACTCTTCACCTTAACCCTCAGAATCGCACAAACACATCGCCATGTCCCTCAGTACCGTACAAACTCCAACTTAACCCTCTCAGAATCGCACAAACACATTGTCATATCCCTCAGTACCGCACAAACTCTTTACCTTAACCCTCAGAACCGCACAAACACATTGCCATGTCCCTCAGTACCGTACAAACTCCAACTTAACCCCCTCAGAACCGCATAAACTCTTTATCTCGTCCCTCAGTACCATACAAACACTACACTTCGTCCCTCAGAACCGCACAAATACTTCACCTCATCCCTTAGTATCACATAAACTCTTCACCTCTCCCCTCAGTAATGCACAAACTCTTCACCTTGTCCCCCCTGGACTATCCGGCCTCACCGGTGCAGGCTGGCCCTCACTGGATTTAATAAGACTTATTCACTTATATTAATGTAATAGACTTTATTGACAATTTGCCTATTGTGTGTATGTGTGTATGTGTGTATGTGTGTGTGTGTGTGTGTGTGTGTGTGTATGTGTGTGTGTGTGTGTGTGTGTGTGTGGTGGCGAAGGGGTATTGCTTATACTTATAACTGCAAAATATATTGAGATGAAATTGTTCTATATTACATTTACTTTTAACAAAACATCATCATTACCTTCATAAGTAATAATGAAATGTAAATTATTATTATTATTATTATTATTATTATTATTATTATTATTATTATTATTATTATTGTTCTTGCTGCTTCTTGCTGCATTGGGATGGTCTGCTATGAGGAAGTCTGCAGTCAGGCAGTCTGCAGTGGGGCAGTCTACAGTGGGACAGGCTGCTTTGGGATGGTCTGTGATGGGAAGTCTGCAGTGGGATGGTCTGCCATGGGGAAGTCTGCAGTAGGGCAGTGTGTATTGGGACAGTCTTGAGTGAGGCAGTCTGCAGTGGGACAGTTTACTGTGGGACACTGTGTTAAAGGTGATCCCATGCGAACAGATGATGGATGTTTGGAGTCTGTGTGCAGTCTGATTCCTTTGGTGTGTGGCAAGATGTCTGTTTCAGTGGGATAAGTGCTGCTGGAGGACTTTAGATTTTCAGATTGAGACTCACGGCTGGACGGATTTACTGCAGAGTGGGGATTAAACTCCCCACATCCTCAACTAATCTGTCCCCAAATCTTTTTTTTCTTAAACACTTAGAACGACAGCGGTATACAGCAAAACAGCTCCTTGTATGGAAGTTCCCCCGGTGTGTGTTGGTGCTCGAGGTGTCAGATGTTATGCTGAGCTTTGTTTGGTGTTCTGGTGTTATATCAAGCCAAAGTTACTGTAATTTAAAAACATGTGATAATAATAAAACACTATTGGGGTTTAAAAATGGTGTCACACACAAATGATTAGAAAGAACAAAGATAAACTAGTCTCCGCCCACAAGTGGGTGGGAAAAATCCTGATTGTTCTGATTGTAAACACCAGTTATAGACTGTTTTATTCAGGTTATACTTACTGAAATCAGAGTTTACTGAGGATTCTGAGGGTAAAATCCAAAGTGGTCCGCCTTTAAACACTTTTCTTTGAAAATCCTCCGGATCCGTGCCCTGCCGATTAGATTTGTCCATCAGTCTGACGGCCAGGACGTGTCAGTGTGAATTAAGAGTTCCCAGCCACTCCATGAATAGACAGCAGGATGGGACTTTACAGTGTTCTCTGATGATGTGATAAAGACGGAAACAAGACAGTGATTGACAGCACGGCATTCCTGTACACACTAACCACACAAACAACATGTCACTGTCACAGCAACAGCACATCTCTTCCTGCCTGGAAACACTGAGGCAGCTTAAAGCCCCCATCACTCAGTTTAACTGTCCTCCTCATCGCTCAGTTTAACTGTCCTCCCCGTCACTCAGTATAACTGTCCTCCCCTCCCCATCACTCAGTATAGCTGTCTCCCCTACCCCCTAAACTTACTATATCTGTCCTCCCCTCCCCATCACTCAGTATAATTGTACTCCCCTCCCCCATCACTCAGTATAACTGTCCTCCCCCTCTACCATCACTCAATATAGCTGTCTCCCCTACCCCCTAAACTTACTATATCTGTCCTCCCCTCCCCATCACTCAGTATAACTGTCCCCCTACCCATCACTCAGTATAACTGTCCTTCCCTCCCCCATCACTCAGTATAACTGTTCCCCCCTACCCATCACTCAGTACAACTGTCACCCCTACCCATCACTCACTATAACTGTACTCCCCTCCCTCATCACTCAGTATAACTGTCCTCCCCTCCCCCATCACTCAGTATAACTGTACTCCCCTCCCCATCACTCAGTATAACTGTACTCCCCTCCCCCATCACTCAGTTTAACTGTCCTCCCCTCCCCATCACTCAGTATAACTGTACTCCCCTCCCCATCACTCAGTATAACTGTACTCACCCCCCCACCCCCCCAGTT
>JBBJLR010000034.1:15611724-15621724 GCA_037577145.1 Brachypetersius gabonensis
CATTTGTGTTTACTTGTATATATGTGTGTGTATAGATATTTGTATATGTATGAATGTATCTATAAGTGTGTGTGTGTGTGTGTGTGTGTGTGTGTGTGTGTGTGTGTGTAGATGTATATATATGTGTAAATTTATTTATACGTGTGCATTTGTGTTTACTTGTATATATGTGTGTGTATAGATATTTGTATATGTATGAATGTATCTATAAGTGTGTGTGTGTTAGGGCATTAACACAAAAGTCAACTAGTCGACTTCAGAGGCACTAGTCGTGCGTTTTTTTCCCTCTCTCTGCCCTCGCTTGTGTACACAATGCAGTCTCTTCCTCTGATTGGCTTGCACTGACATGCGTTCCTTGGTTTAATCAATTATTATAGTCCCTTCATAAAAAGGGCGGTAACGCTGGTGCGGGTGGAAGACATGCAGCAGAGAACACAGACACACAGCACATGTGTGGAAATACTTCCCTCTAGACACATGTATACTTAGGTGTATATGTGTGTGTAACTGTATATCAATGTGTATGTGCACATGCATTTAACTACAGTATATGTATATACAGTACGTCTCTGTCTCTCTGTGTCTCTCTCTCTTTCTCGCTGATGATGGGAGCTCCTCCACTGATTGTGGACAGTTGAATTCTCTTAGACAAGCTCTCCTGTCATTTCTTTAAGTTCTTCTTTCCTGATGGATGTTCCAAAGCTCTTCTCTGGGCGTCTCTGTCTTTTGTTCTGTTCTCTGTCCAGATGGAGGTCTCTGCTTTGGGGGCTGATCCAGGACTGATAGAGTTCATCCTGTTTCTGTTGAGTGCTTTGAGTGTATTGATGGTGTGTTTGGGGTCGAATGCTATGATGATAAATGAAGCTGTTGCCAATCAAAAACTTTACTGATGGTATTGCGATGAGGGACTTTTGCACAGTGCTGTACATGTGTGAGTCTGCAAGTGTGTGAGTTAGTTTGTGTTATAATCATTATAAATATTATTGTAAAGTCATTGTTTTCTCATGTTTGAATCAACACTCCAACCTGTCAGTTCAAACATGTTTTCTGCTGATATTTCTTATGGATGTGGAAACAAACAAAGCAATGAGACTGTTTGATATGTGTGTGTGTGTGTGTGTGTGTGTGTGCGTATGGGTTTTGGGTTTGGGGGAGGGGCTTAAAGACAGATCTGAAATGAAGACATATGTCCTTTTTTTTTCGTGCCAGCTCTAATCTGTTTATGTGTGTGTCATCTGCTTTTGTCATGAGAGATCAATCCAAAGCAGCTTTCGCTTGGCCCTTATCTTTCTCTCTCTGGGCTGCGAGAGGGCGACCCGATCTAATTCCGTTGGTAATAATCCTGCAGGGCAATAACTGATGATATCATCACAGCACCGAAAAGAAAAAGCAATATTTCCACATCACTCCGCTCTTTTCCTTTTGTTTCTCTCTCCCTCACGCTCTCTCTCTCTTGAAATTGAGCTTTTCATTGAAAAAAGGGAGAAAAACAGGGAAAGGCTCTCAGCTAATGGACATGGGAGTGTGTGTGTGTGTGTGTGTGTGTGTGTGTGTGTGTGTGTGTGTGTGTGTGTGTTTGTTTTCAGGCCTTTGTGGGTACTGAAAAGGGGGGACCTTTTGACATTGTGGGTACATTTGTCTAGGCCCCATATGTGTGTGTGTGATTTTGCATGTATTTGTGTGTGGCAGTTTGTGTGTCTGTGTGTGTGTGTTTGTGCATGTATTTGTGTGGCAGTTTGTGTGTCTGTGTGTGTGTTTGTGCATGTATTTGTGTGTGGCAGTTTGTGTGTCTGCGTCTGTATGGGTGTTTGTGCGTGTGCAGTCTTGTGCAGTCCAAAGACGGAAGGATACAACGGACAAAGCCCTGCTGCCCCATCAGAGGATGACCTCTGTAATAAAGAGGATTGTTATGGAATAAATAAAAGAAAGCTAAAGTTCCTCAGACAGTGAAGAAACTGAAGAAGAAAATAAGGTTGTATATTGCAATAAGACAATGATCCAAAACATGTCAAAATCAAACTATTTCAAGTAATGATTAAGTGTCTGAATAGCCTGCAACGTCCCCACACATCAGTATTACAGTCAGTCTTTCTTTTTGAAGAGTAGAAGTTAAGTTCATTTTTTACAGCTCACACTAAGGCCTTGTCCACACGAACATTTGAATGTTGAATAAATGAACGTGCTCTGAATGCCATAGATGTTTATGTTGTGGTTTGTATCTGACGTTGTTTAACTCAATGTGTAGTTTCATGTATTCACTTGTGGGGGCTGTAATTTTTCTCACCTAATTTACATGCACTGAAAACATGGACCCTGATTCTTTGTTAAAACACGCAATCAACATTCTTGTTTTAAAAATCCTCCTGACATGGCGCTGCAGGCAGAGGAACAAACCTCGTCGCTGATATTGGGTTCACCCTCTTACTATCAGGTCAAAGGGATGTTTTTGTGTTTTTTAAAGGCATGCAAAGAATTCTTTAACTACACTCGCATGTTAGGGTCTACTTTTGATTGTCTGCTGCGACTGGTACCAGAGCACTTTACATGCCTCTCAACACATACTTGTTGTGGTTCCCAGAACACTTAAATCTGGGGACATATTCGGGCCTACAGATTGTTAGCCGAACGCCATGTACATTTTCCTAGATTTCATCAGGGTTTTGGCAGAAATCGATGCCAAGAAGGCGTTGCATGCAGCGTTTTATGACGCCACATGAACACGCACCCGTGTGGATGTTTCCATTTGCTCTAATGAGCAGAAAAACAGTCAGCGCTCAGTCTGTGCTCACCTGGCGCCACGAACGCATGAAAAATGCTTGATTCAGATGTCCATCTGGGCGAGTTTTAAAACCACAAGTCTGACCCACCTTGTGTACATGCTCTCACACAAAGCTTTAAAAGATCATATTTACAGTAAATAATTGAGGCAGGTTGTAAATATTAATGTGTGTTGGATGGAGGTGTGCAGTCCAGCGGCACGATCACACACACACTTAACCTTCCTTTCATGTTGATCGCATTCAACGTTTAACTCCAGACTGTTTTTTTCTGTTATCAGAAATATCACACACATTAGTTTTTGGGTGAAAATCTGTAAGTGTGTGTAATATTATAATCTTCAGTAAAATCTTCCCTCTGCTTTAGTTCCAGAACTGAACAGAATCAGACCTGCAGGAGGGGGCATTTTTATAGCTCTAGTTGGATCAATAAATAAACATAAATTACCAACACATAAACCTTGACAGTGATTTTAATCTGAGACATTTTCTTGAGGTTTGAATTGGTGGTTAAATTGACCACAAACAAAGGAGGGATAAGTATGTTTTATATATAAACCGCCTCTCTTTCGGCCGGGCGCCAGTCTGAGCGACGATCTGATGGAAGGAGAAGTGTGTGTGTTTCCCTCTTGCCCTCATATCTCGCTTTGCTGAAGGACATTTTAAAAGAACATCTTTCATTAACAATGTTATAAGGAAGCAGGAGAGAAAAGAACAGTCGCGCTCTGCCAGAGAATTTAATAATGTCACAATTTCTCCATTTCTGACTCCAGACTGAACGCCACAGAGTCTACAGAAATACAGACTCTGGATACACACACACACTCTCTCTCTCACACACACACACATTCATACACACACACACACACACACACACACACACACACACACACACACACAATCATATACACTCACCAAAACAGACACACACACTCACACACTTACACCTTAAAACCCACTTTGGTCTGTGTGACTTTAATCTTTTTTTCAGTTTGAGATCGTTATACGGCCGTTTTCACTGATTATCGTTTCTGATAAAAGGACAAATGAGAACTAAAAAGCTTTCTGAAAATGAAAGGTTCTCTTTGTTTCTGCTCCTATTTCGCCTCACTGCCACCTTCTTTACACACGGCCTCGTTAAAATCTCTTTAGAATGGACCGATCCTGAGAGGAAAGTGGGAAAGAAAGGATCCTCTGTTTCCACGGCTGGAAAATCCTCCAGTATTTGGACTGCATTACTGGACTCAATTACTTTAAGTACAGAATTACTTTGGATGACCTGCGGTTGACATCACCACATTCGGGCTTGTCAGGACTCCAGAATCCAGAATTTACTGATTACTGACACTAAGTTTAGTACCATGGTACTCAATACCTACAAAACTAATCACTGAACCGAATACTGGATTAAACACAGGAAATGTCTTTATACTTTTACTGAATCATCAAGTTCTGTGTTTCCAAACACTTATTTAAAGTTCTTACTACATTTAATTTCAACTTAAGATTTATAGAAATTTGGGACAATTCAATTCATAGATGGGAAAATTTCCTTCGGATACAAAATAATTACCTAAAATATAAACACTAAAACAAAATCTACATTTCTAGATTAGTAAATTTTACCTATTGACTTTGAGAAATATGAGAGAAATTAATCTAAAGCTGCCTTAAAATTTCATTTCACATTATAGGTTTTTAAATTCAGGCAGCCTGAGGAAAACTAACAAACAGCTTTAAAACATTTTTTAAAACTGTAATATCAGTTTTCTGGTTCATTTACTCATGTTATTGTGTTTAAAGATGACTGACTTTTAATGTCTTATTTGTTTTTTATCTGTAGGCCAGTTGTTGTCTTGTGGCGTCCAGATGGTCCAGATCATTCCAGTGTGAGGAGAAAGTGGTGCTGGTACAGGAAAGGGATGGTCTGGAGGTCTGTTTTATTAAGAAACCAAACATGATTGTTGCATGGCTCTGCTCTGGTTAGAGCCCCTCCTGGAGGCGTGGTTCCAAGGCCCTGACCTGCATGGGCACTGTGGGGGCACTGGGTGGGAGGGTCATGTGGGCCGCGGCCAGGAATCGCTGTCTGTCTCTGCTCTGCTAATCAGTGGGGCAGATGCAGGATTACAGCGTCTGTGATGTGGACTGGCAGGCTGCACCTTTTTTTTTGCCTTATTGGCATTCACCACCATTGTTCTCCCATTTCTCCGTCTCTCCGTCTCCATGGCGATGTGAGGCAGCGTAATCAGAGGCGGGCGGCTAAAGATGTGCCTCTATCACAGATAGCAGCGCCAATTTCTGATAAAGAGGAAGCCAAGATAAAACGGCCCACGCACGTGCAAGGGAGCATGTGTGTGTGAGAGTAAGTGTGTTTGTGTGTGTTTGGGTGTGTGTGTGTGTGTGTGTGTAAATTAAGGGATCGCATCTTTCTCATGGGGTGGAGATAATGGGTGCACCGCTGGCAGGGGGAAACGGCCTCATCCAGCTTACCCTGCTTTTAAAGAGAGAAGCACGCGGGAGCGCCGGCTCCATCCGGAACCGCTGATTTAGGAACAGTCGCAAAAACAGAAAGATAAAAAAGAGAGAGAGAGAGAGAGAAAAAAAACAAAAACAAAAACAACCAGAAAGAGAAGAAAGAAATCTGCTCTTAGCCCATTTATGCAGAAAAAAAAAGTGAGTGAGTGTGTGAGTGCAACCCACAGCAAAACCGCGTTGTGCCAAAAGGACGGATTCAAAAACACGGATAAAACAAGCGCCCGCTCTTCGGGGCCTTCTTCTATTGGCTGTTATTGGATGCAGGGCCTGCGGGCAGGTGATCCGCACTCCTTTCTCGTTTGGATAAAGCTTTAAGAGTTAACACAGAGAGAGAGAAAGAGTGTGTGTGTGTGTGTGGAGTACAGCGCTGTGTAAGTTATCTCAGAGCAGCTAGACCTGAAAATAAGCAGTTCTGTCAGCATTGACATTAATCTGTAGCTTTATTCACCGCCGCCCTCTACAGGAGTTATTAACATCAAATAAGCAAACATTACTCGCCACTGCCCGCTAAAGGAGTTATTTAAATCAAATAAACAAACATTACTCACTGCTGCCCTCTAAAGGAGTTATTAACATCAAATAAACAAACATTCCTCACTGCCGCCCTCTAAAGGAGTTATTACTATCAAATACACAAACATTCCTCACTGCCGCCCTCTAAAGGAGTTATTACTATCAAATACATAAACATTGCTCACTCATTGTCTTTGCAAGTCCCTGAGTTTTCTTTCACAATTTGCTTATTTATTTGAATTCACTACAAAAACGAACCCATCAGGACTGTCTGCTGGCCCTGATTTATGGGTTCCTCAGAAATGTATGTGGTTCTTGGTGTTTGTGTGCTGGATCATCATCATGCTGCCTCTTCTTGTGGACCTCAGCGTTAACTTCAGCATGCCTGGCTGGCACCGTGCTGTTCCGTACTTTCCTGAGCACTCTCGTCAAATTGTGAAACTTTCACTGTGAGATGTTGATCGGCTCAGTCATTGATTGATTTCTCAAAGGTGAGAGGTGCTACACACGTCTCCATAGCGACAAAGCCACGCTCGGCGGTTCAGAGTGACTGACACTCACTCCGGCTTTGATTTTTCTCCTTTTAGCGCGTTTCTCCATCTTGCATCACCGAGATCCAAGCACTGATAAATGAATAATTATGTTGGAATTGTCAAAAGTGTCACCCGCCACCACGTACGTGAGCGCATACACACGTGTGACACGGGAAAGGGGTGCACACATGAGAGTGTGTGAGTGTGTGAGAGGGATTTGTTATGTCTTGCTCTGAGAGTGTTTGATAGATATGATGGTGGGGGGGGGTTGGCGGGGGGGCGGCTGTGCAGCCTCTTATCAAAGTACCTGACAGACCAGGATCAATAGAGAACCCTGAAGCAGGAGAATTCTGTCAGGTCATCTAACTCACAAAGGAAGCTCACTACCTGCTGCGAGAACTGCGGGAACATCCAGAGACTTCCACCGTCAGCAAGGATGATGGTTCCGGCAGGGCTGGTCCAGGTATGAAGGTGCTATAACATTAGATCTAGTTCCTGATGTTCTGATGTTCTGTTTGCATTTACTTACACTCTTTATGTTTGAGGTCAATTTGACCAGAAATTTAAACCTCCAGAAAATGTTTGATGTGTATGTGTCTGTACTTTATGTTTTTTTGTTGATCTCAATAGAGCTTTAATTAAAACACATATGTAATAAAATCTCAAAGTTCTGGTGTAAACAGCCCCCACCCCCCACCGTGTCATGTGACCAATTAGTGGTTCACCCCCTCCTGCAGATCTGATCCTGTTCAGTAATGGATTATAAAATTACAGATTACAGCAGAAACTCCCTCAATATTATCAAATACCCAAAACTAATGTGTGTAATATATTGTTTTTATAAAGAAGTAAACCTTTTGTTTTAAGAAAATACCCGTGTACGTGTGAATCAGGTCTAGGTCTTTTTCTGGACTGCTACTGTTACCATGCTGTTCTGGATAAAGAACATCTGGTAAAAAGCATCGCTGTTGTTGTGAAACCTTGTATCTCTACCATGGAAAGTCGGATGAACAAAATGTCCTTAACTTTAATGCAACACTTTACATCTAGCAACACTTTATTCTAAAGCCATTTTGGAACCATTTCTGCTGGTTCATCTCTCCTAAAACATTTCAAACAGCTGGAGATTTCAGGCACAAAGGTGCCAAAAGAAAGGTTCTTTGTGTGACGGCGTAGAAGAGCCACCTAAAAAACTTTGAATGAATGGTAATTTCGTAAATGAGATGTGAGAGTGTGAAGAACTCTTTTGAGGTTTAAAGAACCTCCACAAAGGCCACACTTCAAAAAGGTTTTTAACATCCTCTCGCCAACTCTGACTCTCCACTTGGACTAGCATTACTTGTTCAGAAGTGACCACTTGCAGCAGAGAAGGGGGCTTTCAATCTGAATGCAAGCAAATTAAATGTTATGAATTTGGAATATTAAGTATTTCAATGTGTTTTATTGATGTGAGTTTTCCCTTTGAGTCTTCCATTCTACCAGTGGTCTCTTAGAACGTGTTCTCCTTTTGAGTCTCTGTTCTCCTCAGTAGTCCTCTCTAATGATCTTGGACAAGTTAAGTCTTGATTCTCCTCAGTGGTTGTAACCATGCATTTGGGCAATTTCTCCTTTAGAGATTTGGTTCCTTTCAGTAGTACTTTTCCATGTTTTGAGCAGTTTCTCCTTTGAATCTCGGTTCTCCTTTATGGTTCTCCCTCATGTTCTTGGGCAGTTTCTACTTTGAGTCTTGGTTCCTCTCAGTGGTTTCCAGTCATGCTCTCTAGGAGCTTTTCTCCTTTGATGGTACCCACTGGGGTCTGGACTGAAGCTGATGTGGGATGACAACTGTTGGAGAAACAGAAAAGGGAATTCCAGGACTGAGCTGAATGCCACTCTGCTTTATTAGAATGTTCTATAGGAGAACAGGCTGAGATTTAATGATGGTTGTTGCTTACAGTGAGCCCTTTGGGTTGGATTCCTCCCTAATCACATCTTTGTTTTGTAAGATTCCTCCGGATGCTCTCCTGTCTAACATCTCCTGCGATGATCAGCGATACGTAAGCGTCTCTTGTTTGCCCTGATAATGAAGCGAATGCATACCTCTAACTCTCATTAGCGACCCTCATCTCTGCAAGATCCAAGATTCTTAATTTGTGGCTTCATTTGTTATACAAGAACAACATAGTGGTCTGGAGACTGAAATAAATTCAGAAATAAATTAAAGAGAAATTTAAATTAAGGAAACAAAACATATAGAAAAATATAATCCAAATAAACATCAGGATAATAAACAATATAATACTGCGCAAAGTGACAGAAGATGGGTGAGATACAGTGGGGTAGAGAGGCAAGTGAGATACATTGAGGTAGAGAAGCAGGTGAGGTACAGTCAGATAGAGAGGCAGATGAAATACAGTGAGGTAGAGAGGCAGGTGAGGTACTGAGGTAGATGGCCAGGTGAGATACAGTGAGGTAGAGAGGCAGGTGAAGTACATTGAGGTAGAGAGGCAGGTGAGGTACATTGAGGTAGAGAGGCAGGTGAGGTAGAGTGAGGTAGAGAGGCAGGTGAGGTACTGAGGTAGAGGGCCAGGTGAGATGCAGTGAGGTAGAGAGGCAGGTGAGGTACATTGAAGTAGAGAGGGAGGTGAGGTACTGAGGTAGAGAGGCAAGTGAGGTACAGTGAGGTAGAGAGGCAGGTGAGGTACAGTGAGGTAGAGAAGCAAGTGAAGTAATGAGGTGAAGAGGCAGGTAAGATACAGTGCAGTAGAGAGGGAGGTGAGGTACAGCAAGTACAGTTTAATGCTGTGACAAACGATAAACCCAGTGCTGAGTATCTTCTGTGATTGTTGATCCATTCATCTGTGTAAACAGTTATGGTTGTTGTTAGCATGATGGTTAGCCATCCACTGGCACTGTGGTGCCAGTCGACCAATCAGAGGCCTTGTTTCTGAAACTGGCAGCACCAGAAATAAGAGCTCGAATGTAATAAAAACTGTTCTTAGAGCATAGAGGGTTAAACTCTAATCACCTGCAGCTGTCGCTGGCTGTCATTGACTTTGTTTGATCATTTTGCTGCTTTTGGTAGAAATAAAACTGGGAGTTCTGGCAATTTTGGCAACGGTTAGCAGAGTCCTGTGTCTGTCTATCTGCTGGGGTTTATCATGAGCTTTGAGTCAGACGGTAAAAGATGTGCTCATGCTCGGCCAGCGATAAAGGCTTTGCGGAGTTCCGCCGCTCCGTCGACTCCGTAAACATCCAGTGCTGTCTGGCTGGGTCTGGTGAAAGCCAACACCCTGCAAAAGCTAATCAGGAGAGTCACCCACTGGGAGCCCCCCACCCCCACCTCCTCCACCCCCACCCCCACACAAACAATCACTCTCTGCCAAAAAATTTCACAAGGTTGCTGCGTTTAGCTTCATGGACGGCTAATTCTGTTTGTTTTGAATGGCTCGGCGCTGTGCGTTGACCGGGATGCTTAATTAGCGCTATTATGAAAGCCTGTTTACAAATGAGCTAAGTGATCCTTCTGACAGCAGCGCACTAAGCCGGAGCCTCTCCACCCAATGCCTTGCCAGAGAGTCGAAGCCTCAGACAGATGAGCGCAGGCAGGGGTTAGCGCTAGCAGCTAATCCATCGGCAGCTGCCGGGTCTCAGTGAACTTCC
>JBBJLR010000034.1:15629471-15642450 GCA_037577145.1 Brachypetersius gabonensis
TGTGTGTGTGTGTGGGAGAGAGAGAGAGAGAGAGAGAGAGAGAGAGAGAGAGAGAGAGAGAGAGAGAGAGAGAGAGATGGGTTTGTTTGCATGTACAGGGAAGTTTGTTAAAGTTACAGTCTAAGATCAGTGGAAAAATACAGGAGTTTTCCTTCAGTTCTGATGTTTATTGGATGTTGCAGTCAGGTTTTCCCAGTAACAGATAAAAAGACAAACAGGTGAACTGAACACCAGGAAACATTTAAAAACTCTTACAGAAACGCTAGAAACAGTTTATTTGAAGGATGCCTACCTAAATAATACATGCATGAACACTGGATGTTTTTAAAGTAAAAAAAAATACAGTTTGTTATGTCATGTCATGTCCTGCTATGTTGGGTTATGTCATGTTATGTCATGTCATGGTGTGTCGTGTCGTGTTGTCTTAGGTTAGGTTGTGTTTGTTGTGTTGTTATATTTTGTTATATATTGTACTATGTTGTGTTATGTTATGTTGTTAGGTTGTTATTATGTTATGTTTTGTTATTTTACGTTATTAGGTTATGTTAGGTTTGGTTATGTTGTTTTGTTTTGTTATATGTTGTGTTATGTTGTGTTACATTATGTTAGGTTATGTTATGTTGTTATGTTATGTTAGGTTTGATTATGTTATGTTTATTATGCCCATGGGCGGGGTGGTGATGGTAAGGATCTGGGCCTGTAGCTTATGAATACTGATATATGCTGTTTATAAAAACGGAGGTGTTGCTTTTTAATTGTATTATTCAATGTTTTCCGAAGTTTCTTCTCAGTTCAGAGAGCTGCCAGGCAGGGTTTTTATGCTCTAAACGCTTGGATTTATGGAGGTCAGAAAATGTTCACACAACTGGAGAAAGACATAAATATGAAGCGTAAAAACCCTCATGAGCGTTATTTGAAATTTTTTAAGGTTTTTGTTGCTGAATGTAGAAATATCGTCACCTGTGGACAGTTTAAAGATCTGAAACCCTTTCTCTGTTCCACACACAGACTCTCCAAGGCCTTCTCCGCAGAGTTACGGCCCCTAATCCTGCCCATCACCACCCCGACCCACAGTGTCCAGGAGTGTTTTGGTGTGTGTGTGTGTGTGTTACAGTGTATGTTTCTGTGTCGAGAGCAGCTCCTGTAATTATCTGGACTCCGGACACAGTGGAGAGAAGTCCTCCGTTAGCGTCTGCAGTAACGACCTGGTTGTAATTGCTGTTTGTTTCCTGCTGCTGTGCTGCTTCTCTCAGCAGGACAACTTCAGCTCTTTCTGACAGATGAGATGTTCCACCGCAGCTCTGAGGACCAGCTGAACAAGTTCTCATCCTTTACTTCTATAGAAACAACATATAAGTGTCTATAGATGCAACGTTTCTTCAGGAAAGTTTTCATTGGAGGAGTTTATTCCCCTTTATCTCCACTCTTCTGGGAAGTATGCTGGAACATTACAGTGAGGATTTTATTGTAAAAGAGCATTATAAATAAATGAATACAATATATGCAGTATGTAGATATACAGATCGATATACATGTATGTACATACTGAATACATTAAATGTACATTAAGTGTTGTTAATCATCTGAACATTGTTCTTTTCTTACATTATGTTTCATATGCATTGTCAAAAAGGTTTAATTCCTTGTCATAATTTCACTCTGGTCATTATTGTTGGTAAAGTACATGCATATATCATTAAGAGATCATTTTACTTTTTTCTTGTTTTTCTTGTTTTCTATTGTTCATTATTTTTAAAAAGGTACTTTTTATGATCTTCGGTATCGATGTGCCTGGTGCGCCTGTTTGTGTTTTATTTTGTTCTTCTCGAAGCCATGTCCTCTGTGACACAAGATCATTTCTCTCTTTTCCCTGCAATGAGAGAGTCAGGTTATTCATAACCCAGTCGCTCGGCTCTGAACGGTGGACATTCACGTGCATCTTCATCTTTTATGGGTATTTGACCTCCTGACACCACGATTGCAGAGTCATGCCGTAGCGTTAAGTGAATTATTTCCCGGGCTTCACTGAGATGAGAAGATCCTTTCAGTCCAGAGTTTGAATGTGAGAAGAAGATGGGAGGTTTTATAATGATTTGAATTTGATGAAGAGTCATGTTCAGGTCTACTGACCTGTTTTGTGCAGCTAAAATAATTTTTTTTTGTCCATTCAGAATGTAAATGTGTACCTTGCTGTATAAGCGGTCGTTTCATTATGTAATTCCATTTGAAGAGTGCGACCTGACCGTATCGACTCCAGGGTTACAGGAGATGTCTGAAAAAGAGTGTCCAGGAGGATGAGGACAGATGGAGCTAAAGTTTGGAAATAAGGTAGCATTAAAAAAGTGAAAAAAAAAGCTTCAGAGCTTGAGAGAGAGGAGAGAAGGGCAAGCTCGAGTGAAGAGTGGGAAATTTATTCCATCTCTTTCCCTCACAGTTCATCTTTCTCCACTCGCCCGGCCTCCAGGACCCGAGCTTGTGGCAACAGAGAGAGGAAACACAACAAAAGGGGCCGAGGAGCATCTGAGCCTGGCGGTTCGGCTCTCCCTGGAGACCTGGGCTGACCATCGATCAGCCTCTACATGACAAACAGGCAGAACCAGCCGTCTGGCCGGCAGGGCCACTTCAAACAGCCTTCACTCTGTGCCTGTCGATTACCCAGCCTCCCCTGCTCTGCGCTGCCGCTCACACCAGCTGCCCACGGCAAATATTCAATAACCCGCTCCCACTGTCTCAACATTACAGAGATGAGGCTCTTTTAAATGGGACTTATGTCACCCACCGTCAATACGGAGCTTCATTCATGTGCGCTCTGCCCAAAACAAAAGAACGTCATGCGGGGGGGTGCCTGCCCAGGGCACGCCACTCGATCTCAAATAAATAAAATAAGAAAAACAAATCCTGCAGTGATCGGAGAAGTTCCTGGAGGTCTGTCTTGTTGTCGTGGCGTTATGCATGTATTATTTGATGCAGTTGCTGAAATATCAAAGCAAAGCCCAGCCCGATGCCGAAAACCATACATTTATTTAAGATGGAAATGTAAACAATGTATGCGGGATAAACAGTGAATGCTCTAGCCTCTGCAGGGTGCAGTACCACCTGTAGAGGGCAGCGGTTAATAGCATTTAATGATTTGAGCTTCTAGTGTAACTTATTTATAAATTTCCAGAAAATCATTTTAATTTTACAGTCACCCAGGTGAAAATAAAGCCACCGCCTCCAAGAGCACCAGAATGGACACACTGAAAGCTATTATTAGCAAGCTAGGTAGCTAAAGAGCTAATGTCAACATGATTAGAATCAAAGGCAGATGCAGGAACAGCATCCTGCAAGTTAAATGGCCAGCGAATTCCTGAATTGTTTATTCTTTCTCCAGCTAGTGATGTGGTTAGGCAGAGGAAACATGACTAGCAAATTAGCTTCTTATGTAACTCTTTCAATAAACTGATAATCTGTGTGTTTTAATTCCGTGTCCAACTTTTTACATCTACGCTTTTATTGGATGTTCTCTTTAAACTATAATTTATTTATACTTTATTTTTATTTTAATTTACATTGTCTCAGGTAAAGACAAAGCCGCTGCTTTTAATAGCACCACAATGGACCCCCGATATATTATTATCAACAAACTAGGTAGGTAAAGAGCCAATGCTGACATGATAAATATAATTCCAAAATGTAATAACTTAGTGGTGTGGTTAGGTACTGCAGATGAAACATGACTAGCAAATTAGCTTCTTATGTAACTGTTAACTGTCAATAAACTGAGAGTTTTTATTCTGAGATCAACTTTGCATGGAAATGAACAGCCATGCCTTTGGTGGATTCTGTTTTTATGTTTATCTGCACCCTCCATCTCTCCGATGGTCCAGGACCGCCCCCACATGTACTTTCACTCGAGTACCAAAGTGGCGGCCTAGGAAGGGCTTTCAGTCCTGCAAATGCGCCGCTTCCTGAGGAAAGCATTGCAGAGGGCTCCCCAGTGAATCCGTCAATTACCCTCGGCCTCAAGAGCTGGGGCAACAGGGGCTCGGTCCCCAGGGGTTCCTCGGACGCTGTCCAGGAGAATGGCTGAGAGGAAAAGGCCAGGAAGGGCGCAGAACAATCCTGTCTAGAACTCTGAAGGACGCCGAATCAATTTACGCAGCGCACCCTAACACACACTTCTCCCGTCCCCAATTATCCGTGTCTTCACAGCGTCTCTGCGGATAGGAGAGGAGAGGAAGCCGAAGCTCCCTCCGTTTTGTCATCTCCGCATCTCTGAAGGCTTCACGGTTGTGACTCACTGCAATTCTTACAATGCGGGAAACATATTTGTGGGCTTTCTTTTAGAACTTGTCACATATCTCAAAGTTTTGTAGCTGAAGGAGAGGAGAGGAGAGAGAGAAAGAAAAAAAATGCTTGGCGAAACTTCAGCAGAACGCCGTGGTTGTTAGGACTTCTTCTGTGCCGAACATGGACAGTCTGCTTACACTATCTAAAAATGGTGCCTGTGTAAGGAGGAGGAAAAAAGCAAGCTGGGGAAAAGAGTGACACTCCGGAGATGAAGTTTGGCGAAACTCGGAGCGAGACAATAGTGGAGTGGTAATGCGGGTGGGGGTAGGAGGCGGCGGGGGGATTTGAACGCTGTGATTAGCCGTAGCGATGGAAAGGCAGAACAGCTGGACCGTACAGATACAGTTCCTGCAAGCCTCAAAGTGTCTCCAAAGGGTAAACACAACATGAGTCGCTTTGATTTATGGTACGCGTCACAAGCCCAATGGCCATTATTCGCACTGAAAGATGCCGAGAATCATGGGAGGAAATGTGTCCATAATGCAGCTTTTCACAGGTAGGCTGCAGGAAGGGGAGAACGAGACTCACTCTCTCTCTCTCTCTCTCTCTCTCTCTCTCTCTCTCTCTCTCTCTCTCTCCTTTCCATTTTTCCTCCTACCAGAATCGCCGTTTGATGAACTGTCCCTTTCTCCTCCCTCTCCGCCGTAATGTATTTCGTTAATGTGTTTGTTCAGAGGCACGGTAAATTACGGCGCACTCATGAATAGGGGCGCATCTCTTTCTCCTTTCACAGCAAATAATTCAGAGTGTGATTAATTTCCAGATACCTCTTTCCTCTTTTTATTTAAACATTTTTTTCCCCCCACTGATATTCCCGGGCACGCTCCCTACACTGCTTGTTTTTCTATTTATGTGTCAAAGCCGGCAATTCAGAACAAGGGGGTGTCAAACGTAATTAATAGGACCTATTCAAATGTGTGCTAATGGAGAGGGGCTGCGGCTGAGCAGCCATTTAAAGAACGCAAGTTCAATAGCGCACACTTTGTTGTCGTCAAGCTCCTGCCACTGAATACGGTAACCTTTTAAAGTGTTCCAGAGGTAAACCTGTTCACTTGGGTGAGGAATTTTAATTAAGGAGATTTCTTTGAATACAGTGTTTTTGCTTATCCGGTAGAGCAGTGCAAGTTTCCTTGAATGCTGCAACATAACATTGACGTGACATGTCATAACCGTGTCATAGAACTGTCAATTAATGTCATGAGCTGTGACGTCCATAATAATATAATGATTGTCATAATATTATACTAATGCTTCACATCATGAAACCTAACTAGAGTAAACAGTACACATAATGCATGTTTACTTGAGCCCTGCTACAAAAGATTGAGATAACATGTCATAGCACATGCCATGTGATGTTATGAGCTGTCATAACACACTGTGTCAGTGTCAGTGTTATGCCAGTGTTGTGTAGCAGTGTGCAACAAAACATTACTTTGCTTGATGTGTACTGTGTACTCAAACATTGACGTAACTTCGACATGTCATAGCACACACTAATTGATTTTATAAGCTGTCATAACAGACTATTTCTGATAATGTTGTCTTTATTTCTTAACAAAATTTCTCACGACAGCTCATGACAGCACATGTCATATTCTATTTCAGTGTTATGTAACAACATATTGATTATGCCTTGGTGTGTGGGGCATTATACTACCCTTACAAAGTTCATATGAAGCCCAAACAATCTAGTGGTAGGTAAAATGAAATTAGAATCAGATTTAAACTTCGCTTGATCTCTGCTACCTTACATTAACATAAGATGTCCTAACTGTGTCATAGAACTGTCACTATAACCACATAACAATGCACAGATAATAATTACTATAATAATAATAACCATTGCCATCATGGTTGTTATAATATTTGCTGTCATGGCTCGATTCAAATAAACTACTGAATCTGTGTCGTATTTATTGACAAAGATGTTCAAATACATGTTTTTTTAAGACAATGTTGATAACACTTTTGTATGTGGGGCTTTGGTGTTTCAGAGGTAAACTCGATGACTTAGGTGAGGAATATTAACAAAGAAGATTTTGCAGAATACAACATTTACCCTTATCTGGTAGAGCAATGAACCCTATAACATGACATGACATGTCATAATCATATCATAGTCACTACGATTTATCCGGAAAATACATAATTTGTATTAAGTGGCCGTTCATTTGTGAATTGACCCCTTAATTTTGTGTGAAACCTCTTAATCTTGAATTTAAGGGGTTAATCATGATGCTCTATTATTTAAGGGGCAAATTTGAAAGTGCTCTTTTCCCTTCATTTTACTTTTTTTCCTGCAGGGTAAGAGGAAAATTCAGGTGTTTGGTTGCGTAGTGAGTCATTTGCTGTCAAATTCTATGCCAATGTAATATTGTAGGGTTTCAGTTTGACAAATATTTTCAAATACATTGTGTTTTAACACAGTATTGGTAGCACTTCGGTATGTGGGGCTTTATAACAACGTTATGAGGCTCATAATAAGTCTTCACAAGCCAATAGCAGGTAATTAACTCGCTGCTCATTAGTAATTTATTATTTTCCAGACTATTGTCCTGTCCTATTTAAGCCCCTATCATAACAGTGGGCATTAAAAACCTTAATGCAGTTTGCAATTATGAGGTATTACAAACAAAAATGTGCTCTGGAAATGCTTAATTAACCTTAGTTATGATTCAATAAGAAGTGCAGCCAGTTCATTACCACCTTTTGACATTATAAGCCCTAATAAAGGCTTAATAAGGGGCACCTAGAAAGATTCCAACATATAATACACAAATTCAAGCACTCTGGAAAATGCTCAATTGACCGTTTATGGCAAAACGAAGTAACGAGCAGCCAGTTAATTACCAGGAATTGGCTTATTAAGGCTTAATTTGAGCATAATAAAGGCATTTAAGTTTTGGACTGTTCTCCTTGAAGTGATGTAAGAGCGCTTCTTTTCCATTTTATTTCCTCCACTGTCGGCCAAAAAATGCTCAACTTGCTCAAAATTACCTCGCATAACCCGCAATGGCACATTTTGAGGTCAAGCCCGTATTTCATGCGGTTTTTTACCTAAAAGCTTCCACGTCGCACCACACCTCTTATCAGAACTCCATAGTGTTAAATATCAGGAACCCATCAGCCGCTGTAATATCAGTCCTTTCAGGGAAAAAAAAATTAAAAAGCAAGAACGGCAGCAAGAATTACATTTAATCCCTGCGAATGTAAATCCTGAGCAGTCTGCTCACCCCGGTCCATTATTGGGATCGCTCTAGTCTTTCGCCGAGCTGCCGGCGGAGAAAAAGGGCTAATTGACTCAGAGGCGCTGAGGTATGGGATTATACATAAACACATCAGCCCTAAGCACTTCTTTAATTCATCAGGGCTTAGGTGGGATTGGACATTAGGCATTTTTACAGCTTCTACACCGGACACAAAATTGTTCTTTAATATAACTGTGGATTTATGACCCTCTCGCCCACCGTAATCAATTCCGGATTTAGACTCCTCCTTTATGGGTCTAAGTGACCTGTTCCGCCTTCCCGGGTTTGGCTCCAATTTCCAAACAATGCATTCTAGACTGATGTGCATGTAACCTTTAATTGGATAGAAATGGATGGTGGCCATTAAAGGCTTTACCTTCGCGGTGATTCAGGTCCTGCCTGCAAAACCGTGGGTGTAGAATCGCTCAGTCACTTTCGCCGGTGGCAGCTCAGGAGCGGGTTTTATTTACTTTGCCCAAAACCTGGAGCTTCACACTCATGCTGCGAGGGAAGACACACAACACCGCTAATTATCCAGGCCTTAGCATGACCCATACCGTCATCTCAGACCCCCTCGCGGGACTATAGGACAATCCTGAGGATTTATTACAGACTTACAGACCCTATTTTTAAGAAAAGAAATGCAGTTTTTAACGCGGTGGAACCTTCATGCCAAGTCTAATGTTTTCTTTTTTTAACGCTCCCAAGGGAACGCAGCATGGAAATGTGGATTCCAACAATGGATTTATCATTTCTTCTTTTACCCACCACATTCCACAGAAGGTGGGACGTAAACAGACTACAGTGCACCATGATAAACAAATAAACAAACAAACCAAAAGCCACGATCAGACGTATCTGTGGTGTACTGATCTATTCTCCATCATTCCCAGTCTTTCAGATCTGATCCCCCACATATTTTCTCCATTCGCTGCATCTTTACGGTCTTGTTTTGTGTCTCTGTGCTTTTCCACCAGCAAAACAAGCTGATTTGCCAGCATTTGGTTGGACAGATAATGTTCAACATATCTGTATAGGGCTGGAAATTGAGTTCTGATTTTTTAAAATTCCATGCAGTGTCACAGTCTGTGTCAAAGATGAAAACCTGGCAAGCTTTTTATTTTAAAGCTGTAAAATACTGTACTCAGTGCACAAACACAACACAAACTGAAGTTAATCCATACTGTTAACAGATATAGACATGTTTTATTTAACATGTCGATATGCATCTAACAAAGCTGAAAGACTTTTTTACAAGCAAATATGTGAGGCAGGAATGTGCTCTACACTTCAGTGGCCTTTTGATTGTTCCTCTGACGAAACAGATCAATAATAAGTGCTTCCACAGTGATGTGAATTCTGAACGTCACTCAGAAACAATAAACACATCCAACAATACGGGCAGCATGGAGGTTACAGGACGCATACAAAGGCATCAACCCTTTTTACTGTGAGCAATGTGGACAGACATAACTAATAGACCACCCACATATATGACAGTTAGATACAAAACGACATGAAGTCCTTCAGTCTGCATTATCAGTCAACAGAACAGAACCATTTGTTCAGTCTGTGAACTGAAGCCAAGTCCATTGAACTGTAGCTCCTGTCCTTAGTTTCTTATTTTTGCTTAAAGTGAAGGAACTTTGTGTAAGTAACACTGTCAGCAGATGCTGCATCTTCATGCTTAATGATAATCTACAATGCAAATGCTGAATATAGCTCACCTATTGTTTTAGATTATATGGGTCACCTTTGTTCTCTTCTTCTGTAACATCTTGTGTTTTTCACGGAGCAGAATGCAGTCATAAGACCAAGCCTTCTCTCGAGACCATTATTTCAATCAAACAAGGACATTAACAAACAAATTACATCCCAGGCATTAAAGTTAAACAAAGACAATTGAGGTTTCTGAATACGTTTCCAGAGCTGTTTGCATCCAGGAACCCTTCATAGTCTATAAAAGATCCAAAACACAACATTGGAGTCACAAACTAACTGGGAAGTGGATGAAGTTCGACTGTCTGTTTGGGTTGAAGATCAATTTCAGTTTCTTCGACTCCAACAAATGTATTTTTAACTCTGAGAAAAACGTGAAGGTGACCCAGGACGTCACTAACAAGTTCCATCACAGTACACTTTAGCTAGAGAATGGTTCCTGTGGAAAAGGTACCTTATGTTAAGATGCTGCTGATCCTGTGAGTAAAGAATGGATGCGGGAATCTGTTTTGTTTGGTGGATCACATGAGTGTGGCAGCGTTTTTTTGAGAAATGGATTCGGTTCTTTGTTTCCTCCAAATGTCACTCAGCGGTTATCGAGGTGCTCAGACCCAACTGACCTGTCAACAGAGCCACATTGTCCCCCACCCCCTCTCTAACTGTCTCTCTCTCTTTCTCTAACTCTCTCTCTCTCGCTCTCTCTCTCTCTCTCTCTCTCTCTCTCTTTCTCTCTTTTTCTCTCTCTTTCTCTCTCTTTCTCTCTCTCTGTCTCTGTCTAGCTCTCACTCTCTCTAACTCTCTTTCTATCTCTCTAAATCTCTGTCTCAATCTGTCTCTCTGTCTCTCTCTCGCTCTCTCTCTCTCTAACTCTGTCTCTCTCTCTCATAAACAACTCGACAATCCGCTCAATAAATGAGGAAGGTCCATTTATGACACACAAACAGAGAGAGTGTGAGGGCCGTGTTGACTCTGCACCCGTCAGCCGGCGTTAATCCCAAAGACACACAGCCGAGCCGGGCGAACAAATAAAGCTTAGAGGGGTCACGGCGCGGGACAAGAGTTCAGGCCACTGGCTCTGTGATACATTAGCAGAAAAAAACACACAGATAACACGGCTCTCTGCGGGTGGAGCTGCTCTGATCAATAGCCTGAACCTTCCGCAGCAGGACAGAGCTCCTCTGAGCTCTCCGACTTTCAGACCGAACCACGGAGCCGCTCTGACGATAAAGATCTAGGAAACAAGACCAGGAAATCGACATTTTATAGAGCACTCTGCAAATGTCTTGATCCTCCTTCATTTCTATATTTTGCTTTAAATCAAGTTGTTGGTGCAAAAATCCTATTTTCTCTCAGACTCTCACTCTGATCTTTGTCACACCGAGAAGATTAAAGGAAAAATGTGAACAAACGTTTTACTGACAGGCTGCAAAGTGTCTAAAGATACAAGGAACCTAGATAAAGGAGTTCTACCCACTCAGCATTCAGCACCACCAGTATATTGATCACCACCTGATCATCTGGAATCATCTGCTACTGTTTCTTCACTGGTTCAGG
Organism: Brachypetersius gabonensis; assembly: GCA_037577145.1. Lineage (NCBI taxonomy): Eukaryota > Metazoa > Chordata > Actinopteri > Characiformes > Alestidae > Brachypetersius > Brachypetersius gabonensis. Next base: position 15,640,328 of record JBBJLR010000034.1, read on the forward strand.
ACTTCAGTTAGAAGTTCTTTGTTCTGCTTGAATGATTCATACGTCTTAACAAACAGAAACGTTCCTCTGAAACTGGTCAGGTTCAGGGACTGGACAGGAAATAAGAGTTTTTGAAAGTCCTCCAGGAAGCCTGGAGAACTGTTCCTCAAGACCACATTAAAATACAAGAAATCTGGATCTCTGGAAGCAGAATACGAAGAAAAGTGGAGAAATGCTTTTACACAGTGCTGTATATAGAACTATACTAGGAAATCCTGAGCCCTGAGACATGAAGTAAAATCCACTTTAGTCCACTGAGACTGGACCCGAGTTCAACAGAACCCCTACAAAAATCAGTCAAAGTCAGTGTTAGCAAGTCCTCACTGAACGTTTTTCCGTTTGTTGTCTCTGGTGAGCATCGTGTTCCTGAGTATACTCTCGTTTGGAGAATTACTTCAAAAGTACAAGAAGATCCAGAGTTCCAGGAGGTACGAGATGGAATCACCATGGGAGATGTGTGGACTTTACCCAGGACTCCAAATATAAACAAGAGAAAACAACAACTCATCACTGTGGCTCGACTGAGGAGAGGAATTTGACACACCTTGATGTCTTAACAGTTGATTAATAAGCAATTCATTACTATATATTTCTTTTAAGGATGCTTCATTAATCAATAATTAATCATCGTATTCACTCCATTTTAAGCTCTACAGATTAACAATCAATAAGCAGTTACTGATGTGCTTCTATTAAGTAACTCATTATTAATTAATTATTAATCATAAAAAGAAGCATCTTTGTAAGTGAGTTAAAAATGGTAATAATGGCCTTAAATATGTGACGTCTGGTCAGCGGCCACTGTGGGGTGCTGGGGTTTTAATTATGGTCACGGCTTTTATTTTGACATCCTGAGCTGGGTAATCCTGAGGAGTAAGTGATTGTGTTCTGTTATTGGTTGTATGTGTCTGTTTTGTATTTAAGTTCAGTTTAGGTGGACCACGGTGTTGGGCCACCATTGCCGTTACCGTTGCAGTGTTCGTTACCCATACCGTTAACCTTGCCTTTCAGTTTTGTACATGTATCGGCCCTTGAGCCAGGTTTGAGTTTTTGTTCAATAAAGAGAAAGACAAAGAGAATGGAAACCTGAAGATGTGCCTTGTCTTCCTGGGGTAAAGCCAAGCAGCGAGACAAAATATTGGAACATTTTAATGAAATCAGATGTTTTTTCTCTATTAATTGTGAAATTGTACATAAAAGGTTGTAGAAAAGCAAGAAATGTGATGAGCTTGTGAGGTTTGAACATTCGAGCAGTGATATGAATATGCAGAGGAAGAAGTGGCCTCTAATGGTAATCACCCATCATTTTCTGTCCTATGAGAAAATAATCAGGTTTTTCCAATTAATTTGCATTGTTACTGAACAAGATTTTACCAATTAAAGTGCTGTGCAAAAGTCTTGATCCCCTTCATTTCTTCATATTTTGTGACCTATGTATGAATCACTCAAGCAGAACAAAGAGCATCTAACTAAAGTCCTGAACCAGTGAAGAACCAGGAGCAGATGATTCCAAATGATTAGGCCGTGATCAGTATACTAGTGGTGCTGAATGCTGAGTGGGTGGAGCTCCTTTATCTAGGATCCTTGTATCTTTAGACACTTTGCAGCCTTCAAGTAAAACATTTGATCACATTTCTTTTATTTAATCTCCTCAGTGTGACAAAGATCAGACAGTCTGACAGAAAATACGATTTTTACACCAACAAGAAGATTCAAAGCAAGATACAAAGAAACGATGAGCTCAAGACATAGTACTGTATACCTAAGAATGATCAAAGTAGGAATAATTTTGTAGAAATGAGGGGAAATAATGACGTTCAAACAGATCTAAAATAAAATCTACATTTGATTTCTACAATAAACATTTGATTTGTGAAGCTATTATGAATAACAAAACAAAAAAATCTACCTTTCTAAAACTAGCCTATTTTATATGAAACAGCATGGAATCTCCTCGCCTCGGCAAATCCTTAGGAAACTCCTGTCCTCGCCACACTGATTCTAATAGCACACACACACACACACACATACACACACACACACACACACACACACACACACACACACACACACACACACACACA
>JBBJLR010000034.1:15668433-15686837 GCA_037577145.1 Brachypetersius gabonensis
GTGTGTGTGTGTGTGTGTGTGTGTGTGTGTGTGTGTGTGTGTGTGTGTGTGTGTGTGTGTGTGTGTGTGTGAAGGTGTGTGTAGGTGTGTGTTTGTTTGTAAATCCAACTAAAACTCATTTCCCTTTTTGGACACTATCATTCCAACAAACCTCAGATCTCCAGCTTACACATCAGTTCTTAACCGTAATAGACAGTTTTGTCCCTCCTCTGAGGTTTCAGATTCCTGCTCTACTGTGTGATCATCCTCTACCTGCCGTCCTCGCAGCTCCACATCTGACCGTCTTCCACACTTCTGAATGAAACCCTTCCTGCCTCATTAACCCCAGTGACTCCTGACGTGTAAAAACTGGTAAAACCAAAGGTCAGTGAGTCCCTGAGTCCACTACTGAGTTGTGTTTCAATTACTGCACATTTCTGAAAACTAAAATAACAATAATAATAATAATAATAATAATAATAATAATAATAATAATAATAATAATAATAATAATAATAAGAGGTTACATTTATACATCGCCTTTCACCAACCCAAGTGTGCTTTACATAGCAAGGGAAAAAAAACTAACACAAATCCATATTACATAGGCATGGTGGAAGGAAAATATTAATTGAAAAGAAACGTCTTGAGATCACATTTGAAAGATAAGATGGAGCAGCAGAGAGTTCCTTAGTTTGGGAACCATGGCACTGAACGACCTACCACCAAGAGTGGAGAGTCTAGTCTCAGAAGATCTGAGAGAGCGAGAGGGAGAGTGGGAGGTCAGGAGTTGAGTAAGGTAGGGAGGAGCTAGGCTGTGGAGAGCTTTAAAGGTGAGGAGTAAAACTTTAAACTTAAAGTGAAGTGAAGACTCTCATAGTGAGGAAACAACTGGATTATTAGCAACAGAAATATTGAGCACAAAAAAACCCAGATCATTTTGGAAGCTATGATGCCAGTCGTTTCAAAAACAAAGTCCACACTCTGTTAGCCACACCCCCACAAACATGGTATCACCAGGACGCCCTCTTGGCAGGACAGCAGGACTCTAATAGATTTCCTGAATTATGCTTGACCCAGAGGTCTTTAACTCATCTCCACTAAAGTGGATACAAATGAATTGCTAGGTCTCGGGAGGATGTGGTAACATGGCAGGGTAAGAATGGGCAAATTGCTGAAATCAATAATTCAGTCAATTATGCTAATGCTGCTAACAATGCTAACAATGAATAAATGTCAATAATCACAGAAAGGGATTTTCCTAATGATAACGCTAATTTGTGACACCAGTTTCATTTCATTGCTTGCAACATCAGTGTGTAATGTTGAAATTTTTCAGAAAACAAATGTAATTATGAATCTAATACAAAGCTTAAAGGAAAGTTCTGCTGGAACATGAAACACCAACAGTGCTCCACCGACCCAGACGGAGCTTTGCAATCCAAATTTAGCTACTCTGGTTCAGAACTGGAGCTATGAGGTTAACATATTTAACACCATAAGCACAAACCCAAAACTTCTCTGGACCCTCAAATCACATCCAGCTCTTCATTAAGTTGATCAGACTAGTGGTCATGGTTTAGGCTCACAGTCATATTGTGTCCTAAACAGTGTTGGGCAAGTTACTCTAAAAATCTAATTAAACTACTCATTACTGATTACTCACGTTACAAATCATCAAATTACTAATGTGATTACTTTATTTTAAAAGTAATGAGATTACTAGTTACTTCCCCACCCTCTAAAGATACTCTTAATTCAGCGCAAACACACTTTATTATTAAGTGTTACAAACCTATGACAATTCACAATAATGTTCTTACCGTTAACTGAGATGAATTTAAAGTAATGGCTATATTTTTAGCTACTGAACGCATACTTCTCACTCTCCATGCCCACTTTGTTTTTGTTTGAGCTTGTAGGTCTCCCATAGATGACATCACAGGTGTGACTGTGAGACAGACATCTGCCGGCCGCTGACAGCTTAATGTGAATTATTATTTCTGTTTTTACAATCTAGATGTTAAAGCACTTGATTTTATTGGTCATGTAGCAGTAACATAAAGTTGAAATTGTAATGGTAATCTAATTAATGCATTAAATTACTACGTTACTAAAAAAGAATCAAATTACAGTGAGGCATTACTGCCCAAAATTGGTCCTAAACTATGCCCACTAATCTGATCGACCTTAATGAACAGCTGCATGTGGGTTGAGGGTCTACAGCAGACATGACTATTGCCTTTTCTGTTTTTTTAGCAATATAGCTCCTGTTCTAAACTAAAGATTTAGACACTAAAGAGGTCTTTGCTAATTGTCTCCAGTGGAATAGTTTTGTTTAACAATAATGCTATTGATAAAGCCCCACCCACAACTGTGTTCTTCTTCAACTACCATAGTTAGATCTTTACAAAATGCAGGTAAAACACCAATAAAACCTGATAAGAAACTGCAGCGAACACCTTCAAATGTCACTACTAACCTTTAGCGTGTGTTACATCATTCCGAATTTGCTACAGAAGCATGGATTGGTCAGTTGGGTCTCCAACCTGACTGAGATGTAGAGAGCAAAGTTCCAACTCTATCTGCACTGACCACCCTCTGGGCACGGCCGTGGCCGGAGGACGCCGAGCCTGGTCCCTGGAGAGAGTGCCGCAGAGTTGGCCAACCTGATTAGCGCCAGAGCGCTAGCTGGAGAGAAAGACAATAGGCAGAGTTCTTCTGCCTGCTTGCCTCAGGAGAGAGGGCCAAGGTGGTCTGTGGGATATTTCTCCTGAGGAAATGTGCCCGGGGCAGATAAGGTGGAGGGCCAGATCGAGCTCAGCAGAGCCTGAAGCACAGACGCGTCTCCACCAACGAGCAGCACGGAAAGAAAGAGAAAGGAATGAGTTAGAGGGAAGAATAGAGGCCACGATGCAGAACACGGCCTTCAGAACTTTTCTTCCGTCACCGAAGACGAGCGGCAAGAACTCCCCGCCGAGTCGCCGAAACTCTTCGGTCTCCAGGGAAAAAGAATTTTCCAGAAATATCTCTGAGCAGCACAAGCTCTGACACTGCAACAAAAGGTAACTTCTAAAGGCTTTTTTTATTTATTATCTTTTTTTTAACAGTGAAAACTAATATTGCCCTTGATTGCTCGTCCCTGCTGAGCATGTAAATGAGATCTGCAGAGAGAGGAAACACGGGAGACGTTTAAACGCCAACCTCAACTCGAATTAGTGAAGACAAAGGAGGAGTGATGGAGCAAAGGTCGAGAGAAAGAAGAAAAGACGCAATAAAGTGTCCAGCCAGCATTCTCACTGTAACACTGTAAGACTGTGCTACAGAAGAACTAGGCTTTGGTTCCTAAAGGTTCCTACTGTTATTTTCAGTAACCAATTTTAAAGTGTGAAGACTCATTTTAATTTTTAAAGAACTTCAATTTAATTAAATGATTCTGTTTTTTTCATCTTTTTAGGATTATACCATTTTCATATCACTTCTTTCTGGTCTCCCGGTCAAAAAAATTGTCTTTCAGCCAAATATTCCTGTCAGCACATCTGCCATCATGCTGATGCTGGTGAAATCTGTGGGTCTGGCAGTATCTCTAGGTTTTGATATCAGTGGGATTTGGAGGTATCTCTAGATCTTTGTTAGTTTTAGTAATGGTGGTAATGTTGGTGATATCTCTAGGTTTTGGTAGTATCTGTTTGTTTTGGTGATATCTGCAGGTCTGGTGATATCTGTTTGTTTTGGTAGTATACAGGGCTGGACTGGCCATTGGTACCAAAGGTAAAAATAGGGTCAGCCAGATAATTTTGGGCCTGTCAGCACCCAACCGCCCCACGCCCTGAATGACATTGCAAGGGGTCCTGGCGCAAAATCATGTCAACGTTTTGTGAAGGGTATTTTGTTGGTATCTGTGGTTTTTGTGGTATATGTGGGTTTGTTGTATCTGTGGTTTTGGTGGTATTTGTTTCTTTTGTTTCTTTTGGTTTTATTTTGCTATTCGTATGTCATTGAGTCCTGATTTTGGTCTTCCATCATTAACTCTTTCCACACAACCGTCACTCTCAATTTGCGGGCGCATAATAACGACCATGATAATATTGTACATGCGGGCCATATCTGGGTTAATATCGCAGAGTTTGCCCTCTTACCGCTCAATCAGGCGCCGGAGCGGAGCGGCTGAATGAAGGGAAGGCGATAGTGTGTGACAGCGCGGTTCTGCGTGTGCGAAAGTCCTGATCCAGCGCTCGTGTCATTGGTATGCACCGTGTGATCGACTCTGTCACAGTGCGAAACCGACTCCATCCAAATGATTCGAAAGGTCAATTGAAGGCGGGCGTCTCTGAGAGAGCGTAATAGTGCTCTAAAAGGCATGAAAAACTTCACTAGAATTGGAAAGAGGATCATTTACCCTGGAGCCTTTCACCTCAGAGTTATAGATGGTGATAAGAAAATCATGCTATTTTTTTCCTCTCTGAATTATTACAGCTTCTCTGAGACGAGAGGAGAAATCGTGTGGGGGAGCTTTACTGCGATGTGAATTTAAAGGAGAGTCATTGTTACTTTGGTGTTGGTTTCATATTGTGTTTTCATGGTGTTCAGACTGGAAGGACCACCACTTCCTGATTGGCCACTTATTTCAACTATGTTCTTCCTGCACGTCGACTCAAACTTAACCAATAAAAACAGTTCATTTTAAACAGTGAAGCATGAACTCCAGCGCCCGGTCTCTGAAATACACGCCCTCTTTTTGGAAGGCCTTCTCCTGCCCTGCTAAGATAGAGCTAGATGTGTGAGCCAGTGAAGCTCTGTCCACTTCTGAACTCTGCATGGAAAAAAAATTAACTGTTTAATTACCTAATCGCATTTAAACAAGACAAGAACTCGACTTCACAGTACAATTCCACTCACTAATGGATTGACAGTGGTTTATTACTGTCATTGATTAGAAAACCCCACTCATAACTGATTAAAAAGCAATTACGACACATAAAGAAGAGGCTGTATCTGAATATGAATATGTGATGAAGCTAAAAGGTATGATGCTGAGTAAAGAAAAAGATCAATAACCAGCTGGATCTGAGCTGTAGATGAATGTGGGCTCGCTGCTACTGGTTTTAGTTATGTGTTGTAACTTCTTATTATTTAATATGTAATCAATAACCACTAATAAACACATTAAAGCATTTGGAACCTCCTTGTGATGTTATTGTACTACATATATAAAATTCTGAATATAATTAAATGTACAATGAAATGTGGACAGTACCTTAGTGGTGCCACCAGCAGTCCTTGGATTGAAACCCACAACCCATATCTTTAATGGCATATATAGATATATAATAAATAATAAACATAATGTAGTAATCTATTCTAATAATCTACTCTTCACTCACACTGTCTGATAAAAGGCTTTGATCACATCGTCTGGGATCAAATACTAAGAAATTAGAAAAGAATATAAACCAGAAGATAAGAGATGGTTTTAAAGATCTTAGGCTCTAGTTCTGATGGAGAACCTCAGACGTTCAAACACTAACATGAAAGTTTGAGATCATTTAATTAATTGATTTAGTTCAAACATTGAAAAAAAACTCAAAAAGTCAAAATTTCATCATGTGAGTAGTTTCTGTGGGTCGCAGTAACGTTAAATCATGAATCGCAGAGGCTAAATTGTTAAACAGTGAAGAGACGAGAAGGAGCCGATCAGACACCAGTAGAAACCGCAACCGAAAAAAAAAAAAATCCATATTAGAGCTTAAAAAGGTTTTTGAGATGTTGTTACCATTTTATCACCCCGTGACAACAGTGTGTGTGATGTTGGGGTCAATGGAGGTGACATGATGGGGTTAAAAAGGCTTTAAAATGGGTTAGAAATAGGAGGAGATTAGAATTAGAATCTAAAATCTAACATCTGGTTCTCTGATTGGTAAACAGTTGGGGGGGGGGGGTGTGCGCTGAAACTGTTGGCTGTTAGAATGAGCCCCGAAAGTTTTAATTTCTGCGTTTGCTCGCAGGAGCACATAATGAGAGTCTGGCACCGAGAGCGAATGCATTAAAAGTCTGTAGAGGAAAAGTGACACTTTATTATTCGCTCTCAAGCTCAACACACTCAGAATCAGGTCTCAAGTTTCAGGACAATACTCCAGCTCCAAAACCCTGATTATCTGTTCATTTATCTATTTATTTCTTTATCTATCTGTCTATTTATTTATATATTTTAAAACTTAACACCATATGTTGCCAAGCCTCAGCACAAATAAATAAAACAAAATAAATCTTCATCGTTTGAATTATTTTGATGAGTATCAGGTACACAACAATTTTACCAAATGAAAAAAACACCAGTAAAACCAAATGCAGCGGCTGTTGTCCAGGTCTGCTGTTGTTTGGTTTTTGCAGGTTTGTAGATAATAATAATAACTGAACTTGTGTGTGTGTGGTTGTGCTGAAACAGGTGTGTATGGTTTGTTGAGCCACACAATCTGCAATAAAAGGTTTTATTATTAAATTCCTGTGTTTTTAATGGATCTGTGGTTTGTGCAGCTGCTCTAATCAACTCCTCATAAATTTCACAGATACTGTAGTGTCACAGATTGATCCATTAGTAACCATTTTTTAATACAGCTTTAATAATTTGTGTGTGTTTGTGTGTGTGTGTGTGTCTGTGTGTGTGTGTGTGTGTGTGTAAAATGTAGGTGTGCTGCATTAGGAATATTTACACTAAATATTATATACAGATATTGTATACAGAAATGAATGTTTATATAAACTTATATACATTGTTTTGAATACTAGTTGAACTTTTAAAATCAAGGCCTTCCCCTGATAAGCAAAAATACATTCGACTTAATTATGAACATGGAATAACATGTGTAGAGTCTCATAAAGGCGTTTCTGTCTGATTGCATCTATTTTATTGTTTCATAAATGTCACTAAAGTACTGCTGTCATGTCGGCTGTCCGTCACACTCTCTGAATTAAAACTCCCACACACACACACACACACACACACACTGCTGTCAGCTGTTAATTGTGCTTGCAGGTGCCACAGCAGCCGCCGCCGCAGCAGAAAGATCACACTCGGAGGCAGAAAGGTCACAGTCAACATCACAGCTCTGCTCGCAGAACAGCGGGACCAGCGCAGACGCAGGAGTTACTTCTCATTTGCAAATGAGTCTCCCTAAAGGCGACAATACGAACACCCACACACTCTCTGATTCTGCTGCTGCTGCTGCTGCGTGTGTGTGTGTGTGTGTGTGTGTGTGTAGGAGACACATGCATTGTTCTAAGGAGACAGCGAGACTGATCAGATAGAGGGGAAGGAGCGTTGCGTAAGTTGTGCGTGTGAAGTGAGCTAAAGGTTGTTTTGGCATGTGGAAGGAAGCTGATGATGGAAAGACTGGGGGAGGAAAACGTTGTGTTTAAGTTTAAAGAGACATTGATGAAGTTCCTGGAGCTACAGACAGGTAGCACCAGCAGGGTGCTGCTGCAGTACCACCCACAGCCTGCAGGGCAGAACCAGGCTGCGGCTCCAGTACATAAGTACAGTTCATTTATATTTATATATATATATATATATATATATATATAAACAGCCATGTAAAAATACGCTTTCTCCTTTGTCAGTGTTAGCTGTTTGCACAGTTTGTGGCAGTGTGTGTGTGTGTGTGTGTGTGTGTGTGTGTGTGTGTGTGTGTGTGTAAAGTAAAAAAAAATGTCCACCATTAATTTGTTACAAAACTTCTGGACTTTCATGTCTGGAATAATAATGCTATGTGTAGATACTTACATGTATAACAGTATGCTCCATATGTGTTATTTATACAAAAATGTAATAATATATATATGTATTAATAATAATATGCCCCATATTTATTGTATATGAAGTTGAAGTTGAAGTTTATTGTCATGTGCACAGAATACAGTGTACAGAGCACAATGAAATTCCTACTTAAACACCCTCTTCACAGATAGAACATAGAGACATAAAAGACATTAAAGACATAAAAGACAAAACAGTGCAGCGATAATAACTAGTCACGGGTTGAGTTGTATAATATAAAGTATAAAGTAACAGTGCAGTGTAAGGTGACAGTGCAATGTAAAGTGAATAATGGAGTGTAAAGTGAACAGTGCAGTGAAAAAGTGTGAGTGCAGTGCAAAGTGAACAGTGCAGTGTAAAGTGAATAGTGCAGTGTAAAGTGAACAGTGCAGTGAAAAAGTGTGAGTGCAGTGTGAATTGTTGTGTGCTACAATACAGCTGTATTCTACAACAGAGAGGACCACAGTTATTGTGTGTTGAACAGTCTGATGGCACTGGGGTAAAAACTGTTCCTGAATCGTGTTGTGCATGTGTGTATTGTCCTGAGTTTCCTGCCGGATGGCAGGTGAAAAAGTGTGTATGCGTAGTTTTTCTGAGACAAAAGTGTGAATGCGTAGTTTTTCTGAGACAGTGCGTGCTGTAAATGTCCATTATTGCAGGGAGCAGAGTGCCTGTGATCCTCTGGGCCGTTTTCACCACCCTCTGCAGACCCTTCACGCCCTGAACAGTGCAGCTGCCATACCAAGATGCAACACTCCCTGTGAGGCACACAGCACATCTGTAGAAGCTGGTGAGGACAGAGGTGGACACCCCAGCCTTCTTCAGGCGTCTGAGGAAGTGAAGTCTTTGGTGGGCTTTTTTGGTGACTGCTGCTGCGTGTTCTGAGGACTTGAAATCAGCACTGAGTGTGACCCCAAGGAGCCTGAAGCTGCTGACCCTTTCCACAGCATCTCCCCTGAAGTAGATGGGGGGTGAACTGCACAGTGCTTTCTAAAATCCAGTACCATCTCTTTAGTTTTGCTGGTGTTGAGAGAGAGATTGTTCTCCTGACACCATTCCGCCAGGAGTCTCACCTCCTCTCTGTAGGCCGTCTCGTCGTCGTTGTTGATCAGGCCCACAATGGTGGTATCATCAGCAAACTTGATGGTGGTGCTGGAGCTGTGTCTGGACACACATGGGGCTCAGAACGCTTCCCTGTGGCACACCAGTGTTGAGGATCATTGTGGTGGCGGTCTGTTGGTAAGGAAGTCCAGAACCCAGTTGCACAGAGTGGCACTGAGTCCCAGCTGCAGCAGCTTCTTGATCAGCTTGGAGGGGATGACCGTGTGGAATGCGGAGCTGAAATCCACAAACAACAGTCTGGCATAGCAGTTCTTATTGTCCAAGTGAGCCAGGGCAGTGTGAATTGTGTGAGAGATGGCATCTTCAGTGGATCTATTGTGCCGGCATGCAAACTGAAGGGGGTCCAGATTGGTTGTCATTGACCTCATGATGTGTCCCATTACCAGCCTTTCAAAGCACTTCATTGTGATGGAGGTTAGTGCAACAGGCCGAAAGTCGTTAAGGCAGCTGGCTTTGTTCTTCTTGGGGACAGGAAAAATGGTGGTATTTTTTAAGCAGACGGGGACACTTGAGCTTTTCAGTGAGGTGTTAAAAATGTCTGTAAAGACGGCAGACAGCTGTTCACTGCACACCTTCAATATACGACCCAAAATTCCGTCTGGGCCGGCAGCTTTGCGGGTGTTGACTCTGTTAAAACTCTTTTTGACGTCTGTAACAGAGATGGTGGCAGGGACGTGGGTTAGCGAGCTCGAATCGCGCATAGAACGCATTCAGTTCGTTTGGGAGTGATGGGCTGTCGGGAATGAGAGTGTGTGCTCGTGGTTTGTAGTCCATTAGTGTCTGAATCCCCCTCCACATCTGACGTGCGTCACATGTGCAGCTGAACTGGAAGTCCACCATACTGCTGTACTCCCGTTTTGCGTTCCTGATGACTTTCCGGAGATCGTATCTGCATTTCTTGTACAGGTCCGTGTCTCCAGACTGGAAAGCAGTCTTCGCCGGATGTCAGCATTGACCCAGGGTTTCTGGTTGAGAAAGGATCGGACAGTTTTTGTGGGGATGCATTCATTCACGCAGGTCCTAATAAAATCAGTGACCGCAGTGGTGTACTCGTACAGGTCAGAGGATGAGTCTCTGAACATGTCCCTGTCCACACAGTCAAAAACAGTCCTGAAGCTTCTCCTCTCCCTCACGTGTCCAGCGCTGCACAGTTCGTGTCACCGGCTCCTCGCGCTTTAGTCTCTGCCTGTAAACAGGCAGCAACAGAACCGTGCAGTGGTCCGAGGCCCCCAAGTGGACACACGGCAAAGACCGGTATGCCCCTCGATGTAGGGGCAGGAGACATCCTGGTCGTATTTCGGATACAGACTCCTAAAATTAGCCCTATTAAAGTCCCCAGAGACAATGACTGGTCCGTCAGGCTGTGCATTCTCGTGGCTGGTGATCAGCTGTTAAAGTTCACTCAGAGCGCGATGTGTGTTTCCTTGTGGTGGAATATAGACTGAATATAGGAATATAGGCTGAACTCTCTGGGCAAATAATACAGCTGCCATTTGATCAGCTCAGCTTGATCAGCAGGTATTTGAGGTCCGGGGTGCAGTTTTGTGCAATTATTTCTAAGTTTGTGCACCACGAGTTATTGACGAGAAAGCACATGCCACCCCCGTGTTTCTTCCCCGAAGACTCTGTCCGATCAGCCCGGTGGATTGTGAACCCCTCCGGTAGGACTGCGTGGTCCGGAATGCTCTCGGTTAGCCACGTCTCTGTGAAACAGAGGACACAGCAGTTCCTCAGCTCTCTTTGGAGTTGAAGTCTTCCTCCGAGATCGTCCAATTTGTTGTCCAAGGACTGGACATTTACCAGGAAAATACTGGGCATCGGTAGTCGTAGTCCGTGGCATGTCACTCTGACTTGCATCCCGGCCCTTCAGCCCTGTCTCTGGTTGCGCATCCGGGTCCGGGTACCCCCAACTGAGTCGCTGCGGCCGATGTGTTCGCGGGTGAGTAGCAATCTCATCTCAGGATCTAAAACACCAGTTTTTCCATGTTGTTTAGTAGTGTTTGTCTGTTGTACTTAATTAAACTACTCGCTGGCTGCAAACTAGACATTACAAACAAGACAAAACACACAAAAACAGACAATCTGCGAGGAGCGGCATTCAACACGTCGTCAGCACTACGGCGCCACATTACTACATTATGTATATTTTCATCTAAACTGGCTCCGCCCATAAATCAGAACATGATTGGTTGATTATTCATCCTAACGATGTTGATGGTTAATCTGACATGGTGGGACTTCAGAAGTCGCTCAGATGCAGCCACCTAGTTCTGACAGAGGGGAACGATCTGATTTGATCATTTCTGTTTGTTTTAGAAAAGCACCTCTACTGTTTAAGACCAAAACTTTATAATGGTTTTAGAAGAGCAGAACTGTGGGAGTTACCAGGTTTAAACACAGAAAAGACTTTGAAAAATAAAAGAAGTACAATTTGCAAATGTAGATTAAATGTTATATATATATTTAATCGCATGCCTTTAATGTTTAATAGCATGGACGTTGAGAAGAATAGAGAGATATGCAGGCGTTAGAGTAGCTTCTCAGCCAGGAATTCTTCTTTCAGGCCTTTTCAGGTCTGTTTTTATTTCTCAAGGACGTTCTCCGCGTTTCCTCCAGCTGCTCCACTACAGAACCCTTTCATTGTTACAGTTCTGAAGGATGAACAGAAACCACAGAAGCCAAATGTGAGTTTATTGGATTTGATATGAACTAAACTGCTAGAAAAGTTAGGGCTGCTTATTCCACCATTGTCCCGAAAGGCAGTGTGAGCAACGTTCTGTCTAAATGTGATACATTAGCAGTTTGACCTCCAGGATATTGGTGAGGCTCTTTATATCTTCTGTATTTTTATCTCATTATTCCTCCTGATATCAGCAGGAGAGGCAGGACGTGTGTGGCGATTCTGCAGGATTATAATTATAAAAATATTATTCATTTCAAGTGTAGGGTCTATACGGAGCACTATCTCACCCAGCCCTTATTCTGATTAAACTGTTTTTAATACACATTTCAAGACCTCAGTTAACTCTGTCCAGGCTACAGTACATTTTGAAATGTAAAGGTTTTGTGATGTCACCAAAAACTGTTTTAACATTTATCTGCATATTTAGCCTGCAGTCCTTCAGCTGCACCCCCTACCTCCAAATAAGGACTGCTTTGGGCTGGGCAGCTGTTTAAATTAGGTACAGACAATCAAAACAGATGTAATTTACACACACAGGTCTTAAAGGTACGCTGACAGAAATGGCCTGTTTGATTAAAAGGGATGAAGTTGTGGATCGAAGGTATGGGAATAAATAAGGACTGCCTTTGGTGAATAAAAGCACAAAAAATAAAATAGGAAATGCGAAGTGTGATTATGTTACTTTTTGTATACAATTTCTTTTTCAGAAGTGCATGCCTGAAAAAGAGAGTGTGAAAAAAAACTAATGAAAAATAGATTTAGATTTACAGAAAAGTACACAGGAAAACAAAAATGACTGAATCACTTAAACTGTCAAACAAATGCTTTTAGTCTCCTTATGGCTAAATATAAACATGTTTATCACCAACACGTGCAACTTTGAACTGACTCAAGGCAGAAAAAGCAGACAAGCAAGCATTCACGAGTTAACAGCTTTAGTGTGTTAAAGGCTGTTAGTGAACAGATATTCACTCTAAACCAGTGAGGAGATGATCAACACTCTGTCCTTGATTATTGTACCACAAAGTCTGTTATAAGCACAAAATATCGGATCTTATCACATGTTTCACGCTTGAAATGGTGGAAATATCTCAAAACTTATAAGAAGAGAAGCAGCATCATAATTCACCATAATTAAGCTTTAAAAACAACACAAATAAAGATGAAGACAAGCAACAGATCTTTGACTAATGACAACAGACTCTGACAGTCTCCTCACCTGCACTAGGGTTCTTTTTACTTTTCCTCTTCACCTTCTTCCTCTTCTTCTTTCTCTTCTTCTCCTCCTTCCTCTTCTTCTTCCTCTCCTTCTTCCTCATCTTCCTCTCCTTCAATCTCAGGTCAGGTGGGTTTGTGAGGAGGAAAGTGAGGTGAGATGATGTTCACCGCGCCAATGACACGCGAATAATCGTCCCGACAAAACACTTCAGCCGCAATAAACTCGGCCCGAGCTCCGAGAGCATGACGCCTCGACATGAGACATGACAGACGAACATGATTCAGGAGAACGCAACACCCTCTGTACACACAAACACACAAACACACACACTCTCTCCTCTTCATTACATCTCTGACAGCTCGGTCGACAGCACCGACCGGCTGAGACTGAAAGTAAAGGTTAGAAGTGAGATCTGAACGCCGATCCTGCGTCTCCTTCATGCGGGAAAAAAAGGGAGCGGCAGCGAGGAGTGATTCGCTGTCACCGACGGCACCTGGGCGAGAACACCTGAGTCACGTTCGGCGTCTAAGCCGGTGCAACGCCTTTTCGGAAACAACATCCCACTTTTATCCTGTCCTGCCCTGTTTTCATTTTGACTTGTTTTTATTTTTTTACTTTAAACAGGATTGACATTCATTGCAATTTTCAAATAGAATGATTGTGGGGGGCGGTTTTGGTGGTGGTGGGTGGTGGGGGACGCGGGGGTCTGCAATTTTCAAATGGAACAAAAAACTAGCAGGAAGCGTGAAGGAGAGGAGCGAGGGAACATTGAAAGAGAACATGAGGCAGATAAGAGAACTGTACGGCGCGCCGGATCAAAGCCATTTGCCCGCGAACGATGGAATTTAAGTCAGCAGCTAACAAATGATTTACACGGCAAACAAGCGTCCTCGGCGCGGAGGAGAAAAAAAAAGAAAGAAGGAATGAAAGAAAGGCGACATATTTACTGTAGTGTGGAAGGGGAAAAAAGAGAGAGAGAACGGAATCCAAGCGAAGGATTAAGGAGGCCTAGGAGCTCAGAACAGTCAGTCTTACACTCGGCTCCTCTCTCGTCTTGGCAAGAGCGACTGAAGTCGACGGAGGGGGAAAAGCTGGCGTTTGTGGAGACAGGCGTTCTGACTTCCATGACAGCTGATCAGGGGCAGAAATGAAAGGGGGAGGGTGTAGTGCCGTGAACAGTGTGTGTATGTGTGTGACACAAAACAAGGCGACACAAAGAGACCTTGTTGTGGGTCGACTGTGGAAAGTTGGTTTCTGAGCAGGTGTCTGCGGTGGAGGGGAAGCCTTGTTTTCCAGCCCCCCCCACCACCACCATCAACACTGCCACCACCACTCCACCCACCGCCCCCCGCTGGCGGTTCTCCGGTCTGTAGAGAGAACACAAGGAAAGAAACAGATGTTCTGCTTTCATTATTTTCCAGATTAAATGTATCGCAGGTGAGAGTTTTTGTAGGTGAAAACCAACCTGCTCAAGGTCTGAACCCTCCAAACTCCACCCTGCAGTGGAGGAAGTTTCTCCAAAGTTTTTCTGTATATCTCCAAAGTTTTTCAGAACAAAGTAGATTAAAGAAATCAAATTAAAGAAATGTGAACAAACATTTTACTGACAGTCTGCAAAGTGTGGAGAGTCTGGAAACTGTGGTGTGGATGTTCTGTAGGTCTCTCGTGGCCAGTGGAGGGTTTGCAGCATGAAGGAACTTGACACCTTGGAAACTGTGGCAGGTTATTGACGACGTTAACCACCCACTCCACAGAACACAGACGTTCTTTCAGTTGAGACTAATTGGCATAAAGTGCTTCACAGAAAATCCTCACCTTCCATCTGATTCTGTAACTCCTCCCCTCATCACCCACCCACACAGTCAACTGTTCCTTCTGTATTTATTATTATCATGTCTCTTATTATGGCCACACATATGTGCAACAACCTTTCATCACATGCGCAGCGGCTCAGAGATTTCTCTACAGAAACTTCTACTAAAGTAAATCAGTAACAGAAACAGTGGCTGAAGTGAAAGAGTTCACCCCTCCCTGTCTGTCCTGTTGTATTACATTGCAATCTGGAATTGAAAATGGTTTAACACAATTTGATTTACACAACATGCCTTTCACTTCGTAGCTGCCAAATATTTTAAATGAACAATTAAGAAGAAAAAAAATATGTTTGTTTTTGCAGTACCGTAAGCATTTTCCATCGGGATCAGTGCAGTTTATGTTAAAGTTTTAAGTTTTAGTTTAAGGTTGAGGTTGCAATTGAAGTGAATGTTAATTTTAGGAAGTTCAGGTTTTAGTTTTAGGACTATGAGAGTGAAATTTCTTGATATGTATTGCAGAATTTAGGCTTAAAATTGGTTGAAGGTTTTCAAAGACATATACAGTGCAAGTTTAAATGAAAAATGAAATAATGAAATATCAGTACAATCCTAAATGAAAGCAATGTTTTATCAGTTTGGGAACAAAACCTTTTAACTCCATTCATGTTGTTCTTCTTTATTTATCATTTGAAAACAGCGGCGACTCTTTAGATGGTGAAAACATTTCATGATGAATCGATCAGATCTTCCATTGGAAGTACAGAACATTTTTTTTTTCTTCACTTGAAAACTTTTCATTGAAGAGATTTGAGGGTGTTATTCTTGCAGCTATTGTATATTTTATAAATAATGCGGTCATGTGTACTGAACCCCTGTTCTTCATTCCCTCGCTCTCAGTTTAAATCCCAAACAGGGCAATTTAGTTTCCAAACAGTGTGTTTTTGGAGATCAGAGACTCCTCTGTTTGACCAACAGCCTGTTTGTTGACAACAGTTCTTTCTGCCGTGGCTTAAAGAGCAGAAAACCCTTGACTGTTTGGTGGTTTGTGTTTGTTTCTGTTGTGTTATTTCTTTGCTCTCCACAGTAAAAAGAAATAAAAGTAGAAATAAAATGAAAAAAAAACTAGTTTTGCTTTGTTACTGAATCAATCTGTGTCCTTTTCCACCATCGTAGTGAAATGTTGATCCCTGTGTGTGAGATGGGGAATAAGGTTTTGGTTAAATATTCACTAATTTCTCATCTGTTTAAGAGCCTAAAAAGATTTCTAAATGAAATCCAGCTCTTAAGCGACTATTTAGTTGGTCATTTTCAAAACAACCATTCAAAGGAATTCGTTAAACATAAAAAATAAACAGAAATATTCAAACTCAAATTATTTGTCAAACAAAGAAAATCCAATGTGGCTGACAAACCATATGCTTGCCAGTCCAGCCCCGCCCCTCCTAAACCACCTAGCTAATGGTGGTGGATTCAAAATATGAAAACAAGTACTTCAAAATAAAAGTTAACACAGTAAGTGTTACTGCAAATTATACTGAGATTTAGGTAATGGGTATTAAATTGGTATTGAAGTTCATATGTGGCTATTTTGAGGTACAACCATTTCAGTCATTTTTACAAAAGATGTCGCCCTCTATTGGACCCAAAGTGCACTCCATGTACTTGCAGTATATGCTCCTAAAAGAAAATTGCCTTATTGTTGCAAATGAAGATATGTTATGTATATGGTGATGATGATCTTTCTTATAGATATACAGCACTGTGCAAAAGTCTTGATCCTGTCATTTCTTTCAGAGTTCCAGACTTTCTTGTAGTTCAATGTGGTCTTGAGGAACAGTTCTCCAGGCTTCCTGAAGGACTTTCAAAGACTCTCATTTCCAGTCAAGGCCCTGAACCTGACCAGTTTCAGAGGAATGTTTCAGTTAAGACACACAGTGACCTACGTATGAATCATTCAAGCAGAAGAAAGAGCATCTACTGAAGTCCTGAACCAGTGAAGAAACAGGAGCAGATGATTCCAGATGATCAGGCGGTGATCAGTATATTGGTGGTGCTGAATGCTGAGTGGGCGGAGCTCCTTTATCTAGGCTCCTTGCATCTTTAGGCACTTTGCAGCCTGTCAGTAAAACATTTGTTTACATTTCTTTCATTTAACCTCCTCACTGTGACAAGATCAGATAGTCTGACAGAAAATATGATTTGTTCCACCTACTAGGAGATTCAAAGCAAATTGTAAAAAAATTGGTGGAGTTGCTGAAGCATTCATTTCCATTGTTCTGCATTCCATTGTCAATCTGATGCCAGATTTTCTAAACATTCTTACTAGATTCTTTCTGGCCTTTTCAATGGGAAAATCTTAGAAGGTAGTGTACCCTAGTGGACCCACACTTTACTGCATGTTTACATGTATAATGATTCCTACAGAGAGAAGGAGCTAAAAAACGGTCACATCTCACTCCCAATGTACCAAAAAGATAGACGCTAAGATGCCAAGTTAGATATGAACAGAAGAACCATGTCAGCCTGTCACTTTCCACTTTGTGTGTGACTCAGAGAGTGCTGGGTAGGACAGAGAGAGAGAGGGGATTAAAATAGTGCTGGAGACTGGATGGGCGAGGGAAGGTGTGTGTCGGGGTGAGATGTTGCTTTCAGAGATGAGTTCAAACCGCCTCCTAATGAGATCTCCAATCAGGTTGTTTTAGCCACATTTTACAAATTAGCATTTTTCATCTCACCCAAGCTAGCCTGTGCCATCTGCTCGACACACAAGCTCCCCATGGAGGCCGTGTTAATTAAGCGCCTGACTCAGAATCAGAAAATGCTTTGCTTTTAAAAAGGAGCTCCCAGAAGGTTGATTGCCAATTGCAAAAAAAAAAATGTAAGAAAATTAGTGCATTTATAGATCTACACCACCAGTCAAAAGTTCTCACACACACTGAGATATTCTACAGTCTGTTACTCACTTAATATTTACTAAAAACACACCCAGTACTCTTTACTGACAAATAAATAAAGTAATGATTATTACAATATGGGTAAACAGAAAAGTATTAAAATATTTAAGGAGCTATTACGTGCTGAAACAGTAACGAATGCCTTTAAAGTTAAAGGACAGTCTAGAATTTGACTGTGTATCACCAACAACCAGCTAATAGGAGTCAGACCTGCACTGTTACAGATTCTCTCATTAGAATAAAAACCTGCAATGAAATTTAACAAAGAAGTAAATAAAAAAGCGGGAAAAACACTGGGAGTTTACATATGTGGAATCTCACACACACACACACACACACATACAGGACAATGAGGCAAGAGGCGCGCGTGTGTGTTCTGGACAGAATTTTGTTGAGTTCCTGTATTTGGGTTTGGAAGAACATTTTTGACACAGTAAAACTCCACATGAATTCCACATGTCTGATCACACATGAACACATTCAGCTGCATTATTACTACACACACTTTCTTCTCTGACCTTTTTATTCGGTTCCACTCAAAACATTCCTTTATATTTATACTCCTGACAAGCGGAGAGACTAATTGAATCACAGTACCGGCATGGACTGATGTTCTGAATGTGTGTGTGTGTGTGTGTTTGTGTGCAAATGGGTGCTTGAATTAATAGATTTAAGTTAAAATAAAATACTTGGAAATACATAAACAAACATATGTGATGTACAAAATATAGCCCACTGTAAAGGTGTGTGTGTGTGTGTGTGTGTGTGTGTTTGTGTGTGTGTGTGTGTGTGTGTGTGTGTGTGTGTGTGTGTGTGTGTG
>JBBJLR010000034.1:15715056-15725568 GCA_037577145.1 Brachypetersius gabonensis
TCACGTTGTCCCACAACAACATTAAAATAGTGTAGATTAGTGTACAATGTTTTATATTTATTTTATAGTTGTATTAATTTTTTTTAAAGTAACGCAATAGTTACTTTACCTGGTAATTAGTTACTTTTATAATGAAGTAACTCCGTTACTAACTCAGTTACTATTTGTGAGAAGTAACTAGTAACTGTAACGTATTACTTTTTTAAAGGTACGTGCCCAACACTGGTGATGATACAGAGAGTGTGTGATTGAACAGAGAGTGTGTGATGATACAGAAAGTGTGTGATGATAAAGAAAGTGTGTGATTGAACAGAGAGTGTGTGATTGAACAGAGTGTGTGTGATGGAACAGAGAGTGTGTGATGGAACAGACAGTGTGTGATGATACAGAGAGTGTGTGATGATACAGAGAGTGTGTGATGATACAGAGAGTGTGTGATGATACAGAGAGTGTCTGATGATACAGACAGTGTGTGATGGAACAGAGAGTGTGTGATGATACAGAGAGTGTGTGATGAAACAGAGAGTGTGTAGTGTGTGATGGAACAGACAGTGTGTGATGATACAGAGAGTGTGTGATGGAACAGAGAGTGTGTAGTGTGTGATGGAACAGACAGTGTGTGATGATACAGAAAGTGTGTGATGAAACAGAGAGTGTGTGATGATACAGAGAGTGTGTGATGATACAGACAGTGTGTGATGCTTTGGTAATTATTTGTCATTGTATTGTTTTCAGTTTTTCTTTTGTTTTCACTCTGCGTTTCTCTGATACCATTTCTTGATAATGAGGTAAAACTATAATCTGTTCTCTCTACTAAATCCCTTTTCTGTATCTCGTCCGACTGTGTGGTTCTTCAGTTGCCATTGCTGTGAAATCACACAGTAGTCTTTAAAACAGAAATAAATCAATTAATATTGAATTAAAGAGACTGTTTCCCCTAAAGATCCAGGAAAAATTGACCACATATCACTTGCATGTTCATGTACACATTTATATTTAAAAATTCATGATTCATCATTTACAATCCATAATTCACGACTCACTACTCATGATTTTCATTTCACAATTCACAATTCACCAATTAAAATTCATTATTCACATTCATGACTCACGATTCATCTGTTACAGTTCAGATGGATCAGCATGTTGTTTAAACATTTTTGCATGAAAGTAAAATAAAATGTATGAGAATTTTCATGCATGGTCATAGCCTACATGGCAAATTTTTTACTGTAACGCAAAATAAAGTAAAAGAAAGAATATCTAAAGCAGTTGGTGACAGTATAGTTTTTCTTTGAGGGTTCCTCACTGCATCAGACAATTACAGGAGATTTTGTTATGAAGTAATCATTTTATGGTGTGAAAAACACCCCACCAGTTTAATTAGGAGCCCAAATTTGTGAGATGTCCTGAGCAGCCCAGTGTCCTGTTCTCAGACCGGCAGGACAGAATCACGCAGAGTTCTCCGAGCTCCAAGTGAGAGAGCGGCAGGTTCCTCCTCTGAAACCGGAGATAATGAGGAACTAGTGAGCTCCAGTTTGGCGAGATGGGTCACCTCCTTCCCTCAGCGAGCAGTCAGAGTGGTTTTGCCATGATTTACTCATATTTTAATCCTTCAGCACCAACATTTCCTGATCTAGCATATAGGGACATTTACTGAGTTTGTTCATGGACTAATATCTTCTATTATAGAATATAGGAGCATTTGCTGAGGTCCTTCATGGACTAATATCTCCTATTATAGAATATAGGAGCATTTACTGAGGTCCTGTTCTCGTGTATTGTTTAACTGAGGTTGTTTATGTACTAATATCTCCAATTCTAGAATATAGTAGTATTTATTAGCACCCTTTATTGACTAATATCTCCTATAGGAGTGTTTGTTGATGTTTTTTATGTGCTAATATCTCCTGTTCTTATGGACAGGAGAGTTTATTGAGGTTGTTCATGGACTAATATCTCCTACTGGAGTGTTCATTGAGGTTGTTCATGGACTACTATCTCCTATAGGAGTATTTATTGAGGTTTATGGACTAATATCTTCTGTTCTAGTGTAAAGGAGAGTTTATTGAGGTTGTTTATTTACTAATATCTCCTATAGGAGAGTTTGAGCACTCCAGCTTGGGATAGAACTTTTCAGTTTAAGAATGATGATTAGACCATACAAAAAAGTAGAAAAGTCTTCTCATAGGTCTGGAAGGGTTTGGTGGCTGTAAAAGTGTTTAAAAAAAAAAAAGCGTAATTCACTCTGTCTGCAGGTACAAAACTGATTTCCGAAAAACCTGCTCACCTTTTCACTGGAACATACATTTTTATTAAATGTGCTTTTGTCACGTTCCTGTGAGGAGAAGGGCTGAATCGGGTCTTTTCTCCCGGTGGTTCACTGTGACTCGCTTTTCCAGCCCATTGTTCACACCTGCTGTCTGTTAGTGTGCGGTAATTGCGGTGTGGGACGGAGGTATTCCGGCACTGCCGATCCTTTCTCTTGCAGGAGGCAGGATATGATTTCACATTCTGTTCCTGCTGTTTCCTGCGCCGTGACCTTGCACTGTGTTTTTCTGTGTGTGATTTCTGTCTTGTTTGTCCAAACTCGGCTCTCTGAGTGTTTTTTCATCAGCCTTGTCCACTTGAGTGTACACAAACCTCTACTGGAGTCTATATAAATCTATATTTCTTCATATTTTGTTTTGCTTGATCATCTACAGTGTTCTTATCTTTACTTATATATAGCTTACATATAAATACATATTTATGTCCATATTTATATTTCTAGATTGTATAGTGTACTGTACTGTACATTTATACTGTACTGTTATTATAGTATTTTATTTGATCCTATTGTTGCCGCTTTTACTTTGTTCTGTTCACTTTCTGCTGTGACAAAGCGAATTTCTCACTAGTGGGAGTAATAAAGGTTTGTCTAATCTCTTATCTTATCTTAAAAAAAACAGTGATCAGCAAAACACGAGAAGAACGTTGTATTATGAACCGGGTTTCTTTCATCCGACTCTCAGAAATGGCTACGGGTTAAAAGTCTTCAATTTGGAAACGATAGCAGCGCCATCAAACTTTCTGTTTTCATTATTTTCTGTTCACCCCTCATTATGTCCCTCCACGCCTCGCAGATCAGACTCTGGATATTAAACGAAATGAGAGAAACGCAGGAGGGCGTTTGGTGAATGTTTGTTAAGGGAGCTCCACAGCTGCTAAAACCATAAAAGTTATTAATGTAGTTATTTATTAAAAGTATTTAAGAAAGATCATTTGAGCTCTGCATGCTTCAGGAAAGAGAGTTTTCTGACTCTGTCAGTAACAATAATCCAGCCTAGATAGTTCATAACAGATACTGGATACTGAATCATTCATAGGAGATCCTAAATAATTCACTAAAAAATCATTCTAGACACTAAATAACTTGTCGTAGATGCTTAGAAATACATAGTAGATAATGAAAAATTCATAATTACTGAAAAATTATAGTGGATACTGAATATTTCATAGTGGATTGTGTAAAATTCATAGTAGACACTAAATAATTTACAGTAAATCCTAAATACTTCATAGTAGATGCTGAATACTTTATAGAAGGTCCTGCATTATTAATTGTGTATTCTGAATAATTAATAGTGTATTCTGAATCATTCATAGGGGATACTGAATAATCAATGGTGGATCCAGAACAGTTCCAGTGGATCTCTAACCACTGACAGTAATTGCTGAGTAGAGAGTTTTGGAATGATAAATGTTAATAATCTGATAATAATCCTGTGTTTTGAGGAGTTTTATTGTTCAGTAGTTTCAGCCTGATGACATCAGCAGCTCTCCGGTTTGCCCTCCAGAAGGTCGGAATGTGAAAGAACAGCTCAGCAGTTTCTTAGCTCCTGCCGTTTGAGCTCTCGCGCCGCGCCGGTTGAGGTGAGGAGTCAAGACTGCCTTCGTTTCCAGCTGGGCAACATCACCCGTGGCAGAGCCGCCTCCCCCTACCCGCCGGCGTGGCGCGGCGCCCTGGGCGGCTCTGACTCAAGCTGGGTAAACACATGCTGTGTCAGAGGTTGGCCGGGCAGGGAGGGGAAAATGTTTTTATTATTATCATTACTATTACCATGCAGATATGTAGGCATCCATTAAGCGAAGAAATATGTCTCGATATGCGGCCGACTCCATTTGCATGGACCATAAACTCCTGGAGGACGCGTGCTGAATAATAATCCACAGAAATGGTTTTCCGCAACAGACCCGGACGCCGCGCGACAAATTGAACTTTGCTAAGTGTAAATTTGTTTCTGCCCTGATTCGCAAAGTGAGGCTTTCATTAATTTTCACCCTCGACGAAAAAAAGAGACACTAAAAGCTCTGTATAAATACTAAGTGGCACCCGCAGTAATGACCATGTAGCTCTGCCACAGGGCTGTGTGTGTGTGTGTGTGTCATGCAGGCCACAGTTTGGGTGTTTGGGGTTGTCTGTTTTTTGACGTGTGTATTCTAAGAGTTCGGAGGGACTATTTTAAGAAATCAGTTTTCTCAGCTCTGTTATATTACAGTAAATACTGAATATTTCTTTAGATTATTTAGTAATCTGTGCTGTTAATAAATTCAAGGCCCATTCACTTGAGTCTCTCATATACCCCTTCAACACACGCCCACACTAACACACACCCCTTCCACACACACACACACGCCACTTCCACACACATCCAGACTCATTCACACCCCTTCCACCCCACCCCACGCATCCACACTCACACCCACCCCCTCCATTCAACCCACACTCACACATCCCCACACTTACACACACACCCCTTCCACACACACCCTCACTCACATTTGCACAAAAATGTTATTTGGTCCACCCACACTCACACCCACTCCCTCCACACACACCCACATACACATCCAGCCCCTCCACATACACCCACCCTCACACCCACCCCCTCCACTCACTCCCACACTCATTCACACCCTTTCCACCGTGATTTGGCATATTTTTGTTCTCACGCCACCCATTATTTCCCTTTCTTTTTCGACCAAGAAAGTATACATTTATCTTTCTTTCTTTTTTTAGAGCCCTAAACATTTTCAAAAACAAAAATTCCTTTGACATCAGAAGCTCAGCTCTTGACCTGAAGGCACAGAACGTTCAAGTGAACAAGAACTTTTGTGGAAGATCATGATCAGCAGTGGACTCTGTTTGTGAAAGTCATCACCACAAACCTGCAGCCGAGGGAACCATGCAGCAACAATTAAATCAGTCGGGTTCTCTGTGATCCAGCTGCTCGCTCGCCCGCTACTTCATCACTTTCCTCATCTCTCTTCTTTCCTCCACATCGGCGTCACCATTACTGACCATGTCCTAATTGCCCATTCGCGCTGGGCACCACTTGTGTGATGTGAAGAGTGTTGATGGAAATAAAAGAAGAGAGAAAACATGTGGCCCATACTCCGTGGAGCAGCGGCGGTTTTTAAATGCCTCTCCAGGCTGCGGGGGCGAGCAGAAAGCCCGCCATTAGTAAAAACACATCCATTCTCATCTGCCTGCGAGAGAAGAGGAGGTCGCCGGGGTCAGCAGGTGCGCTGCAGTATAGAGATTTATGTATTTATATTTTTCCATTATGAAGTTATGACTAATATGCGCCAGACCTTTGTTCGGGAACTCAAATAAGACCTTGCGGCTTTAAAACACAATCAGGCGGGAAGCTCGGCTCTGGAGCAGGGTCTCCGAGCAGAACCGGTGTTTTAACCTCTCTGGGTTTCTGTTCCAACAGCAGCGTGGCGCTCCTGAACCTCTCCACAGACTGTGTGCAGGAGGTATTATAATATCTAATACTGCAGGAAAGCCAAGCACACCAATTAGCCAATTAGGTTCCGAAAGATAATTATTATTTCCTCTTCAGGAAACAGACGAGACCCTCCTGTTATATCCAGATTTACTGACCGTCTCTTGTTTTCCAAGTCCATTCAACCTGTCTTCCAGGTCCATTCGCAATTTAAAATGACTGTAGTTGAAATTGTTTACCAAATGTGTGTCAACGCTTTGTGTTTGTTACTTGGCAAACCTAAACAGCTTTTTAACTCCCCCTCCCCCGATCCAATGCTTATATATATATTTATATATATATATATAGATGGATGGATGGATGGATAGATGGATGGATAGATGGATAAATAGATACATTCATTTTATATTATATATTTATTTATGTTTGTAATTTATATGTGCTGGTTTCTGTTATTAGCAATATTTAGAAAACAATAAATAAATTATATATGTATAATATTGGAGGTCAGTTTGACCTCATTAAAAAACAAACACAATTTTGGTTCCGACCCAAAATTGTTTTGTGACAATTATAAAATTTTGTGTTTCTCCATCCTTAACCCTAAGAGAGAGTAAATTTTTTGGAGATGTTGAAGGGGTTCTGAGTGTATGGTTACATGGAATTAAAGAAAATTTTATCAACCAGAAGCAGAGACTTCAAATGTATGGTTTTGGTTCTATGCCTGTAATAACTATGTAGTTACATATTAAAAAATACCTGTAATAACAATGTAACTGTATTTTGCATTGACTGCATTCACAGTTACAGGAAGATCACAGAAGTGCAGTTCATGTATTACCTTAGTCTTTACTGTAATTACTATAATTAGTGTATTTTTTTAATAATTAAAAGAGTAAAGCCTGAAGATAACTCATGTGTAATTACATGAGCTGCAGCTGAAACAGTGAACACATCGTCAGTAGTTACACTGTTATTACATACACCTAATTTAAAGTGGGTCCTGGTGGGTTTTAATTCCAGCTCCTTTATGGATGTCCCTTCCTTTGTCTGCTCCTTTTGTTGCACCGGACAGAATGCCAGGCTCTGAGTCTCTGAACTAAGAAAAGTCTCCTTTGAAGAGGAAACAAAGCCAGTTGGTTTTGGTCTCTGGGCTCTGCAGGAACAGGGCGTCGGTGTCGTCTGCTGGGTGAGAACAGGCAACCCTTCAGAATCACTAGTCTATCTATCTGTATGGGAGGAATATCATGTCATCCTGGCCTGTGGCAATGTTCTGGAAGAGCTGACGTGATGGAGATACGGAGGAAAAGGGGCCAGACATCAACGCAGACTCTGAGGAGAGTTCCTGTGCCAGAAATTTCAATCCAGCCAATCAGATGTTGGCCAGGATTGGGGCACAGTTAGCGTCCCAGCGGGCTACTCCGGGAAAATCAAGGAAGAATCTGAACTACTCCAATCCTCCATGGATCCCGGGACCCGGTCCAAGTCCGTGAACTGCTTCTGCAACAAATCGACTGCTCTGTGAAGCCAACAGCTCTATTTATAAACCAGTGGAATATCACTCGCATTCCTCACAGCCTCGGGTGGGGGCGGCCGGAGAACAGTGACAGGCTTCACCCAGCCAGAGAACGAGCTACTAATAACATGCATTTCTGTGGAAGAGTCTCAAGCCATTTCTTCATATTCTGCCTCCAGACATTCTTGTAGTTCAATGTGGTCTTGAGGAACAGTTCTCCAGGCTTCCTGAAGGACCTTCAAAGACTCTCATTTCTAGTCCAGTCCCTGAACCCGACCAGGAATCTTTTGTTGGTTAAGAAACACAGTGACCTACGTATGAATCATTCAAGCAGAACAAATAGCATCTAACTGAAGTCCTGAACCAGTGAAGAAACAGGAGCAGATGATTCCAGATGATCAGGCGGTGATCAGTATACTGGTGGTGCTGAATACTGAGTGGTTGGAACTCCTTTATCTAGACTCCTTGTATATTTAGACACTTTGCAGCCTGTCAGTAAAACATTTGTTTACATTTCTTTCATTTAATCTCCCCAGTGTGACAAAGATCAGACAGTCTGACAGAAAATAGGATTTTTACATCAACAAGGAGATTCAAAGGAGAATATAAAGAAATGAGATGTGGCTCAAGACCTTTGCACAGTTTCATACATGGCTGTTCTTTAAAGTGCTGTATGATTGCTGCATTGCCATTGAAGAAAAATGAAGGTGCAGAAATCCATCCTCTGGACTGAAAGACTGGCATTTTGGTGCAGTTAGTAATTTGGCAGCGAGATAACATTTTAGCCCGCACTGCCGATTCTTCTGACTCACTAAAAATCAAATTTGCGCAATTTCTACCAAACCATGACTAACACCGGGTCTCTTACCATAAACACATCCCCAAAACATAAAATATTATGAATATATTTTTTACCTGAAGCTGAATGACTTAGAATTTAAGAAAGAGAAAGAGAAAGAAAATATCAAGTGGTTAACAGAAAGTCATATCTGTTCACAGAGGAGGTGAATGGAACCAATTGTCAGTTAAAGGGGAGTTCCTATCAGAACTGTTTACAGTGGATGTGAATGGAACCAGACGTCTGCCTCTAAATGTCCCTAACAGAAAGTTCTTCCATCAGATGGTTCCGGTTGCCCCATCTGATGCCTGAGATGTTGTTCTACGAGTTCTGAGAAGATTTTGGTCCTAAAACTAAACCCATTCATGATGAAAGGGTACATGCAGGGAGTCATGAGGTAAAATAGTCCCCCCAAAAAAAAGAAATTTAGTTCAGATTCACTATTTTACATCATCAACATCCTTATATAAACACTCATGTGGAGACATGTGGAGCTTCACTGGGGTGGATTCAGAGTTAAATGGCTGGATTTGTGTTTGAGATGTCTGGTTCCATTCACCTCCACTGGAAAGGAATGCCAGGAGGCCAGATGCTACTAAAATAATGATGCGCATCTTAGAAATGTAGAAATAATTTCAAAGGGACGTTTTATACACCAAACTGAGGTGATCAGAAATATGTAAATAAAGTCTTTGATTGCGATGATTTCCACAGAAGATGTAAATTCACTTTCATGAAACAAGCCTGACTGAGAAACTTCAAGGTCAGATGACTGACTGAGTTCCACACTGCAGTGTTTCCATGACTTACGGAGAAACTCAAACTCAAAGAAACTCCAAAAACATCCCCTGCAATTACAAGCCTCCCACAACCCCCCACTCCCCCAACACACACACCCCAAACGCTCTGTGTTTACTTTCTTGTTTGTTCTTCTTGCGTTCTGTCTTTTCCGCTCTGTCTCCGGGGTCACATTCTCTCATTTTTTTTCCCTCCTTGTAATGTAAATTAACTGAAAGATATATGATGAAACTTAATTGGCCTCTTTTGTTTAGACGTTTAACTTTGGCTCTGGCCTGTAATTGACACCTGTGGGATATGTGCGATCATAAATATTCTCCTTACTGTCACTTTCTCCAGGATTCATTAGAGCAGACTAGCAAACAGAAGAACAAGAGATAGACATTCAAAAAGGGTTAGGTTTTGTGTGTGCGTGTGTGTGTTGCAAGGGCACTGGTGAGGTTTAGATTAAAAGCTGAGAGAATTTCAGACAGATTCAGGAGTAACTAGGCAATTACATAAGAAAGGTCATATTAAATAAAAGCTAGAATTGCTCGATATTGAATTCACACTGTGTTTCTTCCACTCTGGCGCAGCCAGGTCATCACTCATGAGCTCATCTGGAGACAGGAGACTCCACCGTTCTAGTTACATCATCACCAGCCATCAGTTTGGAGAAACTAAAGCCTGTTTTAATGTAGCTTGAACTGTAAATCCTACAGAGAACCATCTTTAGATACAAGTTTGATGACTGTGACTGTAATGGAGAGAGAGAAGGAGGCTCAGAGTGGGTTTGGTGGTTCTAGAGGCAAAATAGTCCCTATTTTAGTGCTAAATTATTAAGAAAAAAATGATTTACTAATTTTGTAACATAAATATTAACATAAATTCAGCTAAATTTCCATATAAAAATAACTATAAATGTTTTGGTACTGTAGAGAGAAACACAAAGAAATGTTTCCTTGGGACAGTGAAATACCATTGTACTTAGAGGCAGGAGGTTTGAAACTAGCAAATTCGAGAGCGATATTTATTTCTCCTTGCTGCTGACTGGCTGCTGCCCTGTGATGCTGCAGTCTAGAATTTCCCCCGTGGAGCGTCTCGAAAGTTCTCTTGGTTTTTGTTTTTTTCTTCCAAAAGCCTATTTTTATTACCGTAAATTAAAGGAATTTATCACTGTATTTTCCTGCTTATACCAAAGAAAATGCACTGAATGAATTACAGTACAGTCTTTACAGGGGTAACATCAGTATTTACAATCTGCAGGAATGCAGGAGACCGCAGTTCAGAGTAAACTGTACAGGACGGATATGGATAATGTATTAAGCTGAGCTTAAAATGAAATGAAAGTGTTTTGGTAGCATATTTTCGGGCATATTTAGGGTTTACACTATAAAAATGAGCATTTTTAGACATTTTTACAGGTTCACAACAATGTTTTTTCACTATACGCAGGTGCTCTTGGAATGTAACCCCGCGATTGTCGAGGGGTTACTACATATACACACTGACATGGTGCAGCCGGCAGCACACATACTCACACACACACACACACAGACACACACAAACATACACACACAGACAACACACACACACACACACACACA
>JBBJLR010000034.1:15730195-15745402 GCA_037577145.1 Brachypetersius gabonensis
TGTGTGTGTGTGTGTGTGTGTGTGTGTGTGTGTGTGTGTGTGTGTGTGTGTGTTTGTGTGTGTGTGTGTGTATGAATATATGGGTGTTTGAGTGTGTGTGCATTTGAGTCTATGGGTATACAAGTGTGGGAGTGTGTGTGCATGTGTGTGTATGTATGGGTGTATAAATGTATGGGCTCCACATAAACCCCCGGCGGCCCACGGCCGACCTAAATCTTTGATTTCACCTGAGGCCCTAAATGTGTGAGTACAGAGACGCGGATCAGCCACTGTACAAATCTGTAAACAAGATTTTGGACATGCATTGATACACAGCGTGGCAACACAATGCCTGCTCTCCCTTCTCTTTCTGGGCGGATTATTATTCCTCAGGCGGCTCCAGGCGGCCGCAGCTCAAGCTGATGTTGTCCTGAGATTTCTCTGAAAAAAATTCCCGGCTGGTTCAGCCTCAAATAAAAATGTTCTTCATGTGGTAAGAAGCGGGTGATTTTGTTCAGACCTGAGCTGTGATGAAATATTCCTCTGTTTTTACATATTCGTCACAATGCACGGTTTCAAATCTTCATACAAAATGTGATGTAGGTTAAAGAGATGAGGAGACACAACTTGTAATTGTTTAATTTACTGAAGGGGGAAAAAAGACATTTTAAACATTAAGAGACGGTCTCATTCTTGTGCTCCTGCCTTGAGATTCAGGTTGGCCTGACTTTTTCTCCTGTGTGGAGAAGAATTTAAAGTTCTGTCGGTGATGGCAAACCTCTCAAACCTCCTGAAGTAGCCTGCCCTCCCCCAGCACTACCACCACCATGTTTCACTGCAGGTTTGATGTTCTGATTGTGGAAAGCTGAATTAGCCTCATATCGAATATAAGGAGATAACCTGCCCCTCCACACAACATTCTGTGAGAACATAATTGATGTCCACAGCTGATTCATAGCTGACCTCCACATTTCTGGTTCAGTGAGATCAGAGCTAACCTCCACAGCTCAAGCTTGGTATTGGCTTGAGCTGTGTCCATGGCTTGGTATTAGTAGGTGCCAAAACTTCTAGACTCCTGTTGTTGTTTCTGCTACTTCAAGTGAAATACAGTAAAAACCCTAGTTTAATTTCATTAATTACTTAAATCATAAATCCATGCACCTCAGTCTGTCCTGCACTCCACAGAAAAACCCAGAACTTACCACCAACTGGATCTGAGCTCATCACCGCTGTTTTAACGTGACTGTGTTTAGTGACTGCTGTTCCACTTTCACTTTATTTCTAAAACTTTTCTTGAGACTTTCTTTAAAATGCCTTTTTTAAAGCAGAAACTCAGCATTAAAATCTTCACAGCTGCAGATCTCAGAAACCCTCCACAAAAAGTTTTTACGTGATGCGACGATACATGTGTGTGTACTTGTCATGTTTGTGTGTGTTGTTTTTTTGTCTGTGTCTTTTACTGCAGACTCTTCCTCCTAATGATGCGTTTTCAAGTGTCGTATCATGAAGCTAATGAGCTACTTTAGCTGGAGCTAGCATGGTGAAGAGCTGGAAAACAGAAACAGAGTAGGAAAACGACAAAGCCAAAAAATAATCGCAGTCTGTGAGTGTGTGTGAGAGAGTGTGTATATGTGTGTGTGTGTGTGTGTGAGAAAGAGAGAGTGTGTGTGATTTATCAGTTTATCCACTGCTTTATTTTTCTTTTTTGCTTGGTTGACTGCGTTCCTCACTAAAAGTCAACAGTCTGGCACTTTGTGTTGTGAATTGTTCTTGTTTGATTGTATAATATATTCATTTTTTTTAAAATAACGATGTTTGAGTTTGGAGTTTTGGAAACCAAGAAAGTTCTTCAAGTATGTAAAGATACAGAACTGTGCAAAAGTCTTGACCCACTTCATTCCTTCATATTTTGCTCTGAATCTCCTTGTTGATGTAAAACCCCTATTTGTCTGTCTGATCTTTGTCAAACTGAGGAGATTAAATGTGAACAAATGTTTTACTGACAGGCTGGAAAGTGTCTACAGATACAAGGAGCCTAGATAAAGGAGTTCCAACTACTCAGCATTCAGCACCACCAGTATACTGATCACCGCCTGATCATCTGGAATCATCCTGTCATCATGTGGAAGCTCCTGTTGTTTCTTCACTGGTTCAGGACTTCAGTTAGATGCTCTTTGTTCTGCCTGAATGATTCATACGTAGGTCACTGTGTGTCTTAACCAACAAAAACATTCTTCTGAAACTGGTCAGGTTCAGGGAATGGACTGGAAATGAGAGTCTTTGATGGTCCTTCAGGAAGCCTGGAGAACAGTTCCTCAAAAACACATTCCTCAAGAACGTCTGGATGTCGGTAAGGAAAATGAAGAAAGGAGGGGGCTAAAGATTTGTGTACAGCACTGGATATCATATAATACGATTATTTTTAGAATGGGATTGTTTGTGAAAAAATCTAAAAAAAGGCTAAAGTCCTATGGATTTATTTATATTACACTTAGTATCTCTGGTGGACAAAACGGTGATTATCCACAGCATGTGTACAAAAAGAACCAGTGGAATTTTATAGATGTGTTGGTTGTAATTAATTATGCACTAAATATGTAAATGTAGCCAAGTCCTAAACTGTGAATGGAGAAATCAAACGCTAGTGTGAAGTCTGAGAAACTGACCACTGAAGAATTTCTGTTTGACCCGTTATTACTTCAGGCGAGTTGCCTGTTTCAAAACGTTTGATGATAAGGACTTTAATGATTGGTCCAAATTATAGCGCTGCAGGTTGGACGACGGCGATTAGGAATTGTGACTCTATCGCAGTTAAACTGTTGGCCAGAAACCTTAGGCTCTAAAGCGAAATTTACACAAAAACCATCTGCCCCCCTCAGCCAGCGTGAGTTTGGAGCCTGGAGTTTTTACCACTGGAACTAATGCAGCTGTGAATAATGGGAGCTTTACATTCCACCAACTAGAACTAAATGGAATAAAATACAAACCACATTCAGGCTCCTAACGAATGCCTGGAATCGACTGTTTCCTCACGGCGTTCGGTGCCTGGACACATCAGAGAAAAACATGAAAAATTTACTTTGCAGCCTTAAATTAAATGCATACACTTGTTAGGGTGAATCAGACCTCAGGAGAATGGCGGAAAGGCAATACTGGACTTCAACTCGGCCAGAAAGCTTGTATTCGGCCCAAACAACCCTTCCAAGACTTAAACACAGAAAGAGGTGAAGTTATTTTGCCAGAACTAATTGTCACTCTGGAGTCCTCACTGACAAATGGCGGTGAGGCAGCATGACTCATGTTGGAGACACTGCTGGGTGAGGTAGAGATGAATAAATGAATCATCAGACTGGATGTGCGAGACAGGGCAACTTAATGATTGAGTCTTAGGCTCCACCTGAGCACCGCATGTATGATCAGACATATTTATAATGAATGCTTTCAACTCTTTTCTTCAGGGTTAACTGACTGCTGCTGAAAATCCAGTGAGTCGACAACTCAGTGATTCAGTGAACTCAATTATTCTATAATTGTATGTGATAACCGACTGATACAGTGATTCAGCGAATTAGTAAATGTTGTGATGATCCAATTAGGAAACAACTCTGCTTTAATAGTTGCTTTAATCCAATGCTTTAATAGTTTAATGATTCACATTAAACTTTAAGAAGAAGAGAAACAAGAAGAGGAATCCTCATCATTCTACTGAAATTTCTAAACTGAAATAGTACAAATTTCAAATGAACTAGTAAAAAAAGAATTAAAATGTAATATTTGATCAAAGAATAGAAAACTAATTGAACTGATGGTGCTATTTGACCTGAGATTGGTGATGAAAAACGTCTCCAGACTCGAAAAGTGCATTGACTGTCATTACAGTTCTGCTCTGATGGCCTCAACCCGCCGCCTGAATTTGCGCTGATTCACTTATTGACAATGATTTTTTTCAGTTATGACTCCTGACGTTAATCCATGTTCACACTTGCGCTGATGAAGCCCCTTCCTGCGCGCCGGCTTGGAGATTCTTGTGCTCTTTCACGGCGCGGAGAAAGGCGGCATTCTGCCATGAATAGCCGTGAAGAAAAAGCTCAAAAATATCAATAATGCATGACAAGATCCAATCTGTGCGCATTATGCTGAACGCTTTATTCAGCAAATAAAAAAAGAAGGAAAGAGGGAGGGAGAGAAAGAAAGAAAGACATTTGCCCTCCGTTTTAGTGCGGATCTTTTTAGAGCATGTAGCCACGTTTTTCTTCCTTTTTTCTCTTTTTTGAGTGTTTCCTCCTCCACAAAGGCGCGATGTGAGGGACGGCGGGATGTCACCACACATGGGTAAATGTTTGCTCTGATATCGGCGAGTAAAAAATGATATCATTGATAACTGATAGTTTTGAACTGAACCGCAAGTGTCAGCCGTGTGAAAGGGCTTTCAGGCTGCGGCGGGAGAGTGAATGTGTTTTTCTATTTTAAATACGGCCCTGGATGAATGAGACATCCAAATAGAAGGTCTGTGGAACTTAGTTATCTCTATTGAAGCGTTTGAAAGGACTGTCTGAAGGGAGATGCCACTCATGTCCCCGCCACAGACTGAAAAATGAGATATAATACAACCCCCGCAGAAGGGCAGAATGGATTTTACACTCTTCTGGCTCTCGCGACGCAGCACCCAGCACTGACTTGGAGGCGAGGCAAGGCGAGGCAGGGCAGGTTTACTGGAATCGCTTATTATCACAGACTGAGGTCATTCCGTATGATTTACAGAGCTAAAACATGCATACACAATACAAACAGAGATTAAACAAACAAACATAAAAATCAGAAAACTTGCTTATGTAATGACTGCAAAGACACCCAGAGACACAGAGTGAAGAACAACATGAAGTCTAAATAAAATCTAAAATAAATAAATAAATAAATACCCTTTACTATATACAATAATATATATTTTAATGTATATTTTAATGCCCTCTGCTTCACTTGGTGCATGGGTTAAATGCAGAGATTGAATTTTGTGCTGTTCACACTGTGCTGTGGTGTGATCACGTATGAAAGAATGGTCACTTTCACTAATGCTTGGTTTAAATACTATATAAAGTATAAGTTATACAGTTGAGTGACATCAATAAAACGAATACATATTTAAAGTAAGATTTAAGATTTATGGTAATCTTAAAATTTATGGTAAATAAAGTGATTATATAAAAGAAAACAGATCAATTTGACACAGATCTTACTGGTAGCTGGATGCAGGCCTAGTTGGTTCCAGTAGGGAGCAGCATAAAGACCATTACACCCAGTTTAGTTTCAGGTATGATCTCCAGACCTTCCAGGCTTATCAAACATCTTAAAGATGTGTTTATTTTTAGAGCCCATATATATATATATATATATGTGTGTGTGTGTGTGTGTGTGTGTGTGTGTGTGTGTGTGTGTGTGTGTGTATATATATATACACACACCCTTTGTAAAAGAGTTACCTCTTATGTTACACATGCAATCAATAAATGCAGATTCCTCAGTTCGTCCGTCCCTTGATGCTGAAAAGGAAGTCGAGTCCAGTTCCTGTGTATTTGTGTTCAAACACAATATTCAAAACCACTAAACACACCAAACAAAACGGGGCACCATCTGCACTCGGGATGTTTTATTTTTTTTCTTCTAAAGGACTTGGCAACCTTCTGCACTTCCATCCACCACTTGGAGAACCATCAAAGGAGCGGGACGATGGAAGCCGCGGCCGGTTGGTGAAGTAGAGCACGCAAGAATGGAAAAACGAAGTGAACGCAAGCCAGATGACATTCCACAGAGGTTTAATGGGCAGTAAAATCAGAGAACGGGGATGAAGAGGGGCTTTCGGGCCTGTTGGAGGCAGACACGCCTCGGGCCAGGGCTGTGACCTTTTCCCCCATCGCTTTCTGATCAATACAGCCTTTCAGCCCTGTATCCCTCCTTCACCCACTGAGGGGGAACAGGGGAGTTTTCCAGAACAGCACGCCCTGGGCCATGCATCTGCTCCCAGGGAGCACTGCTCCACAAAAAGCTCCATTGAGATGCTGAGGAATGTGTCTTATGGTGGTGGACAGTACTCATGGATGGTAAACTTCCAGGACATTCTTCTGAAATAATGGTTCCTCAGTGGCTCTTGGGCTATGGTTCGATAGCAAAATGGACATAATTTACTTTATTGTTAATTCATGCCCCCTTTTAAAAGACTTTTTACATTTTTCTGCAATATTTCAACAAAATCTAGAACATTTTCTAATTTTTATTTTACTAAGTATATGTGGGTGGAGGAAACTAATATATATTCTTACATACTGTATATATACAGTGGAGGAAACAATTATTTGACCCCTCGTGGATTTTGTAAGTTTGTCCAATGACGAATAAATGAAAAGTCTCAGAACAGTATCATTTTAATGGTAGGTTTATTTTAACAAATAACTTTAAATAAAAAAATGAAATGCAAATCTGTTTCTATCTTTTATTTAAAGTTATTTTTTAAATTTTTCTTTTGATGTGCTATCTGTTAAAATAAACTTACCATTAAAATGATACTGTTTTGAGACTTTTCATTTCTTTGTCATTGGACAAACTTACAAAATCCGTGAGGGGTCAAATACTTATTTCCTCCACTGTAGTATAAAGAACAGACGTATTGCACACAGAGAGGACCACAGTTACTGTGTGTTGAACAGTCTGATGGCACTGGGGTAAAAACTGTTCCTGAGTCGTGTTGTGCGTGTGTGTATTGGATGGCAGGAAACTGAAAAGTGGCAGTGCAGGGTGGCTGGGGTCCTTCATGATGCTCGTAGTTTTCCTGAAACAGCACGTGCTGTAAATGTCCATTATGGCAGGGAGTGGAGTGCCTATGATCCTCTGGGCCGTTTTCACCACCCTCTGCAGATCCTTCACGTCCTGAACAGTGCAGCTGC
This sequence comes from Brachypetersius gabonensis, assembly GCA_037577145.1. Classification (NCBI taxonomy): domain Eukaryota; kingdom Metazoa; phylum Chordata; class Actinopteri; order Characiformes; family Alestidae; genus Brachypetersius; species Brachypetersius gabonensis. The sequence continues at coordinate 15,737,110 of JBBJLR010000034.1, forward strand.
CATACCAAGACACAACACTCCCGGTGAGGATGAACTCCACTGCACACCTGTAGAAGCTGGTGAGGACAGAGATGGACACCCCAGCCTTTATCAGGTGTCTGAGGAAGTGAAGTCGTTGGTGGGCTTTTTTGGTGACTGCTGCTGTGTGTTCTGAGGACTTGAGGTCGGCACTGAGGGTGACCCCAAGGAGCCTGAAGCTGCTGACCCTTTCCATAGCATCTCCCCCGATGTAGATGGGGGGTTGAGCCGCACCGTGCCTCCTAAAATCCAGTACCATCTCTTTAGTTTTGCAGGTGTTGAGAGAGAGATTGTTCTCCTGACACCATTCTGCCAGGAGTCTCACCTCCTCTCTGTAGGCCGTCTCATCGTAGTTGTTGATCAGGCCCACAATGGTGGTATCATCAGCAAACTTGATGATGGTGTTGGAGCTGTGTCTGGACACACAGTCGTGTGTGAACAAGGAGTACAGCATGGGGCTCAGGACGCTTCCCTGTGGCGTACCGGTGTTGAGGATCATTGTGGTGGAGGTGTTTTTGCCGATCCTCACATGCTGTGGTCTGTTGGTAAGAAAGTCCGGAACCCACAGAGTGACAGGCACAGAGTGACACTGAGTCCCAGCCGCAGCAGCTTCTTGATCAACTTGAAGGGAATGACTGTGTTGAAAGCAGAGCTGAAATCCACAAACAACAGTCTGGCATAGCAGTTCTTATTGTCCAGGTGCATGTAAAACCTTCTCAACTTCGTCACTGTCCACTGCAGTGTGTTTCAGTCCAAAACAGTACAGTTCCTCAACCAGACGGTGATGCAACTGTACAGCAGACGTTCACAGTTACTACTGCAGAATGTGGTGAGTATTGGTGGGGGAGTTTGTTGGTCCGTCTCTACTTCCCCTTCCAGGGACATTTCCTCCACACAACGGGACGTCACATCTTCCTTCCTATCAAATAGCACAGCAAAAGTTGCACCTTCTCTTTTGCATCTTCGGAAGCAACCACCCAGCTCTCTCTTTGTCCTTTCAAGCTTGCTCAGAACAGTTTTCATGAAGTTCAGCATCAGATCTAGCACATTCCATTTCTTTAAGCATAATTCCTTGAAGCAGATGTTCATGACAAAAGTTTACTTTGTTGAAGTTTGTGTGCCAAGTTTGCATGTCAAATCAAAACAGCCTCTCTTCCAGGAGATATTGCTTTACTTTTCCGCCTGTTTGGCTTTGACTGTGTTTATGGGAAGTCATTAGAAGTTCTGACCTCCTGGATTTGCATCAGTTTACTGAAACACATCTTCAGTTCTTCTTCTCCGCTTCTAGCTCTCTGGGGTCTCTCCAAAGGGCAGGAATGTTAAATCCCAGTTATTACACCCATAATTGGCCTGGTTTGCTTCTCTCTGTTCTTGAGGGACTTCGTCTGTGTCAGACTCATCAGTGCAATGTTTCCGTTGTCTTATTTCAGAGGTCGTAGGTCCCTTCACATTCTCTGACCTACTTTGCGTTTGCTTGATGGTACACTGGCCTAATCACGTCTCCCTGTGTTTTGTCTTGCAGAGATTTTAGATCAGTGATTTAGTTATCATTTACCTCATATTGTTAGTCTTGACTGTGATTTTCTTTTACTCTCTCTTGCTCCCTGCACCAGACTCTGCTTTGGGTCTTCTTGAGGTTTCTTCCTCCAGTTTTAGAGAAGTTTTCCTCACCCCAGTGGCCCTCATATCACAAAGGACTCAACCCCTAAAGGGTAAAACACTTGCCTGTGAATCTGATAATCACAAAGTTCAAGGTTCAACCCCCACCACTCTTTCTGAAATTGTGTCTTTGAACAACACACTTAAGCCTCAGTGTCATCAGGGGGACTGTCCCTGTAACTAATGACTGTAATACTGTCCCTGTAACCAATAACTGTAAGACTGTCCCTGTAACTAATGACTGTAAAACTGTCCCTGTATCTAATGACTGTTAGACCATCTCTGTAACTAATGATTGTTTGACCATCCCTATAATAATTGACTGTGAGACCATCCTTGTGACCAATGACTGTTTTTCAAATACCACCATTTCTCTTTACCCTCATTCTGTAAAGCTGCTTTGTGACATCAACGGTAAAAAAATACAAAATAAAAAAATTACTTTAATTGAATATTTTCCTATGTCCCATGTAAGAACCTGTTGTCACCAGCTTGACCATTTCCCCTCTCAGTGGCCATTTTCCATTTCACCAACGATGGCTTCAGCTCCTCTGGGAATCCCCTGTTCTTCCAAAAGTATCCACTGGTCTGTATCAAGGATTTGGCTGCTGTTGGAAGAGGATGAAGATGATCTGGGGGAAATAAGACTGCAAGGATCTGTGGGGACCTGGTAAGGCACCAGCAGGTTTCAAGGGTCTGAGTCTGGCTTTCAAAAACACACACATCCACACAAAAAAGAGTTATCAGGAACACAATGTGAACGTTTCAGTATTTCCGATTGATCTTTTATGCAGGCAGCTTTGGGCACCGGTTGCATCCTGTTCTGCAACACTTCATTTACATCTCAGCTTTCAAGCAGCAAGGGCTTTTCAGGCTCAAATTGACTTCAACGCTGACAGCAAATCGGCTTCCTCGATGAACTCCAAACCATCATCTGTCTCCACCTCAGGGGATTGTAAGATCTTCTCTGGGATATCGTCATCTCTGGAAGGTCAGGTGATGGGAGTGTGCGGAACTGTCAATCACTTCTGGAATCAAAGATGACATTTTCAAGATTGGAAATAAGAGAAGCCAAAAGTAATTAGACATTCAGTAAAATAACACTGCACAGATATTCAGATAAGAGGAATTGCTACTTTGGGAATATAATCTGAGTGGACTTTCATTTCTGTACATCTAACATTTTATCTTTTATTTTGAATATAGTTTCTCCACCGCAGTGGCTAAGATCATTAAGGATGTATGATGTATGAAAACAGACTTTGCAACCTTGTGCTCTGTTTTATCACGAAGCACAGATGGTTTTCAGGATGATGCTTTATGTATATCCATCACAAAAACATACAGCTGCATCATTCTGAGCTAAAATAATGAGAACTCCACTGACTCATCATCTTCTGGCATGAGGAAATGCCTTTTTTAGATGATGTGCCTTTATTCTGTATCTGTGAAAACACTAGTGTTGTTTTTATAAGAAGTTGAAACCTCACTGCTTGTCTAAATGCATCATTGGGGTAAAAAAAATGCAGCTGTGTTTGATTGGCCTGAGATACAACAAAAACCGAAAACTTTTGCGAGATGTTTTAAAGGTTTATCAAATGTCTGACCATCTCTGTAAGTAGCCACATTTATCCAATAAAAGGGATTGATTTTTTACAGTAAGGGGGTCCTGGAGTTGCGCCACAGATCCGTTCCTTCCACAGTGATGTGACCAAAATTTTGGTGTAAGTGGAAACACATTCTAGCCTCAGTCACTTACTGCCCCCTAACACAGTAAAATCATAAAAAGACACCTAAGCCCCCAAAAAAGGAGAAGAAAAATTCCCTCACTCAGACGTAGTGTTGTTTTTGGCGGCCTGTTTTAATTTTAGTTTTAGTCTAGTCTTTGCGTCAAGCTGTCATTTTAGTCTTTATTAGTCCTAGTCACGTCTAAACTCTTCATAGTCTAGTCTAGTTTCAGTCGATGAAAGTTGTATTTTAGTCTCCTTTTTAGTAACGCAATTCTATTTAACCCAGTCAATATAGTATAAGTACCTAGTAGAATTTACTAAATTTTCTTTTAGTCAAGCCTATTTCACAATTCAAACAAGGTTATCTTATTATTATTACTGTTACCTTATAGACTCAAGAATACTGTCCATCCATTCCAGACACAGAGACATTCTGATTTGAATTTATGACATTTATTTTGCCAACCAACCATGTTAGAAATTAGAAGTACTTTCACATACATTTAAATTAATTAATTAAATAAATAAAATAACACCACATCACTAAAAAGTGTGAATAAAATTAAAATGTGTGTGTCTATTGTCATAAAATCCACATTGGTAAAACAGCTAAAAGTCTTCACCTTCAGTGTGCTAAGTAGTAACTTAAATTCCTGAACAAATATATTCTACACAACCAAATCAGAACAAGCTTAGGATCAGCTTTTATTGCATGGATAAGGGAAAGGCTGCTTATCAAAATGCTCTGTGAGTGCGTGTGTGTGTGTGCGTGCATGCGTGTGTGTGTGTGTGAGAGACAGAGAGACTTTGTGTATGTGTGTCATTTCTCTTCCTGGCACTATATTGCCCCTCTGTCCCAAAACTTTTGTGCACTCTAGATTTAATTCACAGTGCCTCTCCATGGTGATATTGGGACGTAACGCCGTTCAACTCTAAGGTCGAGAGTCCCAATACTTTTGTCTCCGCTCCCTATCGTACAGGAAATAAGGTCTCATCTCGTTTTAGTCAACGAACATGAAGAGACATTTTAGCGTAGTTTTTATTTTGTAAACCACATTTAGTCTCGTTCTTATTCGTCAACAATATTACAGGATATATTTTGTTTCGTTATTCCAGCATTTATGTTGCGTCTCGTCTCGTTTTAGTCACGTGATAAATGTTTGTTGACTGCGTATTCTTCCACCATGTGCAACCAGACATGTACCGTAAGTACGAGGATACAGTGTAAACCAAGTGGAAGTGAGTGCCATAAACTCGAAACGTCGTATGTCGAGACTGTTGTAACTCGAGGACCCTGTGTAAGTGCTAGATAGTGCCGCATGAAATGCTGTTTTGTTTTTTGTGAAAATAAATACATTTTATTTCAAATATTCCTGGATTATAATGTCAAGATAGATTGCCTGTGATGACCAAATGCTTTGCACAACATCTCAAATCAACATTTTCTTTATGCTGGAGAGAGTCCAGACATCATGTTTGTGTTTTTCTGCTTTGTAACCAATTAATTAACCATAACCCTAAGAAATCTCTTCTGAATGCCTTGACCCAAAAGTTTGAACTCCTCAGAGCTGCTGACACATGGCTTTATGAGACATCAGAGCATTTATACTGCTTGATGCGACAGTTCAGAGGTGAACATGTAAGATGTTTTTTTCTTTTCTTAACGATTGACTCACGGCCTAAAGGAGACCAGGCTAACATTGGTAGCATTAAAAACAGAGTTTACCTTCAAGAATTGGATTCCAACCATGTCAGTTTGCACATCTTCAATTGTTAATATTCAGATGCATTCATATTCTGTATGTTTTGTTGAATTTATATTATTTACACTTGTGTATATTTGTCAGTTTATATATTATTCTGTCCTTTATTCTATTTTCTGTTTTCTAGTTATTAAGCTGTCTCAGGAGTGATTCAGGATTGCATTTCACTGCACGTAGTATTTTGTTGCAATGAATAATAAACATCCTAAATCTCGTCTGCCTTCAGTTTGTAGATTATCAGCAGTAGAATGAATGTGCTGGGGACCACAATTGGATCAACACTCTGAAATTCAGTTTGTGTGATTTTACCTTTAAAAGTATTGAGAACGACTAGAGTTGTCAGTGGACCGGCTAGTTGTGTGCGAACCCAAATTATCCCTGCAGTTCCGCACCGCGGCCCCGTGACCTGCAGTTACTCCATTTTCCTCCAAATCTTTTAAATCCACCAACATCTCTGAGAAAACCATCACAGGGTCATTCTCTCAAAGCAGTATGACAAGGCATGTGTGATCAGTCCTGGACATGAGGAGGCAAACCTGCCTCAGAATGACAGACTTCTGCTTTTTCTTGACAGAGTCGAGGAGAGTGATAGTTTCAAAAACATTCTGTAAACATGAACCGTGATTTATTTACAGAAAACAGGAAATGCTGAACAGGAAAAATTTTGAAACCTCAACTGAACTGAACAAACACAAGGTAAAGTAAAACATAAAAAAAAACATTTATTTCTCTGCCTTGTAAAGCCACCTTGGGTTTGTGAAAGGCGCTATATGAATGTAACCTATTATTTGTATGATCATAACTAAAAGTAGAGTAGAACAAAATGAAACAAAATGAAAACAGAACAGAGAGAAACTTGGACAAATCAGGGCTGGACAGGGAAAAAACTAATAGAAAAACACAGAAGTTTATGTATTGACAAAGGAGGAGACAAAAACAAATCCTCACTAACGCTCTCATACAATCAAATCCTCACAGCAACGTTCCAACCTAAGTACCTGACCTCACAGACGCTCTGATACATTCAAATCCCCACAGCAATGTTCCAGCATCAGTATCTGATCTCACTAATGCTCTCATACAATCAAATCTCCACAGCAATGTTCCAGTATTTGTACCTGACCTCACTAATGCCCTCATACAATCAAATCCTCACAGCAATGTTCCAACCTAAGTACCTGACCTTACTAACGCTCTCATACAATCAAATCCCCACAGCAATAATTCCAGAACAGTAGAAACTGTTACTGCAGCAAAAAAGGTACAAACCCCTCAGTATTAAAACCCATTAGAGGATAGTTGAACGTATAGGTTCTGCGTTCTTGCCTTTTAACAGTATTTACAGAATGTTCACAAATGAGCTGCAGTGTTTACAAACACGTAATTAAATGTAAAGTTTTCAACCTTCAGATGTACCCACTGCAGAGCCGCTGGCGTTGCTGCCAAAAATTAGAGAACCGCGGGTTCTATTTTGGGTAGACGAGACTGTACCTGCAGAACCGGCGACGGGAAGCGGGTAATAAACCACGTTCTCCTCCGTATGTAGGCCACGATAAAAATGTATACTGAGTCACTCCGTCCTGTTCCCAAAATACAGTCAAAACGGGAGCATTTTTGAGCTAAATATAGCAATCATGAATGAGGCCGGGATTCAAATTCCAGCTTTTGTGAGCAAAAAGTACATTCTATTGTGAGGATGTCAAAAAAAGTCACCAAGGGCTATTAATGCTGCTTAGAGCGATCTGACTGCATGTCTCTTAAGGACCATAATGTTCCTCCAGGATCACAATGATCCTCCAGGACCACAAAGTTCCTCCAGGACCACAAAGTCCCTCCAGTTCTTCCAGGAACATGGTACACAAATAACAAAACCTGACACAACACAAGACTTCCGGAGTTCAGTTCAGGACTGAAGGGAGAAAACACAAGAGCAACAGAGCAATAATTCACAGAATAAAGAGCATCCAGCTCAGTACCAGGAGCAGAAACAACTCTAAAGTGAGTGAACATCATTTAATAGCACAGTCAAATCTGAAAAAACGTTAAGTCTGAGGAAAACAGCAATCAGTCTTTTTGAAAAATTGCAAAAGGCAGTAACAAGATTAGAAAAAGATGTGCAGTACATGACAGTGTGTAAGGTCACTTCTGGAAAGGTTGATGACAGCTTACAGTCCTTACATACACTACCATTAACACTCATTTTCAAATTTAATAACATCCTTCATGTTCTGGTACAATTTGACCAGCAATTTAAACCTCCATGTTATGTTTGAAAGTTCTATGTCTATCCTTTATGTTTCATTGTTGACCAAAATAAGTATTACATAAAAACACACATGTAATAAAATATCAAAGTTCTGGTAAAAATATGTCCTCCAGCAGGCAAAACCAGGAAGGAAATTTTAGCCCTCCTATTTTCTATAAAGGATAAACTGCTGAAAAACGAGTCAACCCTCCCCATGTGTCCCCCTGGTTTGTGCTGTTGTGAGTGAATGGCTAGACATCTTCATAACACCATTTGCTGTGCTGACAAAGTCATTATTGAAAGTTTTAGCCTTCACTGTTGATATTAGAAAAGGGACAGTATTATTATATTAGAAAAACACTGTCATGTTCATTTAGTGTTCACACAGTTTAACACATTCACACTCAGTTCAAGACGAAAAGAATGTTAGTTAAATATTTAGAGATGTTAAACAAAGAATGGGATCAAACTGATGGCAAATGTGAAAGAAGGGTTGAGATGAATGCGAATTATCTGAATGCGTGTAGATTCTGCAGTAAACCTCAGGACAAATCCATCACATTTGCTGTGGAGGAGAACGGCACCCCATGATTAGTTATGGCATGGAACCGTATGGCGTCTTTGATTTATAGCTCTACCCACCAATAAGTGACCTGTGGAGTCATGACTTGCCGTCTGTTTGGATGCGTGGAACATGTGATGGCACGGTGAGGAAGCTCGCCTGGGGACCAGGACTGCTTCTGTTTGTGATGTTCACACCATTAGAAATGGGAGGGACAGATTCTTCCTATGGTGTAATCGACTTCAGAGTGGGGGGGGGGGGGGGGGGGGGGAAAAAAAAGAAGTTTCCTTTTTGGGAAAAAATGCACCCCACCGAC
>JBBJLR010000034.1:15755960-15768772 GCA_037577145.1 Brachypetersius gabonensis
GAGAGAGAGAGAGAGGGAGAGAGAGAGAGAGAGAGAGAGAGAGAGAGAGAGAGAGAGAGAGAGAGAGAAAGAGAGAGTGAGAGAGACAGAGAGAGAGAGAGAGTGAGAGAGAAAGAGAACGAGAGTTAAGAGATGTCTCTGATGTTGAATGTGCCTCATTCAGGCATAATTAGGTCAGATGTATAAACACAGTCTGAACTGCTGCTCTCAGATCAGTTTAGAGCTGAACCGTCTGTTTAACGGTAATCTGGGTCACACACTCCTCACACACACTCCTCACAACGCCCCCCCCACACACACACTCCCCTCACACACACTCCGAACACACACTCCTAACACACACACACACACACACACACACACACACACACACACATCCTCATTAACTGTGTAGTTACACATTAACAACACGTGTAATAACAGTGTAACTATAGCTCCTGTAAATGCATTTCATAATTTCTGTGTAATTATGTGTATTTGATGTATATATACAATATAATATTCAATGTATATGAAGTATGTAATCCGACAGAGGTATGAATTCCAGATGTACAGTACTGTGCAAAATCTTTGTACACATTGTTTGAAGTCATTTATATCAGCAGTGGGATTTTAGAATATTAGCTGCATATTAGAATAAATGCAAACAAACAAGCAAGCAGTAAAAACACAAAAAGATCAAGATGTATTTTTTCTAAAGAGTAGTCAGTATTTTGTGAGCTGGTTTGAAGAACACAGGTTTGGATCCAGGTTTCTGCTCAGTGCCTCCAGTCTTTGGGTGAATGAATAAAATTCCATAATCAACACCTAATTTAATCTACTGCAGTAAAAAGAGCCAAAACAGGTATTTGATAAAAACAGCTGCAGGTAAAACTGGGCTTCCATGAGGAAAGAGGGAAATGGTTAAGCGAACACTTTGACACACATAAAACCACCATTTACTGTGTTAATGTTGTTTATATTTGTTGTAATGTAAGTGTTTAAACACTAACTTAACATTACTGTCCAGTAGTAAAACAGCTTTTAAGCATAATTTTCTCAGGTGCCTAAGACTGTACTGTAGATCTGATTATCATGTTTCTGACAGTAAATCAGATCCAGTTTTATCCAGTATTTTACTAAATCTGTTCAGAATTGATATCTCCTCCTCCCACGCCTTCCATCAGTCAGGGTCATCACACGGCAACAGGGTCACAACCTGCACAGGTCTCTTGTCCTCTCTCTCTCTCTCTCACTCTCTCTCTCTCTCTCTCTCTCTCTCTCTCTCTCTCTGTCACACCCCTCCCCCGTCTCACTCTTTCTCTCTCTCTGTCACACTCTCCCCCCTGTCTCTCCCTCTCTTTCTCTTTCTCTCTCTCTCTTGCACTCTCTCTTTCTTTCTATATCTCTCTCCCTCTCTCTCCCCTTCTCCCTCCCCCCCCCTCTCTCTCTCTCTCTCTGTCTCCCTCTGTCTTTGTCTCTTCTTTCTTTCTTTGTATGGCTGTGGACTCTTGCTGGGGGTCCGACCTCTGCAGTTTGTGTTTTCTGGGTGAAGTGTGTGTGTGTGTGTGTGTGTGTATGTATGTGTGTTTGTGTTTAAGGAGTAATTTAGTTGTTTTTGTTGTTGTTTTCTGAGTGAAGAGAGAGAGTGTGTGTGTGTGTGTGTTAAATATGGCTGTGGGAGAAATGGGCAAGCGAGAGCAGGAGGAGAGAGACACGGTGAACTTTATCCATTAATATGTATGAATGACACGCTGGAAAAGCGCGTCCTCGCAGAGAGGCTAAGAGTATTATTATTCTTAAATCTTTAATCCGTGACCAGTTTTCCGGACAAAGATTAAGCTTATGGAGGATTTCAACACAAAAACATCATTAACAGAGTAAATTAGTCTATGAATCTTATGACTAAACTTAATCTGCGTTCATAAATCCTGGCCTACAATGTCAAAGAGAGCCCGGCGCATAATCAAGGATGAGTAGTGTGACTAGTTAGAATGTATTTAAGTAATATTTTCTGTTCTGCTCGTACATTTTGGTGATATTTGTGGGTGGTTTTCACTTTAGTCCACCTCTTTCTCTAATTTAGTCATAAATTCATTTCGGTGGTTGATTCATCTCCAGAAATCACAATTCTCACGTTAGAAATTGAAGGCTTTATTTTGGACAAAAAAAAATTAAAACAGAGAACAACAGAGTCTTCTCAGAATTACATTACTCTACAATTTTCTGAAATTCTCATGTTATTCAGAGTTCAGTTTGTGTTCAGTGTCAATTCAGAGTGTGTTCAGTGTGTGTTCAGTGTGTGTTCAGAGTGTGTTCAGTGTGTGTTCAGTGTGTGTTCAGAGTTTGTTCAGATTGTGTTCAGTGTGTGTTGAGTGTGTGTTCAGAATGTGTTCAGAGTGTGTTTAGAGTGTGTTCAGAGTGTGTTCAGTGTGTGTTCAGAGTGTGTTCAGTGTGTGTTCAGTGTGTGTTCAGAGTGTGTTCAGAGTGTGTTCAATGGCTGTTCAGAATGTGTTCAGTGTGTGTTCAGTGTGTGTTCAGAGTGTGTTCAGAGTGGGTTCAGAGTGCGTTCCATGTTCATTCACTGTGCATTCAGAGTGCATTCAATGTGTGTTCAGCATGTGTTCAGAGTGCACTCAGAGTGTGTTCAGAGTGTTCAGAGTGCATTCAGAGTGTGTTCAGTGTGTTCAGAGTGTTCAGAGTGCATTCAGTGTGTGTTCAGAGTGCATTCAGTGTGTGTTCAGTGTGTTCAGTATTTGTTCAGAGTGTTCAGAGTGCATTCAGAGTGTGTTCAGTGTGTTCAGAGTGTTCAGAGTGCATTTAGTGTGTGTTCAGAGTGCATTCAGTGTGTGTTCAGTGTGTTCAGTATTTGTTCAGAGTGTTCAGAGTGCGTTCAGAGTGTGTTCAGAGTGTGTTCAGAGTGTTTTCAAATCACATTGTCATACTTGTGCTAAACCATGTCCACAAGTCTGATCATTTTAAAGTAGAGTTAGATGAGGTTTGAGGGCTCAGAGAATTTTTTAGGAAATAGCTATTAGGAAATTAGCTAAAGTCTAAAGCAGCTCCAAGTTCCAAAGTAAAGGAGTTACATTTTCAAGGTAAAGATTTTAAATGTCTTTACTGATTGACGACTTCTTTGGTTGGTGGAGCAGAGGATGTTTGATTTTTTGCTGTTTAATTGTTACAAGGTGTTTGGTCATATTGAAGGTGTTTCTCTTCTTTTAAATCGAGAGAATGTCTCTGCAGTAAACGGGCAGGCTCAGGATATATGGAAGGTCAGAAACCAGCCTGTTACTGTATTCAGTTTAAGACTGTTTTTTTCCAAATGTAATGACTGAACTGAGGCAGTCGAGTTCCTGTCTCTGATGGAGGGGACCTCAGTGCTCCTGGACTTTCTGAACCTGACACTTACTGAGTTTCTGCTGCAGTCCTTTTTCCCTAAAGTCTCTTTAATCTTCCTCCAGGAAGGTTTTAGGGTCCTGTTTCTTAACAAACATTAACACCGTCCGGCCACTGAAGAGGAACAGATTTGCTCGCTGTGGCCTCAGAGCTGGTAGTGACCACCATCACAAAACTCCAGAACCTTCTGAATGTTTCATCACCTTTACCTTCCAGAGTGAAACCAAGAGTTGAAACGAGCAATTACTGATCATGCCGCTGAGGAAGGAGACCATTATTCTTATTACATCTCTTTCTTCTCTCGTCCCTCTTTCTCAGTCCCTCTTTCTCCCTTTCTCCCACTTTCACTGTGATAATGAAGTGCCGCGGTGGTGCCGAAGCCTGGGCTCCAGCCGTGTGCCAGTGTGTGTGTTTGTGTGTCGTCTGTGTGTGTGTGTGTGTGTGTGTGTGGCGCTAGACCTAAAGACTCACACACTCCAGCAGATGAAGAGGAATCTCCAGCCGAGCCTTTCAGATGTGCCACATGAAAGAAGGGCGTCAGTGCCCAATGCTCCTGAAAGCGCGTGGTGGTGCCAACACTGGCTGGAAGATGATTACGCTCCCTCGCCCGAGCCCAATTACCATTTCTGCAAAAACAGAGCCATTAAAGTGCAACTAAACACCGTCCCCTTGGGTGTAAGATGACACTAGTGTGCTACAGCGCTCCTGATTGTCGCACTGATCATCTCATTGTGCTGATAACGACCCTGAATTGATCCAAGTATTTATTTGAATGTTCTTTGACGTGCACAAGCTGTAGAAAGCCCCTGGCAAGCCACTGCCGAACCAGGCAGCTGCAATCGGCAGCCTTAGCCAATTTTCCGCCATCCACATTCACCACACACTGCATTGCTAAACACCTAACTGCTGGGATGTCACTCTCATTTGGCCAACACATACTCCTTACTTTTCCCTAAAAGCAGTTTTGCCAGTGCACCAGATAGTGGAAAAGTCTAAAACGTCTGAACGGTCGAAGGCAATAGGCAGTTAAAACTATGCTGCTCAGATTCCAGCCTGTTTATCTGCTACAGGTCATAAAACAAGGGGTTTGGTGTAAGGATTTAATAGAGAATCCATTAATGAAAGCCATTAGGGGGCGCTGTCAGCAGCAGCTAGTGAGTCGAGGTCAATGGTGAAAATACAGCAGCAGCAAAAACAGCAGTGAGGTCCCAGTAGCGAAACCAGCCAGACATGCTAACAGCTAACAATGAACCGAAGTTAATCATTTACATTTGTTTACTTTTAGTTGTGTTTGTTTTTTGTTTTATTGACACACAAAGTAAGTTAGTTGCCCCCAATCTAACCAATTACAAACCAAAGAAATGGTAATTTTTGAATAATTTAACTTTATTATGTAATATTTGTTTCTCAGTGATGCCTATAAATTATTCATCAACTGAATCATCAACCAGTAACTGCAAAATTAAGACTGATGGACAATACTGGAATTTGCTAAAATGTGATTAGATTAAAGCAGCTCTCGACATAAAGTTGGTCTCGACATGAATTTAATATGTTGTTATGTGCTGTCATGCATTCCAGCTTTAATTACCTTAGTCTTATTTATTTTGACAGCAAGAATGAAAAAAAAATGTGTAGTTTATAAATTCTAAAAGAACAAACAGTTTTATTTCAAACAGTTTTATTGTTTTATTCATGGGTAATTAATGTATGACTTTGGGACAGAATACAATACAAAAATCAATTACAGTGTAGTTAATTTAAAAAAATTATTCAAAATGGTTTTGTTGATGTTGTTTTCATGCCATATTTTTATGTCAATATCAGGCCGTCTTCGTTTGGGTCTCCCTGCTCCTCTGGTGAGGTTTAGGGGAGGTTGTGTTGATTTTAAACCACCGTGTGAAGAAAGATATTTGTCCTGCGATAAAAAAAGCTGCCGGTTCGTGTTTCTGGTTTGTTCCCTTCAGGTCCAAGCAGTGATGTGGTGGTGCTCAGATCCTGCTCTCCTGATACCGTCTCGCAGTTCTCTCTGATTCTCTCACCTCCCAAACTCTGGTCTGACGCTCATTAGGAACACTCTCAGGGCGACTCCCGCTTCACAAACAACAGCGGGGTATTTTTAGACCTTCAGAACATCTCCCCATCTCCACGTGTGTGCTGGACTTTCTTCTGCTCTGAGTTTTCTGAGGAATCCAGACTGGCGGATCTTCTTGAAGGCCTTCAGTGATGATCGCCTCTAGATAGCGTGTGGTAAGAATGTAATTAGCTTTATTTATAGGCTCGAATCACTTCACAGTGATTAAAAGAGTCGATGATGGGCTGTGAGGAAGGGGCAAGATGAGAGGAGAAAACTGGGTTAATAAATACAGTGAGTACAGCAGAGTACAAATACACTGAAATAAACCAGGGTGTCAGTCCGGTACAGCTCTAAAACCAGTCTAATGATGAGGAAACCTCAACGGTTCGAGAGTCTGAGCACTGGAGTGTCTGCTGATCTTCTGAGAAGGTCCTGAGATCTGCTGGGTTTGAGTGCAGCTCCGTTTTTTTCTGGAGGACCAGAAAACGATTTTCAGGTTAGTTCTGACTTCACCCTAAACTAAGTTTTGCTCGTTAAGCTCTTTCTTTAAAATAAAAGCAAGTCTCAGGAACAGTAAGGGGCAACTGGGGGTCAGTGGAGGATGTTGTTACTGGTCAGTAGTTGGATGAAGTTACTGGTCAGTGGTGGGTGGTGATACCGGTCCAACTGGTCAGTGGTGGGTGGTGATACTGGTTAGACTAGTCAATGGTGGGTGGTCATGGGTGGGTGGTGATACTGGTTAGACTGGTCAATGGTGGGTGGTCAGTGGTGTGTGATGTTACTTTCCAGTGGTGCATGATGATACTGGTCAGACTGGTCAGTGGTGGGTGGTGATACTGGCCAGACTGGTCAGTGATGCATGCTGTCGATCCGAGAGGAGGGGGGGTACTGACGGGATTCCACGCCAGCCCAAAATTACTATCGGCCCACCGGGCAAATGCACTGCTGATCAGACTGGTCAGTGGTGCATGGCGATACTGGTCAGACTGGTCAGTAGTGGGGCCAGCTGGTATAAATATGGATTGGAGTCCAGCTGCTCCACGTCTCCGTCTCTGTGCTCCAGCCAGGAGAACGCGCTCTGCAGTTGCATAACATTTACATACCCAACCCCCACCCCCCCAGCACGCCAGCATCATTAATAAACATTATCAGATGGTGCCTAATTTCCCTCTACAGGGGGAAGTCAATCAGAGTGTGTGTGTGTGTGATGGCCTCAGCCTTAAACTCATTTTACAACACACACACCCTTTCAACCACTTCTAATCGCAGCCCATATCAATCAATACCCACACACACACTTCCACAAACACACACCCCTCCCGACACACACCTGCTGTGTTTCTGAAGTACTTTGGACTTTGGAGCCACCCCCGCTCCCCCCACCCAATACCACCACCCCCGCAGCCCAACTGGTCCATTTTAAGGCTTATGCAAGCAACGTGCAAGCAGTTTTTTATGACCGTGTGTGTGTGTGTATGTGTGTGTGTGTGATGGCATGTCAAAAAAGCATTTCCTGAATATATTCGACTGCTAAAAGTATACAAGTTATCAATAGCTGCCTACATATTAGGTTAAGTGTATTACTTTAAAATAAAATAGAATTGTCAACAAAACTAAAACTGAACTGGTTAGTGATTAATATGCAAAATGAATTTAGGACATTAGTAGGACATTTATAAAGCCATAAAAATGAAAAAGATCATTTATAGATCAGAAACAGAGTTGAAAAAGCTCAAAAACAAGGAAAAGGTCCAAAAGTAAAGATGAAGTTGATGTGTAGAGCAGCTCAAATTATCAGGCTGTCATAGTGCTGACCAAACCATGAGGAAAATAACAATTAAAGATTTTAAAGAATTTTTTTTTCATAGACAGTTACAGTGTTTTATTAGAGCTCTGAATATTAAGTAAAGCTACAAAATTTGATTATATATGGCACACTTGGTCAACATTAAAACAATAAAATTGTACATTATTTTGTTCCTTATAACCATCATCATAAATTAAGCATAAATTAAAGTTATGAACTGATTTACAGAGCTTATAATCTCTAAAGGTAGTCTGTATATCTACTGAGGCCTCTTGCCAAGTTTAATGCTTCAAATAAACAATATACTGTCATAAACTGCGCCTTTTAATGCACAACATCTAAATATAGACCCTATTTCATGTATTATACATCACGCGCACCACAATAACAAACGCATTACATATTTATTACACATTAATATATGAAAAATAGTGGTTATTTAATAATGTATTGTTTATGTACATCGCGCTGGGTGTTTCGGCAGCCGGTGGGGGGCCTGGGTTGGAGGGGGGCAGTAAGTCTGTCAGGATGATAAAAATAGCATGTCTGTTTGTTTATAGTTTGAAAAGCGCCACAATAAAAGGCTCCGGGCTACAAAAGGATGATCAAGCTGCCTTAAACATCCAGGCGTCGAGTGTTTAGCGCGCGGTGACGGCGCTTCAGGAGAACCTTAAATCTCGGCCTTCAGGAGCGATCACGCTGATGACCAAAGTGACTCTTCAAAGAACTGAACGCTCTTTAAGTTTTTGACTGAATGAGTGCACACACACACACACACACACACACACACACACACACACACACACACACACACATACCCACACACACACATACACACACTCTCACAGCTTGCTGATGAATGAGCAAGAGTGTTGTTCTGTATTGTTCAGTATGAACCCCCGAAGTGCAGAATTAAATTCAATTTTTGTTGTAGCCATGCAGGTGTGATTTTACAGGTGAGGCTGAATTGGTAAAGAAGTTCACGAACAGCGAACACCTTGGTTGCTCCCCGGCAACCCACTGCTCCCAACAGCTTCAGGTGCTGATAGATAGATGAGTGATGAATGATGAATGATGAATGATGAGAGATGAGAGATGAGTGATGAGTTATGAATGAGTGATGAATGATGAGAGATGAGTTATTAATGATCAGTGATCAATGATGAGTTATGAATGATCAGTAATGAATGGTGAGAGATGAATGTGACAGATGAGTGATGAATGATGAGTGATGACAGATAAGTGATGAGTGATGAATAATGAGAGATGAGTGATGACTGATGGATGATGAATGATGAGTGATGAGAGATGAGTAATGAGTGGTGAGTGATGAGAGATGAGTGATGAATTGTGAGTGATGAGTGATGAAAGATGCGAGATGATTGATGAGAGATGAGTGATGAATGATGTGATGAGTGATGAGAGTTGAGTGGTGAGAGATGAGTGACGAGAGATGAGTTATGGGTGATGAGAGATGAGAGATGAGTGATGAGAGGTGAATGATGAGTGATAAGAGATGACTAATGAAAGATGAGTGATGAGACATGAGTGAGGAATGATGAATGATGAATGATGAGTGATATATGATGAGTGATGAGAGATTAATGATGAGTGTTGAGTGATGAAACTAAGCTTGTATATGAATGTGAGTTTTCAGTTCTGTCTTTTACCTGCTTATTAATGATTTTAAGAAGGTTGTGACCCATTAATAAATGTAATTACCCTGGAAATTAAGAATACCTGAGAGACTTGGTTTTGCATGTTAACAGCTGAATGAGCAGCTTAGATCAATTTTACCTGCACTGCTTTAATGTGATTAGTTAATCTGGCTTTTAGTCCATATGGATCACACACTTCCGTTTCCTTTGAATTGGATTCTGTGTAACACGCTCGTGTGTGTTTGGGTGTTCAGGCGGCGCTGGCGGCGTCCCGGGTCGGTACAGACTGTTCCTGAGCTTGTGATGGGATGGTGATCGATTCGCTCCTTTTCTCTGTGTCTCCACGGCTACAGCCGGGCAGGGCCCTAATCACCCAACAACCAACATCTTACTGCAAAATGTCATAGGCACTAAAGAAATGTGGAAATCAATGCCATTGATCGGGAGATGAGAGGCTAATTTGGCTGTCCTTCAACATGACTGATGCACTCACCTCTCCTGCTGGTGTGATTTTAACTAGAACACAGAAAATACCTGAGAAAACAAAGAAGGGGAGAAGGGCCCAGTGCTCAAGTCCACATCTGTAAAGGTAAACTTAAATCAACATCTGCTTTTAACCAAGTTACTACCAGCTAAGATACATACATAAACAAACCATGCTGAAGAAAAGTCAGAGATTAAGAGTAAGGAATCTCTGGAGTAATAATGTGCCCAAAGTATTTTTCTTTCTAAATGAATATAGGTGAGAAAAGAATAATCAATAACAAGAGGCCTAGTTAGTCACCAAGGCGCTCTTTGAAGAGGTTGGTCTTCAAATGACGAAGAGATAAATAAGTAAAACTTATTGAAAATGATAAAAGGAGCTCTAAAGTTATCTAAAGAAATGAAAACATATTTTTTCCAAACAGGTTCTGGCTGTCCACAATGAATTTGAACATTAACCAGAAAAACAGAGAGCGATTATTTCTATTCCTGTGTTTTCCTTTGATGGTCTGAAGCAGTGTCGCGTATACAGATCAGAAGTTTAATGACAACAAATAAGCAAACAAACAAAGTCTTTATGTTCTGAGTGGAGAACAATGTGATCCACACACACACACACACACACACACTAGAGTTGGATGTCTGCATTATCGAACGTTACGTTGCGTGTCATGGATACTGACAACGGCTCCAAATCTCCCGACCACTATGTCGATCCCAGCAAGACCAAGACAGCGAGACCAAGACAAGACCAAGACAAAAGAGCGTCAAGACTGTGAAAAGACCAAGACCACGTAAAGTGGTCTCGAGACCAAGACCGGTCTCAAGACCACTTTTTCGCGCTCTTCAGTTGCAACCAATCAATGACATACATTTTGTTGTGATTCAGACACTGGCATCATCCAATCAAAATATACAAGTGTAGCGCTAGTTAGATCCTGCATCACAGTGAGCAGTAAGTCTAGTCAGTCAGTTCCAGTGATGTCAGCAGTTGTAAGCTAGTCAGTAAAATACAGAAAGAATGTCAGCGAGTTCTTCTGTCATAAAAGTTATATTCACAGAACACAAAAAGTTTTTTTGTGACACAAGTTTAAAACCAAATATTCGGCAAAATGCAGATTTTGCGCTGTCTCTTGACCGAGACAGCCGGGACTACCTGAACCTTCACGAGGCACCTGGAGCGTAAACACCCTGAAAGGTAAGCTAGCCAGTAGCTATCTACCCATCTTCAAACTCTTTTAGCTACCTTTCCAACCTCAGATGACCAGATCATGTAGATGTATTATTGTTATTTATCATGTGTTCTTCTCACACAAGCGGTATAAATTAGAGACAGATTTTTTTTAAAGCTTCTCTGCAGACTTTTGGTGAAGAGTGTAACTACATGTTAAGTACAGGTAGCTAGCTCTATCAGCGGCTATCGGCTACCTAAACATTATCCGTTTTCTCCAACTTTAGATATTTTACCAAATTCATTGAGCAGAAATATATCGAAACCGTTTCAGTGAGCACTTTAAGAGCTGGTATGGTATGGTTTGTTATCGACTTTAATGGACATATTTATGTTTATATTTATATTTATATTTCAAGAGTGTCTCTATAACATTGCTAGGCTAACACCGGTGTTGTGCATAAAAGTGATCATTTGCCAGAAATTGATTGTGGCTTAAATCTTGTGGCTCAAATATTGTTTCCACTTCAAACTTGCTAGATTTCATTCAGGAGGGCTATATGTGACACAGTATACTGCAAACAGTCCCTTATAACTGCTGAAATACCTTGAAAGGAACATTAAAACTGATAATATGCCGTTTTATAGCTGCCAAAAAGTGATTGTGGCTTATAACTTGTGGCTGAAATATTTTTCTACCTCAAACTGGCTAGATATAATTCAGGAGGTTTATATGTGACTGTTTTTTCTCTCTTCCTCCTCTCTGAAAATATGCGTATTAATAGTGATGCTCTCGTTCTCCCTCTCTCTCTCTCTAGTTTTAAGTATTTCATCTGTATTGGTTTATCAATCTGTTACTTGTCCATATATCTGTTGTTATATTGCTTGATTGCAGCATTTTTGACTAAATAAATATGACCATTGACTTTTAAACAACATCTGCATATCATGTTGTGTTGACTTAACAGGCCTAATCCATTTCAGGGAAGTTGATATACAGTGTAATTTGGCTAGTACTACTACAATGGGACATGATGCAATTTCAAGTTTATAATTGTGTATCTTCAATTTGATGGTACAGTTTCATCTACAAATGAAGTATAATTGAAATCAGTTACATATTTCCCATTCTTTAGACAGTTGTTGGAGGTGTTAGCTGTTTTGTCAGATGACTTTGGGACCAGTCAGTTCCCGTCATGTCAGTCCTCAACAGAACACAGAAGTTAGGGGAGTCTTTTCTTTTCGGTCTCGGTCTTGGTCTCGTCTCGACTTTGTCTTGGTCTTGGTCTTGGTCTTGTCTTGGTCTCGATACCCTCAGGTCTTGGTAGTGTCTTGGTCTTGGTTTAGGCGGTCTTGACTACAAGTCTACTGAACACACACCATTCCCTCACATACTTAGAACTAAAAGAATGGAGTCAGGATTTCAGGGTTTCCATTATTATCAACTTTTTATATGTGTTTGCTTGATGTGCTGTCACCTTACAGACGTGTGCAAAGGTTTGCGCACAACAGGAGAAATAGAGTTGTACATTTTACTGTTAACATATCAAGCAGGAAAACACGTGAAAAAATAAACAAAACAAAAACAAAATCATGTGACCAGGGGCTTCTTATGACTGCTGCTGGAAAAAAATAATAAATTCAATAAGTTTTATTACATTAGTCTGCAGGAAACATATTAACACATGGAAATGTGAACTGATTTTTTTAAACACCTTAACACACAGCCTGGTGGTACAGTACTTAGTGCTGTCGCTTCAGTGAGGAGGTCCTCGGTTTGACTCCCTGCCCTTCTGGGGGCAGTTTGCATTATTTAAAAGTGTAAAGTGTTTGTTTATCACATGTGAACACACCACAGCACACAGTGTGAACTTCCTTCTCTGTATTCAACCCATTTAACTGTATTCCTGACAGCAGGCAGTCAGGAATACAGTGCAGTGTGTAGGGACTTACTCAAGGGTACCTCAGTGGTGCCATCAGCAGTCCTGGGATGTGAACCCACAACCTTCTGATCACAGGGTCAACTCCCTAACCACCAGCTGCTCCAGGGAGACTGTCCCCTGTAGTTAGGGAATGGAAGTCGCGTTGGATAAAAGTGTCTGATAAATGTAAATACAGTACTGTGCAAAAGTCTTGAGCTCCCCATTTCCCCATATTTTGCCTCCAGACATCCAGACTTTATTGTAGCCTTGAGGAACAGTTCTCCAGGCTTCCTGAAGGACCTTCAGAGCCTCTCAT
>JBBJLR010000034.1:15835681-15845681 GCA_037577145.1 Brachypetersius gabonensis
GGAGGAAAGAACAGACCCTGCTCCCCGTAACTGTTTTATATTTGGACCCGCTCTGTGGCCGAGAGTAACAAGCTAAAGACGCCTGGCTAGCAGCCGCTAAAGCCGAGGTTGAGAAAGCGACAACAGTATAAAATATTTTTTACTGATCATAACTTTGTGGACAGTAATAAGCCCTGGTTAGCCATATATTTAAATTGAAAAAGCTAGTTGTAGGAAACTTTCAGTTTCAGTTTTATTAGATGTCAGAACCTCCTACAACCCTGGAGACTAAGACCCCCTAGTCACGTCCCTGTTTCACGTCCCTGTTACACACGTTCGAAGACTCGTTCTCGCCCCCTACAGTGCAATTCGGCTAGGTATAGATCCGCACTAAAATATCAAGGTGAAAGTCATCTTAGCTTGCGTAGTATAAACCCAGCTCCCAACCCAACTTTGTGAATAGATTAACGCCGATAATTTTTTTATCACCCAATAGGAGTCTCACATTAACGCAGCACGTTAACGCCGATAACGGACCACCACTAATATTTATATATATATAGTTGGGATAGTACATTTGTAGTATATTATAGTTCAATATTGCAGTAAAAGTATGATACACTGTGTACTGCAGGACCTCTGGCAGCCTCATAAAGAGCAGATTATGTTGTTTATGTTGTTGGGTTTTTTTGTCTCTAGCTGCTAGAAAGTCTCATGTGTTCCTTCTTACCTTACAATCAGCCAAACACACCCAAATCTGTGAAGAGATGAGTTCCAGGTCACAACCCTGTCCTGCTGTTTTCTCCTCCGTTAGTGTTGGGGGTTTCTGAGGCTCCTCTGCAGATTCCTCTCCTGTGTGAGATGTTGGAGGAACTCCGCAGGGATGAGGTTCTCTGGGTTCTCTCACTCGTCTTGTTTGTTGAATTACATGGTCTGTTTGGTTTCCGCCTGTTGACCTTTGACCCTACAGTGTGCGAGGTCGTTAGGCCGCATTTTTCCAGAAGCTCGCTCTGTTTTTCCATAGATCTGGATTTTTCTGCTCCACGCGTTTCCCAGTGCTGTCCTGCAGCTTCTCAGTGGGGGTTAAATCTGCGGCGCTAAAAATAATCGGCTCCTGGCTTGGACGTGCAGTTCTATAAATTTTTAATTGGTGCAGAACAGGGGAGCCCAACCCTGGTCCCGAGGGTCCGCCACCCCGGGGACCTCCAGCCCAAATCTGACACAAATGAAGCTGCAGATTCTTCTGAGGGCCTCTGTTAGCCGGGTGAGGTATTCAGTTAGGGCCGGAACCAAAGTGTTACGAGCATCAGATCATCAGACACATGGGGAACCCCTGGTGGACCTTATGTTGAGGTTCTTAAGACTTTTGGGGGCTTTATCAGTACTTAACGCGTCTGAAAAGGTTCTGTGGGAAACTGAAGCTGGTTCTTTCCAGGCCTGCAATAGCAGTGGGCCGTTTGGGTCTCTTGGATTATTAATAGTGTAAAGCTGGAAACAGCTGCTGTGTGGTATGAGCTTTAAGGGTTAATGACGCCAGATTAAAGCCGCTGTCGCTCTCGGACGAGGTTTTCTTTTCTGTCTTCTGTTCTGGAGCTCTGGCCTGCAGTGCTGAAAACCACCACTGTGATCTGGCCGCTGTAGAGGTGAGACATTTTCCACCTCCGCGGCTTCCTGACTGCTCTCACCGCTTAATTAGGCCGAGGACACCGTGCCAGAGATGCGGCGCGGATGCGGGCCGGATTAGGCCGGAGCATTAGGCTGGAGAGGGCAGCGTGTTCGTCCTGCATGTGATCTGGATCTCGCAGCTCCGCGTGTTTCAGCCTCATTAGCGTATTGTTCTGTAACGGCGTCCTCCAGCCGCGATCTGCCGCGTTCCCTTCAGTTTCCTTTGCAACAATTATGGCACTTGAGGCTCTTTTTTCAAGGACCACAGCTTTTTTTTTTTAATGAATATTCATACAATACATGAAGCAAATAAAATTAATGTGGAGTTTCAGGACAGGCAGAGAAAAAACAAGTCAAAGCTGTATATTATATATAAATAATCAAATAATTTTTCAGGTTATTGTTGATGTAATGTGTGGGAGTGTGTCTGTGTAAAAAATGTTTTTATACACTGTTGACCAACATGTGATTACAAATTCCAAACAGAACAAATGTTTGGAAAAAATCATAATACATGTAAATTATTTCTTATACCTTGGAAATGTCATACTACACTCTTTCATTATTTTACACCTGCTGCAGTGATTAAAACAGTGATTTTAAGAGCAGAGTGTGTGTGAGTGTGTATTTCATCCATCAGAAACTGAATCAGAAGTGAAGCTCCTGGAATACAGACCATAGAAAATACACACACACACACACTCACACACTAACACTGCTGCAACTTGTACAAACAGTGGTCTCTTTTTTTTTACACACATATTATATACATATATAATGGTAGTTTCATTATAATAGTTGCATAATAATGGGAGATGCAACTATAGTATATTACATATGTGATCATATTTATTGTTATTGTATATTGTAGTGGTAGTATATTACAGGTATAGTACATAACAAACAAACATATTTATTAACTCTAGACATGTGCTTATTAACACTTATTCTTTTTATTCTGTATTCTCAGCCCATTGTTTTAGATAGAAATCACTTGATGAATCTCGTTCTTTTCATCCTTCACTCTAGGAGGGTTCATCCCCACCCCCAAAATTAGAGCACCCCTCCCCCCTCCACACCTCAGAGTGCCCTGTCGTAAATGACCATTTGCCTTTAAAAACCTGCCACTGAATGTTCTCCACAAATCACTCTCCCTGCCCCCTTTCCCTCCCTCTATTATCCTCATTAATGCTCACCCTCTTCATTCTGAAACGTGCACCTCCCTCCTCCTCTCGCATGTTTTTGGTGAAACTGTAAGTCAGCGGAGATGACAAGGACAGATTGTGGAAAAGTGGATGGGGGAAGCATCGTGAGAAAGTGGTAGATTAACCTCAGTGACCCGCTCCATCCTCCCTCCAGTCTTGGGCTCTGGGAATGAGCTCACTCCAAAATAAATTGCAGCCAGTGGGGAAAAAGAGGAAGAAAATGACCAGGCTTGGGAATTGGGATCAAAGCGCTAGCTAAAATAGCAAACGGTAATTAATATAACGTGCAGAACAGGTAGGGAATCAAACACACTTCCAGTTTGCTGTATGTGTGACGGCGGTAAGGCGCTTCATTAGTCTGCTGCAGCTCAGATCACAGCTATAGGCAACTACATTTGATGCTGGCAACAAATATGATGCTTTCTGTCAAGGGACACATCAAGCAGAGGAAAATTATCAAAAAATATTCAGGCTAGTGGACAGGGTAGTGCAGTTCTTTCCTCCGCTTTCTCCTCAGCTTTCTTTTTCTTTGCCACCCAGAATGGGTAGCAGCCCGCATCCGGCTTTATAGATCGGACAGGGCGTGAACTTTGCGCGGGAAGGTCGAGCCAAGAGTAATTGTTTGTGACGCATTCGGGGGCCTCACAAGTGGAGTGGTTACAGTACAAGAAGGAAAGATCAATCAGAAATCCTGAGGAATTAACATTGCGGTATTCTGTGGCAGTCCCTTCTTTAAAGCTTCCCCGGCAGGGTCATTTCTCTCGAGGACTGAGTCTGAGGAAAAAGGGGGCCTTCTCTAATCTTGTGTTTGTTTTTTTTTCCACAGAAGCAGCCCCGATGAAGTGCCGAGGTGTGGATGCAATGGGCTCCATGTGGGCAGTGATCTGGGGGTGGACCGCACTCCTCCTCTGCTCTTGCAGCACCTCCTTAGCTTCCATCACCTACAACCTGCGTGAAGAGCAGCCACCTAACACTCTGGTTGGAAGTCTCGCAGCCGACAAGGGCCTGCCTGATTCTGGCCATCTTTACAAACTCGAGGTGGGCACCCCCTATCTGCGAGTGGATGGCAAGACGGGGGACATTTATACCACGGAGGTCCCGATAGACCGGGAGACACTGAAGGATTGCCGCAACTTGTTTGAGGGAGATCCCTGCTACCTGGAATTTGAGGTGTCCATCACGGATCTACTGAAAGGCACTGGGCCGCGGCTTATCGAAGGCCGCATCGAAATCCAAGATGAGAATGATAACACCCCACAGTTCTCTTCGCCCATCCTAGAATTGTCCATTCCCGAGAATACCTACGTGGGGGCGCACTATCCCATCCCAGTGGCCACGGACAAAGATGCAGGAAGCAACGGGATTGCAGATTATAAACTGAACTCTGGCTCAGACGCGTCAAACCTGTTCAGCCTCCAGGTGGCAGATAGTTCGGATGAAAAGGTGCCACAGCTAATTGTGCTGGGCAACCTGGATCGTGAGCAGCGGGACACCTATGACCTCAGCATCAGGGTGATAGATGGTGGAACGCCACCGCGCTACAGCAGCGCCCTCCTCAGGATCACCATCACTGACACCAACGACAACGTGCCCAAATTTGAACGCTCACACTACGAGGGAGAACTGGCCGAAAACACACCTGTGGGTCAGTCAGTTCTGCAGGTATGTCTATCTCTTCCTCCATTGTACTGAAGTTCTCTTTATTTGTTGTTGACATAGCAATAACCAAAGTATTAGAAAAGACACAAACACACGATTCTGGTTCGCTTAGCACTGATGCATCAGCACACTTGGAGAGAGTGAAGAATTCTCAATACTGATTGTGTTTGATGGCTTCTCACTAACGTTAGCTTGAACTGCAAGTGTTGGCAAAGATGAAGGAGAATTTCCACCTTCCGAAGGTGTTATTCTATAAGAAGTTACGACTTACGACTCGTGCTGTGCTTCGGTAAACGCCTTTATGCTTTCTTTCATGATTTATTCCTTAGCCTTACACCGGCAGGGGTGAAATCGCTTCTGTTCAACATTGCATCATCACCCCACAGCATCATAAGATTACGCCCCTGGCATTGTGTTACATTTACAGAAGTGCTTGGCAGGGTTTTACTCATTCAAGGGTAGAAAACAGTGAAAGCCTACCCTGTCGGACACTAAAGAGTAACAGCATGGAGGCAGCCATACCTCAGACTGACACCGTTCTTATTACACTTGTACAGGCCAGTGGCGCCAAGGGGAATGACATCATTTACATGTTTTTTCTAACCTGTAAAATGAGGGTTCAGGTATGCTCGCTGTGATTCCCTTTTGTCAGGAAATGCTTGTTAAATCTGTCAGCAGGTGTGTGCTATAGTGTGGCACCTCAGGAGTGAGTGTCAGAGGAGTTTGACAGCTGAAGTGTTCTTCCCTCCCAGGTTTTAGTCTCATTGTGCTCGCCTACAGAAACAGGCAAGGCCAATCATATTTACTCTGCCTATCGATCCACTCCTCGCGATTCCTTTAAACACTCACTTTACCAAACAGAAGTGAGGTATTGACCGCCCGCGAGCATAGCATGTTGAATTGCCGTGGAAACACGGCTGTTGTTAAGATTAAGACAGCCGCGAGACCTGGATACTTTCCAAGAGCAATCCGAGACAAGTGTCCACACATAAAATTGTTTTAAAGACCACTAATCTCTCCATCAACAATTAATCCATGCAACAAAGTTGTTTTCAAAGTGCACGTCAAGAAACCCCGGCCACCCGCCGTCCCAGTCCCAGTCTCATAATCGCTCGTTGGAGCACTAGCGTGTGTAAGCAGTGCTGGTATTAAAATGCTTAATTTTATAATTTTACTGGGCTAGACATGTTGATGGAGTGTAGACATGTTGATGGAGTGTTTCAGTTTGTTGAGAGAAATGCTCTTCAAACACACATTAGATGAAATGAATTCCCGGCTTGTTTGGCGGATGAAACAGAGTGACTCATATAGAGCAATAATAACTTAAGCCTCATGAATAATCTTATGACTGCCTCAGATTAAAGCTGTGCTCTCTAATGCATGGACTGAAGCCACACTGGTTTTAGAGTGAGGGAGAGAGAGAGAGAGACAGACAGAGAGCGAGAGAGAGAGAAAGCCACTATGAGCACTAACACTAACCATGTTGACATAAATGACCATTACAGTGAATGCAAATTCTGAAAGCATCATTTTCTAAAGTTCAACTGCCATTAAGATTACGAACTTAGTGGAGAAATTATGTGGAAGCGTGGAAGTCTTTAATTTAATCTTCAATTAAATAAAACCACAATTGATTGGATGACCAATTGAGCTTGCAAGGGCTCATTTCCACTCTGACTTTCTATATATTCAAAAACAATTTGTGTTATTTTATAAATGAATGACTTCTTAAAACTAAGTACACTCATTAGGCAGAGCTGGCCATCCTCTTTATTCCCTGTTGGGCTGTGCCAGGACCAGCTTAGTCGCTTAGCGATGCTAATGGTGGTAAGAAACAGAAACTGTTCAGGAGCCAAAGCGATGTGGCTAAAAGGTACTTGACATCGGTTTTGTGGAAAGCTCTGCTCATTTATTAATTAGCCTAATGCACTTTTAGGACAAGCTGTCACGTTTTTTTTCTGAGTGTTTAAGGTGTAATTTTGGAACAGATTACAAACTGTAGGTCGGTCCACTGCCCTCCTTCTCGTCCCGCTGTAATGGCCTCCACTGAGCCAGTGCTTTTTAATAATGCGAGGAACCAAGCGTTCTGCCTCACTTACCTGGGCATGTCATTGATGTGAGTGACACCGCCGGTATTTGACATTTAGGTGGATCCTGTCCAAGTGTGGGAAATGGAAAGCATGGTACTGTGAGTGGCATAATTTCTGTATAGATTCAGTTGAAAGATGATGATTATGCCACTCTTAATCTCTTAAAAGGCACCGCATAGGTGAAGTGTATGAAAAAGTGATGCATTGTGGGACATTTTACTTGTTTCAGTGCCTGAAAATGCCAAATACAGCTGACACTGTAGATACTCCAGACATGTGTTTCTTGTTTAAGCATGAATACTGAAAACTGTCATTGGTACGATTATGTAATATTGATATAAACACTTCTGGAGATCTGGTATTTTGAAAATTAAAACTGTCAGTGAAGGCATGTTCATATGTTAACATGGTAAAGTAAACATGTTGCATGTGCAGGTGTTTTGTTATTTAAATTAAAAGTAATAGCAAAAATCAAACATTGTATCAAAAGAAGTGAATGTATCCTCAAATATTAAATGGCTTTTCTAACATTTGCTTCTTAGCTTGTTCTTAACATTTGACAGTGCTGTTTTTTGTTCAGTATGCTCATGAGACTTTTCTTTTTCTTTCCATGCACTAGGTTAAGGCCAACGATGATGACCTGGGTCTTAATGGACAGGTGACCTACAGCTTGCACCAGCCACCAACCATCGTGCAGCGTCTTCTCCACATTGACCACAACACAGGTGTTATCCAGGTCAAAGGGGCGGTAGACCGTGAGGAGGTTCCACTGCTCAAGTTCTCAGTTTTGGCAAGAGATAACGGCCCACAGGCCAAGAGCTCCAAAGCCACTGTGACCATCACAGTGAAAGATAGGAATGATAACGCACCGTCAATCAGGATCCGAGGCTTTGGTCTCGTTGCTCATGAGGATGGGATTGCCAATGTTTCTGAGGACATGCCTGTGGGTACACCTGTGGCTCTGGTGGAGGTTTCAGACAGGGATGAAGGTGAGAACGCTGTGGTGACTTGTGTGGTGGCGGGAGATGTGCCCTTCCAGCTACGTTCAGCCTCAGATGCTAGCAGTAAGAGGAAGTATTTCCTCCAGACCACTACGCCACTGGACTATGAGCGGATCAAGGAGTACAGGATTGAAATTGTGGCCGTGGATTCTGGCAATCCTGCCCTCTCAAGTACCAACTCACTGAAAGTGCAAGTGACGGACATGAATGACAATGCTCCAGTCTTCTCCCCGTCTGTGTATGAGGTGGATTTCCCAGAGGAAAACCAGCCTGGTGATAAAGTTCTGGATGTAGTAGCTACAGATGCTGACAGTGGCTCTAATGCAGAGTTGATCTACACCTTAATCACAGATTCGGCCACCAAGGGGCTTTTTGAGATCAATCAGAACACTGGAGAGGTCAGAGTGATGAACCAGCTGGACCGCGAGTACAAGGAACGCTACGAGTTTCATGTGGAAGCTGCAGACAAAGGGGTACCAAGCTTGAGGGGTACGGCCACGGTAGTGGTAAAGGTTCTTGACCGCAATGACAATGACCCTAAGTTCATGCTGAGTGGTTACAGCTTCTCTGTTCTGGAAAACATGCCGCCTCTGAGTCCTGTTGGAATGGTCACAGTCATAGATGCAGACAAGGGTGAAAATGCCCTTGTGCATCTGTCTGTAGAACCGGACAATGGCAAGTTCGTGATTCAGAATGGAACAGGAACCATCCTCTCTAGCATCTCCTTTGACAGGGAGAAGGAAAGTACCTACACTTTCCGGTTGAAGGCTGTGGATAGAGGGGACCCTCCTCGTTCATCCTACGTGGGTATAACCATCAATGTACTGGATGAGAATGACAATGCTCCATATGTTACCAAGCCTTCCAACTCATCCTACAAGTTCCTGCAGCCATTAACAAGCCCAGACACTCGCGTGGAAAAGGTAGAAGCAGAAGACATAGACACTGGGCTAAACGCTGAGCTTGTTTTTAGCATTACTGGGGGCAATCCTCATGGACTCTTCCGCATATCTCCCACTGATGGGGAGATCACTCTGGCCAAAGAATTCACCCGCAAGCACAACGGCCTTCATCGACTGGTAGTAAAAGTTAGTGACAAGGGCAAACCTTCCAGGCACACAACCGCTTTGGTCCACATCTTTATCAATGAGACCATCAGCAATGTCACTTTAGTGGAGTCTCTGGTCGGCCACAGCCTTTACACTTCTTTGGACATGGACATTGCTGGGGATCCGGCCTACGAGCGAGTCCAGCGCAATAACATTCTGTATGGAAGCCTTGCAGGAATTGCTTTGGTCATCCTCGTCATTGTGGTGGTGGTAGTAATCATTCACCGCTTGCAGAAGGAGACCAAGAGTGGATATCAGGCTGGCAAGAAGGAGACAAAAGACCTTTATGCTCCCAAGCAGGGTCCCAAAAGCAGCAAGAGCAAGAAGGGCAAGAAGGGCAAGGCACCAAAACCAGCAAAACCTTTGGAGGAAGACGAAGAAGCCAGCCTTCAGAAAGGTTTAAAGTTCAACCTTATGACTGATAGTGTTAGTGACAGTCCCAGGATCCACCTGCCCTTGAATTACCCCCCAGGAAGTCCTGATCTGGGCCGCCACTACCGTTCAAACTCCCCCTTGCCCTCAATTCAGCTGCAGCCTCAATCCCCCTCTGCCTCCAAGAAGCACCAGGCGGTGCAGGACCTGCCGGCCACCAACACCTTTGTAGGAACTGGGGACAACAACTCAACCGGTTCAGACCAGTATTCGGATTACAGCTACAAGACCAACCCTCCAAAATATAGCACCAAACAGGTAGGAGACCACTTCCAAAGCATGGCAGGGTACCACAGCACAGCGTACCACAGCAGCGTACCACACCATCACGTCCACATGAGGTGGACAGAGGGTGTGTATTAAGGGGGCTTGGACTGAAACTTAAACCAAAGGTGCACTGAAAAAAATGAAAAAAACCCCCCATAAAATACGCATGTTACATGATCAGAACACACTTATGTGAAGGATCTTGCTTTGAACATGTTTTTTTTTGTTTGTTTTTGTTTTAATTAAAACCCATAGTATGTCACTTTCAATGCAAAATCACACTTGATTTGTTTTATATCATTTTTATCTTTTTTTCATTTATGTTTCTATTCAACACTGGCTATTTTATGTTTTGTGTTCAGTTTAATTTTAAAAAGGTTTTACGTTTTTTGTTTTTCTAAACTCACTACTGGTGAATGAAGGAAATAAAACTAAACAGAGTTCAGGTGGTGCCGAGGCCTGAGGTCGGGTGAGCAGGTTAAGAGAAAGCACACTTAACACGAAACGCTTTGCACCCTGTCTTTGAAAAACGACTTTAATTACTCTGCCTTCGTTTTGTCGGGGGGGAATAGAGTAAATTGTTTGCACAGATT
>JBBJLR010000034.1:15913985-15918985 GCA_037577145.1 Brachypetersius gabonensis
GTGTGTGTGTGTGTGTGTGTGTGTGTGTGTGTGTGTGTGTGTGTGTGTGTGTGTGTGTGTGTGTGAGTGTGTGTTCATGAGTGAAAAGGATGTCACTGAGCTAAAGTTTCTTAAAATAAGACAAAGTCTTAAAAATCTCTCCATTCAGACAAAGAAAGCTCAGCATTCCTGCGTTCCTCAGACTGAAGGACATCAGAAAAGCTTTTCCTGACATTAATGCCTGGATGAATGCTAACCATTACGTCAGATTATATTTGCATATGCAAATGCTTTTTTTCTGAAAACTTCAAATGCAGGAAAAGTGAGTGATGACTCTCTGTGATCTTAGCCATTCACACTCTGCTCAGTCTGAGTGTCTGAAATAGCAGCGTGGTTTCAAAATGAGCTTCATAAAATAAAACAGAATAAAATAAAATAAGAGGAGGCTGTCAGTCTGTCAGCAGATGAGTCTCGGCTCCGTTTCCCAGAGGAGGCGTGACGGAGCAGATAAGTTCATTCTGGAGGAAGAGCAACAGGCAGGAGTGCAGAGTGACGGAGGAGCTCCTGACAGCGGAAGAATGATTAATTTGTGTTTTCTGAAACTCGTCTCAGAGCTGACAGATGCGACGTGATGCTCCTGGTCTGAAGCTGCAGATTTCTAATGGTTTTAGTTTTATTTATGGGGACTGAGTAATGGACCATGACGGAAGATCTGGACGACTTTAGTGCTACTGTTCGATGATGTGAGGATAAAAACTGGCTACTTCATCAGAAACCCCTGAGCGGTTGCTTACTTTATGAGACCACAAAGTGTACAGCCCCCTTCTTCAGGCCCCACCCACCATCCTCGCCAGGCCCTGCCCAGAACCCTCTTCGGCCTCCGTGCAGCACTTGTGGAGCACAGTAATCCTTCAGTTTTACACGGATCAGCAGTCGCGGATTCAGTCTCACACTGATTTTTTTCTGACAACTAAACTAACAATATTTCCCGAAATCCCCCACACATGCGCGGAAAAAGCAGTCGCAAAAGACGTCCAGGCCTCTAAGGAGAGTTAATGAACTAATGTGTGTTTATGTGTGTAATTTGTGTGGTTGTCTCGCCAGTCACCCTCCTCCAGAGTGTTAGCTGCTGGAGTATCGCGAGGGCGACCCGAAAGCTTGGGGTGAGATGGGGGCGCAGTAATCTCTGTGTTGCCAAATTCTGTTCAAAGCTGTTTAAGCTGAGAGTGACAGATAGGTTGATTGAAGACTGGTGAGTCATTGCATTCTCTCTCACACTCGCGTCAGTATTTTCGTTCAAGTGCTTTTGGAGTTCAGTATAAACTGTACAATATGACTGTGTGTACATGGCTACATTTTCTTGAAGGCTAATTAATTTATAATGAAATTAAAGCGTTCTGGGAGCATATTTGGGAGCATATTTAGGGTTTACACTTTAAAAAATAGGCATTTTTTGAACCATAACACAACAATGTGGTTTTTCACTATACACGGGTGCTCCTGGATTGTAACCCCTGCGGGGGGTTACTGTATTTGATTCCCATGACTACAGTGACGCTAATTTCTGCTCTTCGTGGGATTCAAGTCTCTGAGGAACTTGCTTAGAGCCTCGAGAATCAAACCATCACTTTATAGCTCTGATCTAAAGATCTAAGTGTCAAGTTTTTAAAAAACTGTGATAATATAGGAGGAGACTCTTAGCCTGTAAACCTTTTGAAAACTCAAAATAAAACGTCTTTTATTCACAAATGAATAAATGTAAATATGTAATAAAAAACCTGGTTATGCTCAATACGCAGTGTAATATTCACAGAAAAGGATACTGAAGATTTAATTATATGTATAATTACCTGCATGTAATTACTGTAAACACACATGCCGGTTTGAGGCTGTAGATGTGAAGTACAGTGGAGTGCGAGCAGTGCGGAAGTTCCTGTTCTGAAATATTTAGCTCTGCTTTATTTGA
Organism: Brachypetersius gabonensis; assembly: GCA_037577145.1. Classification (NCBI taxonomy): domain Eukaryota; kingdom Metazoa; phylum Chordata; class Actinopteri; order Characiformes; family Alestidae; genus Brachypetersius; species Brachypetersius gabonensis. Next base: position 15,915,931 of record JBBJLR010000034.1, read on the forward strand.
GAAAAGAGGTTCTGCCTCCTCCTCACCCAGAGGTTTTCCTGCAGTTTCTGAGGCGTGTGGGAGGGGCCTGCCAGAGGGACTTTGGAAGAATTAGCACGTAAAAAGCTTTTAAAGTCATTTTGCTCCTGACAGCTCAGTGAGTCTGAGATTAGACATTTTAAGAGAGCGATTTTTTTTCTTCTTTTTTCTTTTTCTTTTGCAGACGGATAGAGAGAGTGGCAGCTATGATCTAAAGAGCCTCGGAGAAATCAGAAACTTTGGCATGTGGTCAGTGCTTCAAATGGCGATTTCTGCACAGAGATATCTTCTATTATTGGGGCTTTAATGATGGATTGAGGAAAACAGTTCCCATGAAACTCCATCGACCATTTAAACGCCAAAACTCCCAGCCTTCAGGCCACAAACTCACTCAAACTGAGACACTGAGGATCCACTTAGACTTATCAGAAACAAATAAATAAACAAACATAAGAAAGATGAGAGGATTGATAGGGTTTTCTATATTTTCAAAATATGTTGATGATACAGCAAAAATGAAATTTAGTAGTTAATGCGGTTTTAACCCTTTCAGCCCTGCAGAAACACTTTTAGCTTCTTTGGTTTTCTATCGCTAAACACAAGAACAGGAGATATTATTAAATTAACACTAATATACACTAAAAATAGGTGATATTAGTTCATAAACACCCCAGTAAACACTAACGCACTTTAGAAAATGAGATATTATTAAATGAATACCTAAAATAGGGGATATTAGCCCATAAACACCTCAATACACACTATTATTGTCAAACTCGTCATGGGGAAGGAGGACGCAAATGCAGGAGTCTCAGAAACACAAAGGGAGATTTAATAAGAACTTAAATGTGCACATCTTTGCAACAACACAAACAGAACTAGTCCTTTAACTGAGGTACAGATGGTCTCTCCTACTGCGCCCCACTGGTAATTAGGGTCCCGCTCAACCAGATAAGTAAAGACTTTATTTCTGGCTGAAACGGACCCGATGCAATTCAGATACTCTTATCCAGGAGACATGAGGAACACGAGACAGGGCTCCAGATGGTGACTTAAATGGTCGCCAATGTGACTTGATTATTCATTTTGCAACTATTTTTTTAATTTCAGTCACCAGTGGCGATCGTCTCTCAGAACCAAGAGTACAAGAGTAAAAGTACAAGAAAAGTGACAATTTGCCACTCCTACTACAGTATCGTGTGACTAGTTATGAGAATTTTGACTCTTTTTAATGAGTGGGATTATTTGGATCAATTCGCTAAGGAGATCTGGCTAATTTGGCTCCCAAACGCATAGACAGACAGGATAGTTGCCACATTCCCAGTGTTCCCAGTTCACACGATACCGAGGTGGGGTGGGGTGGTGGTGTGTGTGCTGACAGATTCCGTGCCGGCCCAGACCCACTCGCTAAGTTTGTGGAAGTCTAACTAAACAGTTAAAATGATGGTTGTCAATTCCAAACTGTCCCCTCACCACCTTGACTGTCCCCTCAGAAGGCATTATTAAATCTCCACTGTGTTTAAATGACAGTAAGTGGTAGCTTTGACTATATGATGCTGGTTCAGCATTTGTTATCAAACTACCACAGCACGCATCACAGGACAGCTTTCTCAAAATGTGTCAAATGACAATTTGTTTGATTATGTTTGGCCGTTATAAAATCCCATATCAAAGTGCTTACGAGGCTTGAACACAGGAATGCATAGCTTTGCTAGATTAGCCTGTCTTAGCTAAGGTTTATAAAATGGGATGTTAAAATGGCCAAATATATTCAAAAAAATTGTTCAGCCTTACAATGTTTTACTTTGGCAACAATTTAGTCCATGTCGTGATTTCATGTTTCGTTTTAATGCTCTTTACATTGGGTAAGACTGGAGACAAAATGTGCCATGACATATTTTTTTTTATTTAGGTCTATATTTGACAGACATTTTGACTCCTAAAAATTTATTTGGCTCCCAAATATTTAGTGTTAGAGTCAATGCCTCCTAAGGTTTTTATTTTGTCCGGAGCCCTGCGAGGGAATCCAGGCGTTCCGCGATGTGCGGCAGCCACGAGGAGAACCAGCCTGCCGACGGGAGACAGAGAGAGGGAGAGGAAGATCACAGTCTACCGAGGGAGAGCTTTGAAGCAAAGGGCCTCTGACTAGGCTCTCCATGCAAGGGTCAGATGGTTATCTCACACCACAGAGCTAGAGACCAGTCTACAGCACATATGCTCTTAACATGAAAGTAACTTGAGAGAAAAACAAGGTTAGACTCAGGGTGGAATTAGAGAGACAAGGGAGAGAAACGAACACCAATCAAAACACAGAAAAGTTTAACACAAACAAGGCTTAACTCAAACTTAAAGAGCTATATCTGAATCACTTTCCCTGGTGCTGTAGGCATGGCTGAGGTCATACGGATGTGACAGTACCGCCCCTCCAGAACTGACCTCCGAAGGGGGCCAGAAGGCACCACCGCCACTCCCGGACTTCAGTGAGGCCTCCCAGGGTGACCCGCCCCCCCATTTCGCAATGGCTGATTGGGAGGATGCCCTTGAGGACGGGGAACCATGGTGACTGCACACACTGAACAGGAACATACTGCGTGTGCCGTGTCCACCTTCACGTTAGGCCACCAATACTAGTGGCTAATCACCTCGACAGTCTTTTGGGGTGTATTGTTGCAGGTGTTTGTGTGGGCCCAAGACAAGTTGTGGTAGTCGGTGAACACTGTGCCTTGCTCCCTCTAACCAATGGCGGCACTCCTCTAACGCAGCTTTGACCGCGAGCGGTTCACTGTTTCCGATGTCATATTTTTGCTCTGCACCAGATATCTTCCACGAAAAGTATGCACAGGGACAGTGTCTCCCCAGAGTCCTGTGTCTCTGTGACAGCACCGCCGCTAGTCCGACTTCCAAGGCTTCTACCTTAACAATAAAGGGCTTGGCTGGGTCAGGCAATTTTTATGTTGGAACACAGCAACATGTCTCAAGGACATCATTCATGAAGGTCCGAAAGAAGGATGAAGCTTTAATTAAGCCGTATGACATT
>JBBJLR010000034.1:15923985-15926643 GCA_037577145.1 Brachypetersius gabonensis
GCAGTCTGATCTCAGCCGGGCGTCCTGCTCTCTGTTCTAAATGTCATATTTTATCATAGTTGTCACATTTATATTTATAATCTTGTATTGGTTGTGTAGTGTTACATTGTTGTACTGTTTATCATGGCCGGATCTCCAACATACGTCCCAGTAGACACACCAGTGTGTGTGTGTATGGGGGCATCCATCACAGCAGACACGCCTCATTGGCTCTCACCTCATGCAGGACACACGGTGGGGCGGTGGGGCGAGTAAAAATTAGCCGGGTTCAGAGGTGCGGCATCACCTGCGGCGTGCGGTGGGAAAACTAACGACACCCCGACTCAGGATCACTTTGTTTTGCCTTTGAACAGCTCAGCTCTTCTGAGGACAGAGCCGGGGGGGCTGGGGGGGGTTGTGGGCTGACCGTAACGTTTATCTGTTTCAGGACAGAAGCTGGACCAGAAATCCTCCTGAAGATCAACAGAAACAGCAAACGCTTTCATAAATGATCCTATTTACAAAAATGTTCCGTAATAACCTTCCTGTTATAATGCAGGTGAAATTGACCCATTTTTTGTTAAAATAGTGGTTACTACAAATGAGGTCAAAAGGAGCAAATAAACTCACCAAAACTACAAAAGGCCTATTTCAGTAAATAATAAAATATATAATAATTAAACAATTCTGTAAAAATCCTGCGGTTTAAGGGGAAGCAAATATGTTCATTTAACATTTTTTTGCATTGAATATTTCACTTCCTGAATTTCTGATAGGCTAAAATAAAGTTCTGTGGTTCTGTGACTTTTTGTCAGATTTTTGCTGTTTCTAACATATGCAGATAATTTCACACAGCAAAAATAGTGACAAATATAAATGAGTGTTAAAGTCTGCAGTTGTGAGGTAATTGTGCTTAAGATCCATTAACTTTATCAGAATCACAAGTTTGTGTATGTGTGTGTTTTGTGTATGTTTGTGTAAATGTGTTTCTATGTGTAAATGTGTGTTTGTGTGCTAAAAGGCTGCGGATGAGGTGACGGGGTGAGTTGAAGGGGTGCGGGTGAGATGATGGGGCAGGGTGAAGGGGCGCGGGCAAGGTGACGGGGTGAGTTGAAGGGGTGCGGGTGAGATGATGGGGCAGGGTGAAGGGGCGCGGGCGAGGTGACGGGATGAGTTGAAGGGGTTCGGGTGAGATGCGGGCTTGAGGAGGCGCTGTGCTGAATCTGGTCAGGAGGGGCCCCGTCCAACGGAATGAATCCACGGCACACACCCAAGCCACACCTTGGCATACCTCACCCTACCCCAAACACTGCTGCTGAAATGGGGGACTGTCGCTGGTCTGCCGTTTCAGCACCTCGGAGAGCGCAGAGTGAGTGCCTCCATCACAGTATGTGTGTGAATGTGTGAGTGTATGTGTGTATGTTTGTGAGTGTGTGTCTGTGTTGTCTGTACATCGGGACTGAGTGTGGCGTGAGTGTGTTGGCTGCATACTGGGACTGAGTGTGTGAGTGAGTGTGTGAGTGTGTGTGTTGGCTGTACACAGGGACTGAGTGTGTGTGTGAGTGTGTTGGTTGTACACTGTGACTGTATGTGTGTCTGTGTTGTCTGTACACTGGGACTGTGTGTGTGTGTGCGAGTGTGTTGGCTGCATACTGGGATTGGGGGTGTCTGTGAGAGAGTGCGAGTGTGTGTGTGTGTGTGTGTTGGCAGTACACTGGGACTGAGTGTGTGTTTGAGTGTGTGTGTGTGTTGGCTGTATACTGGGACTAAGTGTGCATTTGTGCTTGTGTTGGCTGTACACTGGGACTGAGTGTGTGTTTGAGTGTGTGTGTGTGTGTGTTGGCTGTATACTGGGACTAAGTGTGTGTGTTTGTGCTTGTGTTGGCTGTACATTGGGATTGAGCATGTGTGTGTGTTTGCTGTACACTGGGACTAAGTGTGTGTGTGTAAGGCGTGTGTGGTATCTGGTTAGTGGGGGTTTGGGTGCGGGGAGTTTCCAGAGTGGAGAACAATGCCGAGTGTCTCGGAGCTCGTTCAGTTTGCATGAGCACAGAATAAATATTTATTGCACTTAAAGGAGCAATTTTCTCATCATAAATGATTGAACTTCTTAAAAAATAAAAACAACATGGCAAGGGAGCAGACTGTCGTATTCCTGCAGCCGCCGCCGAGGCAGAGGAGGAGGAGGGTTTCCTGTTTGTACACAGTGTGGATGAAGGGCGCAGTGTGTGTGTGTGTGTGTGTGTGTGTGTGTGGAAATGGCTACATCCAAACAAACGGTTCTATTATTCTCTTCATTCTGCAGCCCTTAATTACTGTGTTTGTTTGATAATTGCGTCCATCTGCTCGTGTGAGACAGACGTCCACCTCATCCAGCAGAGCTGGTCTTCTGCAGCCGCCGATGGAGTCGCGGGTTAATGGCGTGGCATTGTTTTTCTGGCGCTGGCCAAATGTCACAAGCCCTGAAGGAGATAGATGAGCAATTTATTTGCTGGCAGAGGGCTGCCCTCGTCCCTCCTGTCAGAGTTAAAATGCAGCATGTGGATGAGCACTAACGCACAAATCAATCCATCCATCCATCCATCCATCCATTTATCCTTACCAGGGAGCGCACACACACACACACACACACACACACACACACACACACACACACACACACACACACACACACACACA
>JBBJLR010000034.1:15937620-15949041 GCA_037577145.1 Brachypetersius gabonensis
GTGTGTGTGTGTGTGTGTGTGTGTGTGTGTGTGTGTGTGTGTGTGTGTGTGTGTGTGTGTGTGTGTGTGTAAAGTGCAGCATAAATGTGTAATTAGTCCTCAATTTCACGCCCCACCACCTAAACTGTTTCTCTATAATTCTCCTGTAATAATCAGCACTTTCAGCCAATTAGGAAACAGCAACAACGGATCAGCTGATGGGACAGTTCTTCACACACACTCTCACTCACACATACACCCTCACACACTCACACAAACACATATACACACACTTCTACACCAGCAAATGAGTCACACAGACTAACACGAGACACATTTGACATTTTGTGTGTGCGTGTGTGTGTGTTAAGGCCTGTATTGTATAGTTTCCTTTTTGTTCACTAATCCAGGAAGAGCCAAACACACCCATATGAAAAAGAAATACATACAACTTCTAAAAGTCTTACATTGCCAGAAACTAATCTTATGTGGCACATACCACAAAAGTGGTCAATATCTCATTTTCCTCATGTATGAATAAAGCAAATGTGTGTCCCTGTAAACTACATATGAGGTTCTAATACAGCATGTAAGGAAGTCAAACTGCATGTAAAATGCATATTAACTACATACAACATGAAACTTCTATAGTTTTGCAACATATAAGCAGCGTAGATATTTGCTTTCTTCATACATGAGGAACAAGAGAAATTTTGTGGTATGTGCTACATAAGATTTGTTTCTGGCAGTGTAAGGCTTTTAGAAGTTGGATGCATTTCTTTTTCATATAGGCACACACAAATACACACACCCATACACACCCACCCCCGCCCACATACAACCCCCCACACACCCCCAACACACAACACCCAAGCACCCCCCCACCCCCCCGCACACACACACCTGCCGACCGCTCTACTGCCCTGTGTCCGATTGACAAGTCCATTATATTCAGTAAATTGCAATTGCCACACATGTACACACACACACACACACACTCACAAAACGGTAAGGTCCATTTCACGGTGTTCAGAGCGGAGTGTGTGTCCGGGCTGTGTCGGTGGTTTAAACAGTAGAGTCGCGTATTTCTCCTGAGACGACTTTAATGCTGCCTGGAATTTTTCATTACAGTCTGAACTCACAGCACTTCATCCAGAGACAACCGACACGGAACCGCAGAACCACAAAACCGCAGCCTCCAGGTGGGAACATGAATTAAAGGCCAAATCCACACCTGTCCAGTCACTCAAGACGTCAGACGGTGTAACCTGAGGGTCAACAGAGTGACCCTGCTGCCACACGGCAAAGCGGCTGTGTATCATACTTCATAAATATACACCTGTACACAAATATAGTGTATAAATAAATCAATTACACAAACTCACACTCAAAGTATTCAGACTGCACACTAGTGAAGAAGCAGCGCTAATCCTTTACACTTGCCTCAGAAAAAAGTGTGTGTATGTTGGTGGTTCCCTCAGTTGAAGGGGTGTGCATTCAGATGAATCTTTATCTATAGGATGAGTGCTGAATGCTGGGTGTGTGTCGTGGTGACGATCCTCCAGGCAACCCGAAATACTTTAGAGAGAATTTTCTGCAGAAAACAGCCCGAACGTTCTGCTGTAGTCCAGACGTGTTTAATGTGAAGTTTGTACATTAAACACTACTTTACAGAGGGTGTGTGTGTGTAGAACTGACAGTTAATTGCTTTTCTGTAAGTTTCCTTTAACCGTGCGCATTTGAGTCGGAACTCATTAGAGCGGGAGTAAGGTTCTGCACTGCCTCCTATTGGTGTCACAAAAGCGAGAGAAGCATGTGCTTGCCGCAGGGTTTGCTGTGTCTCGCCACCGCCTTCATAAAAGGCTCAAGTTTATAAATAACCCAAGTCAAGTATCGTGGTACAGTTTATGAGCAGCTTATTTAAAGGTGCGAAGTTCTCCTGTTTGGTTACAGCAGGCAATGAGGTGTACAGTGTGTATCTGTTCATGTAAAGTGTGATAAAAAGGCATTTATGTGTGTACAACAGAGATGGGGACTCGAGTCTGTGTCTCACACTTAAGTCGCGCAAAGACTTGTGACTTGACTTTAGTCTTGCCCTCAATGACTTGAGACTTGACTCGGGTGCTGTGACGCGTGAGTCATAACTCCTAAACAATGTTCATTTCATGGAATTATTTATTTATATCCCGCACTCTTTCCAACGACCCGAAAAAAGTTCACCTCGCCCTGGTGTCCCATTACTTTTGTCCGAGATAAATGGTTTTCAGCTAATAACGGTTTTTGAACGGTCCTTGGAAAGGGGTCACCGAGCTGTTTCACATTTAGAGTGCAAGATATATTTTTCATATTTAATATTTAGGTTTAAGATCATTTAAGGCAAGTCCTCCATGTTGGTGAAGGCAGATCACAGCACGCAGCCTCACCCCTTACTAAGCAACAGCCAGTTGTAATCACGGGGCGTGGCCAAATTAGCACAAAGACTTGAGACTTGACTTGGACTTGGTAAAAATGATTTGTGAACATCTCTGATGCACAATTATATTTGCTGGGTTTATCTTAGTAACAATAATCATAAATCCTGCCACACACAGTAGTTTAGGTCATTTAGCTTTATTGAATATGTGAGACAAGCTAGGGGGAAGCATCACTGTTTATGTTTAAGAAATGATGACGTTTCTGAATGTGTTTGCCTTTTGTTTCACTAGTTCTCACGATGATGACACTGAGTGATCCTTTTGGTGAGCTTGAAAACGGCCTTCATCACAACCTGTCCACTCTCAGAAACTACCTAGCCATCAGGACCTTCTGGAGAAGATCCCAGAACAGAACTTTTCTTCAGGAGTCAAAAGGTGAGAGCGGCCTGGACAAGGACAGGTGGTGCTGTCTTTCCTGTGTGTGTGTCAGGGCCTGACAGCAGTGTGTGTGGTTTAAAGGGTCGTTGACCTGCCTCCACTGCACACTCACAAGCTTTTCTTTTAACTTCTGTCGGATGTTCCCACAGAGCACAAAGCTCTCAGCACAAACACACTTTACACCAACTTCTAACACACACACCACACACTACCAAAAGCACCAGCAGCCTCCTCACCACTAGAAACGCTGGGTACCGTTAACATATCAGGTTTAAAGTTGCCTTTTATTAGAGATGATGGGATTTTAATGGCAGCTGCTAAATAAAATGTGTTGAGTGAAGCTAAATCAAAAGCTCACCTGGGGCATCTTCACTCCGCCGAGATCCTCCAACAAGAGCGCAGAACTGAAAAAGCGCTTGCAGTTATTACCTGTTGTTCCTAAAAGCAGTCTGGAACAGTTATTTACAGATCCTCACTCATAAACACGCACGGAAGAAGACCTTGGTAAATCACGCCTGAAGCGAGAGAAACTACAAACACCACATCCCTGAGCTGAGATCAACCTTCATGCAAAATGTAGAAGAGTTACAGCAGTCAAGAAGTCAGGAGATGATCGACCTCTGCCGAGAACAATCCAATAAACACTCTGGTGGAGACTCTGTCCCTGAAGGAGCTCCACCACACACCTGAACCTACAGCTGTCCAGAACCCTCAGTGCTGCAGAAGAACAAGGACTTTCAGCCTCTAAAGGTGCAGCCATTTAAGACCAACATCCAAATCTGCATAAAGACCCTGTAGAACCTCAACCTTATTCACACTTTTCAGTTGCTTACTCCGAGTCTGTTTGTGTGTGTGAATGTCTGTGTGTGTGTGTCTGTCTGTGTGTGTGTGTCTGTGTGTGTGTGTCTGTGTGTGTGTGTCTGTGTGTGTGTGTGTGTGTGTGTCTGTGTGTGTGTGTGTGTGTGTGTGTGTGTGTGTAGAACATCAAGTCCTCTAGTCCAGAAACGGGTGTAACTGTAGTGTATCCAGCCCAGCTGTCTGTGTGTGCTTGTGTTTCAGATGGATACTAATCAGGCAATGAATCTGATTCTCCTGAAGTAACCAAAAAAACCCCTAAAAATATCAAAATGAGTCTGAAAAGCGACCTCTCCTCCAACCATCAATCAACTTTTTAAATAAAAATGTGAATTTAATAATCAGTTAAATGACAGGAACTCACACGGTTGCCCAAATGATTTGATTTAGTCCAATATTTTTATTTTGAATATCTCAGAGAACATGTGTACCAAAGAAAATTACTGAGTTAATCCACATTTGAGAAGATAAAGTTACTGTCATTGATGCTAAAATCTCATTTATGTCAGACCATATTTGTCCATCGTTTGTATTTTCGACTACTGCAGGAACACATCAGGTATGCACAGTACAGCTACCCCATCCATTTAGAGGCTTCATTTCTGGGTGTGAGTGAAAACAGCATCCGATGAAGTGAAGGTAATTCCTCTCATTATGTGCTCTCTCACCTTTTTGTTCGGGCGAATCAGTGTTAGATTACGAAGGCCGTGTTTTTCCCCACACTGATAACTGGCCGGGGAAGAGACTCCTACTGTTCGGGCTGTCAGAATGTTTTAGCGACTGCTTTGAGGAATGGAGCTCCATTAACTCCATTATCTTCCTCCATCCCCGTCTAAGCACCCCAAGCAAAAGCTCTGTCCATCCACGTACTTCCACAGCCGCTCTCTCCATCTATCCACACACACCGAACGTGGCTGGTGGCGAGCGAGGGAGGAACTAGAAGCAGCAGCACTTACACTATCATTAACAGGAGCACTAACATCAACTTCCACACCTGCACCCACATCGACAGCTACACCAACTCCAACATCGGCTTTGAAAAACTAAACCAAAATCAACGAATGTGTCTGTCTGTACCTCAAAATATACACAGACTTTGACCTCAAAATATATACTGGGACCAAATGTATTTACCAACATAGAACCAACATTTACAGCATCAACATAATAACACCTTCACCCAACACCCACCAGAAAACTAAACCCAAATACTAAAACCAGCATCAAGAAGAACAGCAATGCCAGAGCCTAGCAACTGCAGGACTGAAGATTTTAAACTGTCCGTTTCGGAAAAAAGAAATACCGTATATAATCACACGCTGTCAGTGTAAGAGTCTGGCTTGTGTAAAGATCAGCCCCATTAATTAGTGCCTGCAGTGCTGGGATGCGGTCTGACCAGCGTAGGAGTCTCACCCGTGGTCTCACTGAGGGCTCATCTGTGTCAGAACTGGAGTTTTCAGCCTGTGATGTGCATTAACCACAGTGTCCAGAGAACACGTCAATCCCTGAGCCGAGCAAAGGCTGACTGATTGATTTGACTCTTTTCTTTTAACACCACACTACAGCAGGTCACTTGTATCCACTTGACTGACTCCTCTTGTAATGCCTTGGCAAGGTCACGCATTGGAGGAGCAGGAGAGATTTTCTACAGCAGCGACCTTGACAGGCAGCATGTAATCTGAATATAATTACACTGAGTGCTGAAATAATGGGCACCATAAATTCAATAAACAACAAATACCCTGGCATCACCTTCACTGATGACAAGGCTTTCTGACAGGACAAAGTAATCCAGCTTTCTGCAGGAAGAAACTGGCGGGAAACAGTCAATTGGCCGGAGTTAAATGTCAGAGCAGTCAGGCATGGCAGCAGAACAAAGCAATGAACTTCAGAAAGAAAGAGAGAGAGGTGAAGTTAGTACTACACACAAAGTGGAATACTGTAGGTTCCACCAGCTTCTGACTTTATCTAGATATACATTTATTTATTGCTGTAACAACTGCTGTACAGGCTTTACATAGAGACGGTTTGTAGGTAGAGCTATTTTTAAAGACTATTTGTGATTTTGCAGATTCCCTGAATCCAAGTTTCTTGTAGTTTTGGGTTCCCTGTGTGAGGACGGCCTGTTTTTTTGCTTGTTTATTTGTTTGTTTGCGTTCCTAATGTTATGTTTGATTTATGCTGACTAGCATGGGCAGCTGTTGGTAGTGGGAGAGGGAGGAGAAGATGGAATTACGTGGTTTTTAAAAATCTGAGAGAAAGAGGAAAGTTATGATCCCCCAAATGGACACAGCTGTGGCATCACTAGGCCCATTTAGACGGCCTGTCAAAATTAAGGTTTGTTTAAGCTGACAGATTTTATTTGTAAAGTAAAAAATAAATTCAATTAACATCATTCGTTTTACAAAAAACAAAAATAGGAAAAAAAGCTGATGAAGTAAAAAAGTTTAGACGGTTTAAAAAGCTCTGTTTTGGTTGAAGGCTGGGGATGAATAAACCCACCAGGTGCTGCAAGTTAATTCAGCACAGACAAGGCTGGGCGCCTCCATGACCGGCTTCAACCCCCAAATCTGTCCGTCTCATTCCGCCTCCTTGTCCTCAGTGCAGACGACAGAAAGGATAGCTAGAGAATAAAAATGGATTTTAAGCATCTCACAGCCTGATATTAAGAGGATGACTGCACTGAAGTTTAATAGAAAGACCAGCAAATCCTAGTCCTGCTACACTTTTGAGCCCTTCATTTGAGGAGAAACCTGCCCAGCGCACAGTAAATCCAGTCCTGACTTTACATTACGCCTCATACTGAAAACAGAACGATACTCTTTGGCTGATTTCAAAGCAGAAGTCTAAAAAATGTTCTCATTGATGATTTTTGTGACCTGAAGAACATCTATACATTTAATAAACCTCACATAATCTGAAGGTTCTATAACGGTTTCCTTTTAGAACTGTAGTTTCAGCCCCAGAACAGTTAATGACTCCCTCAGTGCCGACCTGAAAAGGTGGCGTCTGTGAGGGCTGATCCATGGCATTTCAGAGAAGCTGAGGATGAAATAACATCGATCTACTGCCTCAGAACCCCCCAAACTACCCCCCCACCCCCCACCCCCCCGCCTGTCATGGCCTGTCCTGTCCCACAGCCTGCTGGACTGCCTGGACATCATTGGGGTAATTGCACGTCCAGTCTAGAGACTAGAATAGGTTTGTTATGTGATCATAGTAATTGGAGTTTTGAATGAGGAGGAGTGGGCAGTGGGGGGTGGGGGGGTCAGTGATAATGGGGGACAGTGATGATGGGGGGCAGCAATGATGGGGAGGCAGTGATGATGAGGGCAGTAATGATGGGGCTGTGATGATCGGGCAGTGATGATCGGGCAGTGATGAAGGTGGCCATGATGAAGGGAGGCTGTGATGAGGGAGCAGTGCTGATGGGGGGCAGTGAGAGGGCAGTTCACTCAGCTAGAGGAACATTAAAAACCTGATGACACTCTGAACCCCAGAGAGAATATCTGAGTGAGGAGCCGCCACACAAGATTACGTTGTTTAAAAAAATCTGAGCCGCCATAGCTTGCCCAACATCGACTATATTTACTCTCTAACATTTCACAAACAGAGATAAAAATAGCCCTTATTACACTGAACTTCAGCGTTTTCTCCTCCAATTTATCCTCAGACTGTACAGAAATGCTGAGTGGACTAAACTATTCACTTTAACACTCGATCATCAGTGACCTGCATCTGCCTTGTCTTCTGCATGTTCCTCCTTACCCACCTTCCACAGAGCAGCTGCAGCCGAGCTCATCCTGTGAGTCGGACCAGCTCCAGGGTTCCACTTCACATCAGAAAATGCCAAAATAAACGAATCAAATCAAACTCACCTCAGTTACTTAGTAGCTGAGATGTTCACAAGTCATTTTTACCAAGTCCAATCAAGTCTCAAGTCTTTGTGCTCGAGTCCAATCAAGTCTCAAGTCTTTGAGAAGTAACGTTTACAAACGGCGACTGGGATTTTTGAGCTGTAAAAATGTTGAGCTCTGAACGTTTAGAAGATATGCTAATTGACCACGCCCCGCTATTACAATTGGCTGTTACTTAGCAGGGGGTGGGGCTGCGTGCTGTGATATGCCCTCACCAACATGGAGGATTTGCCTTAAATGATCTTAAATCTAAATATAAAATATGAAAAACACACTCTAAATGTGAAACTCCACAGTTAAATGGGGCTCGGTGACCCCTTTCCAACGACCGCTCGAAAACCGTTATTAGCTGAAAACCGCTCACCTCAGACAAAAGTAATGGGACACCAGGACAAGGTGAACGGTTTACGGGTCGTTGGAAAGAGTGCAAGATATAAATAAATAAATCCATGAAATGAACATTGTTTACGAGTCACAGCACCCGAGGCCGAGTCAAGTCCCATATCTTTGAGGGCAAGTCTAAAGTCAAGTCACAAGTCTTTGTTTGTGCGACTTAAGTGTGACTTGAGTCTGAGTCTCAGACTCGAGTCCCCATCTCTGCTTAGCGGGTTCTCACGAGAACTTTACACCTTCACCTACACTGGTTCCTTAGGCTGAAAGATGCTGGTTAAGAGGTTCCCCAGTGGTTCTGTTGGTTCCTCCGTTGGTTCCGGTTTTAGAGCCGTTTCTTTTTTGTGCTTTAGTTTACCACACAATCCAACCTTAAAATCAATTCACTGTGAATATCATAATGTGGTTTAGTTTGATTTATTTTATCATAAATTCTCAACTCTGTTCTTTATTTTCATTTTAAATTCAGAATTGTTTCATTGTGAGCCAGTTTCTGTCAATTAGCCTCAGAACTGAACGACCTGACAGCTGACCCCTGACCCCAGCGTGTTTAGGCCAGTCTCCGTGTCCTGGGGCGGTACGGTCCCGGAGCGGGCGGTCCTGCAGCGGGGGGGCTGAACTGGGGCGGTGACGCTAATTCAGTCTGATTTACCGACCCCTGAGCGCTGGGGAAGCGGGGAGGGGTTCTCAGTGAAGTTTAATCTGCTCCCTCGGGGGGCGGAGTTGGAGCGCTGAGGAGGCGGGTGGGGGGGTTATCAGAGCAGGGCTCTGTGAGGGCACCGACAGAAGTTCCTGTTTGCATTGAGACTCAAATGATCACTGTATGAACTAAATATCCAAATAAAGAGCGACGTTTACAGAATTTGCTTAACGTACAGAGACACAGATGAAGAAGATCATCAGTGCAGTAAGGAGAGTTCAGAACAGAGAACGTGGCTGTAACAGAGAAACAGCACAGACGTACAGCATTTACATATCAATCAGGCAGATCTGATCTGACTTGCCACAAAAACTCAAGAAACCACACAGAGTTCAGCTGAATTCAAGCACTGTTTTTATCACCAATTCAAGTCTAAACATTAGATTAAAGAATCAGTTCTGATTTTCTCTGCAGGAGCTTAAGTGAAGGTGGGGCTGGAAAATCTCTGGGTTTTTCCTCTCTTACTGCAAAATATTACAGCTTTTCATGTTTCTGGACTGGTGTAAAAACACTAGAGCTGAACTGAGTAATGCTTTTCTGACAGTCACATGGTTGAACAGGCTGCATCTCATGAATTTATTTTTATTATTATTATTATTATTATTATTATTATTATTATTACAGTATTATTTTCTGTGTTTTTAAAGTTTTTTCCTGAAACACTGTGAGGTGAGTTTCTTGCTGTATTCCTGTCCAGCTGTGGTTCTCTCTGGTTTTAATCAAGCACACCTGGCTCTGATATTCGCTCCAGCACACCTTAATTACCTGGGTCAGGTGCATTCGATCTGATCTGGAACTAAACGGTGGCTGCAGGGTCGGCCAGCTGGAGCCGGAGTGTAACACACATGTCCTGCTTCACGCACAGCTAGACGTCACACACTGAGCTTCTGAAACGCCTGCAGCATCTGCATGGCTTCCACACCATCAACTAACAGGTGATCAAAATTGGAAAAACACAAGGAGAGACTAAAAAAAAGGGCAGCATGATGCCTTAAATATGTTTGTTTATTTATTTATTTAAAATTAATGTTACAAAGCCAAAGACAGTTCGTGGGCAGAGTTTGTATTTTAAGCAGCAGACGTGTTCATATATGGTAGAAGAGGCAGGCGGGAAGGGAGAGGGCACACAGTCTGGTAGGAAGAAGGGAGAGAGGTAGCAGGCAGGCATGCGTTTGTAATCCACAAAGGAGGAGGTCATTCCAGTATATGTTTAAAAAATGGGTCAAAATGTAAGGCTAAAGCGGTAAAAACTATTCAACTATGGCAACTTCCATTGTCTTCCTTAACCCAAAACCATGTGGAAGACGCCATCTCTATCTGTCAAAATAAAAGTTCCAGTCTGAAGGCCAGCCAATCTCAAGCAAAAGAAGAGTCTAAACTAAAAGCAAATTCTAAAGAAATTTGGCTCCAACATATCCGGCCCTTTATAGCAACTGCGTGTGGCTATCACAAAATATACTCTCAAAGGGGCCAATTTATCTTTTATGTTACCAAATCAAAAATTATAGCAATTCTAATCTAAATGAGTGCAAGTATCAGTATATAAATGTAGTGCAAAAGGAAGCATGTGCAAGATTGAATCTCAGTTCAATCTTGGCTGTCAGCCTTTACCAAGAGGTAGATTTTGCTGATGGATCAGAGGAGTTGGTTGGGTTTAGTTTGTAGTCTTATGATAGGAACAAGGCCCTTCGATTCTGCGATAGCTCATTGGGATCACCCAAAACGGTTGTCAAAAGACAGCTGTTTAGGATGGATTCATCATCATTCAAAGATTGTTGATTTGTGATGGAAAGATTGTTGAATGCGTTAATGGTGGACACCACTTGACACCTTTCTGTATGAGACTATGCTTAATTTGGTCCATATTCCAAGACTTCAATGCCTCCCATAGATACCTCTCAGCAGAGATCAGATTAGTTCCATTGCATGACCTTAATTCTCTTGACCTCTTCTGGATATGAAGTGCCTGAGCACATTCACACAGGAGTCTGTATCCATAGAGTGTGCCACTTCCAAATGAACTGCTCAACTAGTGAGGCAAGTAAATGTCACACTATCATTTTACCATGCCACACCTTCTTCTCATCTCTATTGATGCAAAATAATCTACTCCTACATGTGAGAATGGAGGAAGGTCAGGAGTCAAATGGTCAACTGGCAGATCAGCCATCTTTTGATCAGCACATGCATGTTTCCCCCTGCAGGGCACAGAGTTCTTCACAATTTTCCTCGCAAGGGAATTTGAACAAGGAATCCAATATTTTTTTCCACACACTTGGACAATATGTGATTTTTTTCTACTGTGCCCTAGTTGCTGGTGGATATGATGAAGCAGAAGCTTTGAAACGTGATGTCCCTTAGGCAAGATGGCAGGATGTTTCTGCTTTTCAAGCATAGCCATCTTGCTCAGGTGACTACCAACCCTCAATATGCCATGGTCAAGCACTACATCTAGCTTGAAGATGGAACTTTTATGATCTATGTTCTTTCCATTGTGTATGCTTGCCATTTCCTGCGGGAATCCTTGGTTTTGGCAGGACTTCACAATGGCTTCTTCTGCGTCTTCTATGTCCAGATTGGAGAGTGACATAGGGACTGGACGAGAATCTGTGTAGCTTTTGTGGTGAGGAAGGGTCGAATGTTGCAGAGAAGGTATCTGCATGTTCTAGAGATCTGGTCAACCTGCGGCAGGAAAGACAGATCTTCATCTAGTGTAACACCAAGATTT
>JBBJLR010000034.1:15971139-15984384 GCA_037577145.1 Brachypetersius gabonensis
CTCTCTCTCTCTCTCTCTCTCTCTCTCTCTCTCTCTCTCTCTCTCTCTCTCTCTCTCTCTCTCTCTCTATGTCTCTCTCTCTCACTCTGTCTGTCTTCCTACATTTTGTTCTCTCGGTCTCTGTCTGTCTCTCTCTTGCTCACTCTCTGTCGCTCTCTCTTTCTCTCTATATCTCTCTCTGTCTGTCGCTCTCTCTGTCTGTCTCCGTCTGCCTCTCTCTCTCTCTCTCTCTCTCTTTTTGTGTAACGTTAAAACACGCTGTATCTCCACAGAATCCCGTCTCTTCTTGTAATCACCTTCACGATGACTCGCTGCTTATCATCTTCTTCTTTCATTTTCTGTGGCGTCGCGGAGAAACTGAAGTGCTGGAACAGCTGGAACCCAATTTCTGCTAGGGCTCATACAGCTACCATTCCTGAACTACTGTAGGAACAGTAACATACAGTGGAGGCGTTGTACAGGTTACCATTACAAGCTTAAGGCCCTTAAGATGTCTCCCTGATTGGCTCCATGATTGGCTCCTACTGGATGTAGAATCCAGGACCCACGTCCTGCATCAATTCAAGTAGTTTTTATTGTCAAAGACTCTATACACACTGTAAGAAACAACATTTCTCCAGGACCATGATGCAACATAAACAGAACAGAACACCAAAGACCACCGGTGCAGACATAATGAAAGAGAGAGCAAGAAAAACACAAGCACAACAAAACAATCAGTGTGTGTGTGTTTGTTTCAGTTCTGGTTGAGGTGTCTGATGGCCTGAGGGAAGAAACGGTTCCCCATTCTGACAGTGGAGGCCCATATGCTATGGAACCATTTGCCAGATGGGAGGAGGGAGAAGAGGGCATGTGAGGAAGAAGAGGTGGTGTGAGGGCTGTATTAGGTGTGTGTAGATGCAGCGCGTGACTTAAATGGAGGAGGAGCCGCTGTCATCTGTAGGGTTTTGCAATCCAGAATGGAACGATTCCCTCACCATGCAGTGATGCAACTACTGCGTTCCTGATGATCAAACCCACCACGGTTGTGTCATTGGTGAACTTGATGATGTGGCTCGAGTTGTGTGTTGCAGCATGTCACAGGTCAGCAGCGTGAAAAGATGAGGGCCCTGTGTTCAGCCTTGGGGGGCCCTTTATTCAGCCTTTGGGCCCCTTTGTTCAGCCCAGGGGGTCCATGTGTTCAGCCCTGGGGGGGCCCTGTGTTCAGGCCTGGGGGTCCCTTAGCTCTCCCAGTCAGGAAATCCAGGATCCAGGTGCAGAAGGAGTTCAGTCCTTCCCAGGCAAATGAGGAACGATGGTGTTGAATCTGAACTGAAGTCTATGAACAGCTTTCTAAAGGTGTCCTTTTTGTCCAAGTGGGTGAGGCTGGGTGAAGGGTGGAGTCGTACCATCTGTAGAACAGTATGTAACCTGCAGCAGGTCCATGATGTGCCTCATGATGAGCCTCTTGATGATGGGTGTGAGTGCGACGGGTCAAAAGTCATTGAGGCAGGACACTTAGGCAGTCTGGTAATGTACTGGAGAAGTCAAGGCTGACCTTCTGAGCTTGTTGCCTTCATGATCATCCTCAGAAGATCAGTTAGATCACTTTTTAATACAGTGTTAAAAGGTGCTGGTTAGAACATCTGCTCTCACTGGGAGCTTTCAGAGGAAGTGGGAGGAAGTGCTGGAATAAAGCAGTAGTTACAGTGATCTGCTTCCACATCATCATCTTCACCGTTGAAGAAATGGCGCCCTGTAGGAGGCAGGAGGAGCTTTAATGCAGTGCTGGGTAAGGTTGGGCTGTTCTTACATAACCGAGTTCCTCACCACAGTGGGTTGATTAGAACTGATTAACAGACATGCACTGATTACAGAGTCACAACCTGAACAACAGGACTGGAAGAACGAATCAGACCAAATGTTCTGCTGATGTTACGACTTCAGATGAAAAGTGCTTCACTCAGAAACTCTGGAAATGACAGGAGGAAACTATTTTGGCAGCTCTGAAATTTCTCTATTTTTTTCACCCTGTATTTTTCGTCCTCACAGCGTTACACCCTCAAGCCCTCAGGCCTCACCACCACAACTGCACATCTCACTTTCTGGACTGATAGTAGTGAGCAGACTGATAGTAGTTTCTTTGCTTCCTCAGAATTATTAAAGGTCTGTTAAGCTATTATTTAAGGTTTAATGAACTCAACTTTTTTAAATGTTGAAATTCCAATATTTTTTAACGCACTGCAGTGACAGAACGCTAAACCTTAATATTAAGAACTGAATAATGAACCAGCTTAATTGGCGGAAGACTCTGGAGACACGGTAACGTCTGTTATTCTGAAAACACACATGCTGGCTTTGAACTACATTTACTTTGCGACCCACTCACTCACTCACTCTCTCTCACACACACACACACTACACACTACACATGCACACACTCAGCTTAATTACCCAGCAGTCAGCTGTGATGCAGTGGGGGGGGCTTCAGTTCGCTCCCCCGGCTCATGCAGCACCATATGCTTTCACTTAGACAGTCATGTACACACTACATCCAACCTGCTGTGGAGGACCCTTTCCGCACCACACACACAATCACACACACACGCACATACACACCACGCAAACACACCCCAAACAGCAGCACACGCACACTTTGCGGGACGGTGCGTGGGGAATGTGTGTTAAAACTTTTAATATGTTTCTGTTCTTACATGAGCATTGTGTTGCTGCAGGCAAACGAATGAAAGGGGAGCAGACAAAAGTGTTTGTGTGTAACGTGATGAAAAGAACAAATCTCACCAGCATGACACACACAGAAAGAACACATCCTTAATGTGCAGTTTCTCAGAGAGCCTGCGGCGCCGCACCGCAGCTCTGAGGCCGCTGATCTGATGGGCGTGGTCAGAGCGGACCAGCGCCACAGGACAGGCGCAGCACCTGTGATTATTAGCACTTAATTATTAATGAGCATGGACACCTCCCCTGGTGCGTCTTAGCTCCGAGCTGCTGTTATTCTCTTTATCTGTTTAGCGCTCCTGTCAGGTAGCACATTCTTCTCTTCTCCTTCTCCTCCTGTCAGGTAGCACATTCAGGTCAGTTGGTCAAATTACGCCTAATTTGTTTTCTTTAAAATGGCCTAATTTACGCATTGGTTAAAAGGTAATGCATAAAAAATACAGCACATAAAATGAATTGTATATTTAATATTTAATATTTTAAAATGAGCTGAATGTATTAACCTCTGCAAATGAAATAGAATTTTGCATTAAATTGTCATATTTATTCATATAAAATCAATAAAGCAAATTACTTTGGTTCTGCTGGTGGTTCTGCTGGCAGTCCTGTGGGTGGTTCTGCTGGTGGTTCTGCTGGAGGTTCTGCTGGTTCAGGTCAGTTCAGGTCACATGTGTTGGAGCAGCTCTAATCAAAAGTAAAGTGCAGCTTTTTAAGAACTTGTGGAAGAACCTCTGAGAGGCACCGAGGAGCTCTTCTAGGCTGCTTGTTTTGGTGGTAAGTTTGAAGGTGAGATGTTTTGAGGAATTAGTTGGTCACTCTACTGAAGTTTTGTGTGTTTTTTGGTTTTGTTGTTGTGTGTTTTTGGTGGAGAGCCAACCATGAAGAAAGCTGAAGTTTCTCATAAAGAACTGAAGCGAGATTTTGTTCACTGACCTCCCCCAACACCAACACAACCACCACCACCACCACCACACACACCACACAGAAGATGCACGACTCTGACAAAATATCATTATGACCCTTCGCAATCACCTCAGCTCTTGAGGAGCTTTTCCTTAATTGATTCCACTCGTTTTCTTCTCAGCAGGTTTGTCCACTCTACCGTGGAACTTAAATGTCACCGCTTCTGAAAAAAAGACAGAGGAAAGGAGGAGGAGAGTGCTGGGAGCCATTTACATAGAAGATAACAAGCATCACGACAGCCTGAGGCAAGATAAAGGAAGATCTCAGTCAATGCGAAGAATTGCTTCTATTAAAGGGTAGTTTGGATCTAATAGGTGTCAAAGACTTTGTCACTCAAAGGTCAACACTGAAGCCCGTTAATAGAGAGAAGCTGTCTCAAGTCACACTGCGACATCCTGAGGGGGGTAATTTGGACTTTTAAGGGGTTGTGTGGTGGGGGGGGGTGTGCTTTTCCTTTCAAACTATGTTCATTTTTTGGCTTGTTTTATTCGGCTACATAGAAAGGCAGCAGAGCTCCAATACTCTTTTACTGACTCTGTGTAATTATACTGAATTCTGTGTAAATTTGCATAACCTTGGCGTAAATTTGATTTTAGTGGTTAACATTAAGACGGAATTCGTCACCTTTCAGTGAGAAAGAAAAACTTGAGATACGACATATTTGTTATTTTTGATTTGAGTTTGACATTTAAGCCTCTGTTTTAATACATACTGTGCAGAATATTTAGCAGAGACACTGAAAGTGGGGTTCAAACATCTGTTCATGTGTTCAGCATCTGTTCATATTTCTGTTATTGTCGCTGAAATGATAATGAACTTCTATGTGCCTGAAACTGGTCTGTATTCGTACAAAACAATGACATGAAACCTAATTAATCACGCTTTCATATACGAGAGGACTGTGTGCATTTAAAAGCAGGTTGTGGTTAAAGGTGACTGTCCAGGACTGATCATGTTTTCCTTCATGGAGTCCCCCGGCCGGTCAGGAGCGCCATATTAAAGAGCAGTTTTAACCTCATTGTGTTTGTCCCACTGATCTGAAGTCCCCTTGACGGCGCCCCCTGTGGCCTTGCCGGGGAGAGGGGACACAGCCCACCTGCCACAGTCCATTAGCTCCCTCCTTCATAACAATTTGGACTGACGGCCTTGGCGGCCGGGGGCGCTGTGCGCTGTTTAACACTTCAATCTCGCTGCTGATTACACACTCAGACTCCATCATCACTGCATCCTGCTGCTCATTCACATGCAGAGCATCCAGAGCACTCAGATCAAGTGCAGCACACTCTGGCCCGGGTCAAAACCAGAAGAAATGGAGTCGTGGAAATGGTGTCGTTTCCGGTGGTGGCGGCAGCAGAGCGGCACTGGTTTTGGCGGCTGCACAAAGTGAAATAATGAAGTTGTACTTCAGCAACTGTGTTCCCACAACAGGGCCCTCATCTCTGAGTCTCTGATTTAAAGCTCAGAGCTTTGCTGAGGACGACGATTCCCCTACCAAAACCTCTCAGACAGACTGGACTGAGCTCAGCACCCCCGGTTATGGAACTTATCACAGCAGAGCAGCCAGAAAGAACCCGCAGCAAAGCTGCCCGAGCTCCTCATTTTAATATGGAATCTATCCTCCTGCTCCAAACCTCCAGCCCCACGGCTCCATTGCTCCAAACAACAACACCGCTCTCGGCTGAAGGCCAGGAGAACGCTTTCCCAAGAGGCTCTTCACCTGCTCTGCACACCGATACTAACGGGAGAAGACTGAGAGTGTGGGAATGTGACAGCGGTTCCTCAGTCACTGCTCGGTTCCCCGAGGAGCAGCGCAGAGTGGTGAGGAGAACGAGTGGGAAGGAGCTGAAACCTCAGGGTGGATTTGGTTGGCTACCATCCTCACTGTTTTTCCCCCCAGATGGGTCTCTGGGATGGCGGCTGACTGGGCTATCCCGCAGTGACATATCGCCACGGAGACGCAGATGAGAGCTCACGGTCCCTCCGGCCCTCTGCGAGCTAATTACCACCACACTGCCACTCAGAAACGAGCACAACACCCACTCACTCTGCGCCATGGGCACTGGAGCCCCTTTAAATTAATGAGAGTGATGGAGGTTCAGGGAAACTCGCCGCTTCACTTTCATATCTGAGAACAGGGCCATGATCCGTCATCCCCAATACACACTACACACCACACCGCACACTACTCACACTACACACCACACCGCACACACTACACACCACACCACAAACTACTCACACTACACACCACACACTACACACCACACCGCAAACTACTCACACTACACACCACACCTCACACTACACACCACACCACACACACTACACACCACACCGCACACTACTCACACTACACACCACAAACTACTCACACTACACACCACACCACAAACAACTCACACTACACACCACACCACAAACTACTCACACTACACACCACACCACACACTACTCACACTACACCGCACACACTACACACCACACCACACCACAAACTGCTCACACTACACACCACACCACAAACTACTCACACTACACACTACACACCACACCACAAACTATTCACACTCAACACTACACTGCACAGTACACACTCCTCACACTACACACCACAGCACACACAGTACACCACAAACTGCTCACACTACACACCACTGCACACTACACACCACAGCACATTACACTCCCATGGTTGCGTCACTTCCACTTCTAAAACAGGACAGTGATCTGTCATTCCCAGTAACGAACATCATCCTCTCATCCTATATATCATCCAAACACCACACGCGATAGTACACAGTGAACACTGTATATCCTCCCCTACATCAGTACATCATCCAAAAACTCATTGTATATATCATCCTTACTGGACAGGTGAAGTTCATCTAGGCAAGTTTCTCATATGGCTGCGGTGTATGTGTGTGTGTAAGTGTATGTGTGTGTGTGTGTGGGTGCACATGTGTTTAGCTGAGGAAGAGTAATAAAAATGGAAATGCAGTGATGGAGCTTCTCCAAAACCTGATATTCAATCTGATCATCAAAGAGCAAAACACCAGCTATACTTTCACTCACGGTGCTCAGTCTGATTGAGCTTCTCTACCACACACACACACACACACTCCTCCCCAAAAGTTAAACTATGAACAGTGTTTCAGAATGAAATCCCTCAGTGTTTCCAGCTGCACTTCCTGTCCTAAATCCTAAATCTGCTTTTTTACTCCCCTGTTAATTATTGATGGCTCTGGGCTATCGAATGGTCAAGCAGAAAAAGATGAACTGCCAAGTAATTTAATATCACATCGTTTCTGGCTGCAGAAAGGCTGGGGGTAATTGTGTTTAAGGATGGCGTCTGACACCTGAAACGTATCAAATCTGAAACTTGGCCGTAACAAACACTGCTA
This sequence comes from Brachypetersius gabonensis, assembly GCA_037577145.1. NCBI lineage: Eukaryota > Metazoa > Chordata > Actinopteri > Characiformes > Alestidae > Brachypetersius > Brachypetersius gabonensis. Next base: position 15,978,222 of record JBBJLR010000034.1, read on the forward strand.
ATGCACCGCCGCGCTGCAAATGGAGCACTGATTACTGACAGTTTAAGGCTTTCAGCGTTTTCTCTTCCTTCTTTCTGCTTTATCTGTTTGTCTGCTTGTGATGCAGATTTGTGCTGAAGGGTGTGTTCGCTTTCTGCCCCTCAGAAAAAGTCTCATCTGCCTCTGCACTGACAGACAGTTTGGCTGAATGTGAAACGGGTTCAGGCAATACAGAAAACAAGCCACGTGTCACATTTTCCACATTTCTGGATCACTTAGCAAACATCCCCGCGTCTCTGTGGATTCAGCATGCAGTGTGTGTGTGTGTGTGTGTGTGTGTGTGTGTGTGTGCTGTATGACCAGCCTTTTCTTACACTCTCAGACAAATTTTATTTTAGATGTTTAATAAATAAAGATATTCAAGTAAAAGTTCTGCAGGAAAAACAGGAGCTGAATCTCTCAGCCCTCAGAGACAAAATAAATAGCTTTAGTTAACTGAGATGATATAAATGAAGTTGTTAATAAGAATGTAGCTGGTAATCTGTTTAATAAGGAAATTAAATTAAATACATGTAGCATGTGGTAAGGTTTCCATATTAATATAAATATTAATGTATTTATATGAATGTAGAAGTGCATACTGTTGAGTTTATATACAAAATGTATATATTTATACATGCATTGCTGTGGTGATGATCTAGCAGTAAGGAAGCAGGATGCAGCATAAGACAGTTTATACTCATTACTGATCTGCTTACAGTTCAAACCAGTCAATCCCAGTCCAGACGAAACCCACCCTGTCCAGTCTGGCTCCATCCAACCCAGTGAAACCAACCCAAACCAAACCAACCCAACCCATCCCAGTCCAGACTAAACTCAACCCAACCTAACGCAGCCCAATCCAGTACAACTTAAATCTATCCAAAACAACCAAAGCCTGCTTTTCCAGAGAAACAGTCTCGTACTGAAGACATTCAAAAGCTATGTGTCTGTGAACTCTGTGAAGATTCTGAGCAGAGTGTTTCTTCTCCTGATTCAGGCTTTACTCAGTGAACGGAAATAAAACGTGATGCTTGAGTTAATGTCTGAATCCACCAGTGCTGTCATTTTCTGTAGATGCTGCTAGGGTGTGTTTATGTGTGTGTGTCTGTGTGTGTGTGGGTGGGTTTCCTCTCTGCAGATGTGTGAGAGCAGAGCTGTTTAATAGTGAGGGTAAATTGATGCTGGCAGTGGAGTTTGGAGGCGTCTGTTTCGCTTAAAAGTAGCTGAAGTTCACCGAAATAACAGAATCTGGAACTCAGAGTCAAACCAAGTGGCCAGATCACACACACACACACACACACACACACACACACTCATTCACTCGATCTCTCTCTCTCTCTCTTACACACACACACACACACACACACACACACACACACAAAGACATACACACACTCTCTTTCACATACTCACACACACACACTCTCTCACACAAACACACACACAAACACATTTTTACCTCCAAATCCACAGATCTGCTGCCTGTGTTAGTCCTGACCTTCAGCACCACGGAACCTTCAGTCCAGCTGTTCCTCTGTAACATTCTCCCTGACGTTTCTCCTGTTTCAGTCTCTGCCTGAGCTCTGCCTCCTCCTCAGTGTTTCCACCTGGTCAGTTTATAAACCTATGTGTTTGTGGATTCGTTTTTTTAAAACCTCCTCCCCGGTTACTGTTGTCTCTTAATGTGCTGTGTTTTTGTTAAACCTCATTTCAGTTTGTTTTTCTGTTTCTTGTTTGTTTATGAAATGTTTTTTGATCTTGTGTTGCCCTGTACAGTCTTCCTATTCGGTAAGGACGCTTTGCAGGACAGGAGAGAGAGAAACAGGAGAAACAGTGAGACAGGAGAGAGAAACAGGAGAACCGGGGACAGGAGGGAGAGAAACAGGAGAAACAGTGAGACAGGAGAGAGAAAAACAGGAGAAACAGAAGAACTGGGAACAGGAGAGAGAGAAACAGGAGAACCGGGGACAGGAGAGAGAAACAGGAGAAACAGTGAGACAGGAGAGAGAAACAGGAGAACCGGGGACAGGAGGGAGAGAAACAGGAGAAACAGTGAGACAGGAGAGAGAAAAACAGGAGAAACAGAAGAACTGGGAACAGGAGAGAGAGAAACAGAAGAACCGGGGACAGGAGGGAGAGAAACAGGAGAAACAGTGAGACAGGAGAGAGAAACAGGAGAACTGGGAACAGGAGAGAGAAAAACAGGAGAAACAGAAGAACTGGGAACAGGAGAGACAAAAACAGGAGAAACAGTGAGACAGGAGAGAGAAACAGTGAGACAGGAAAGAGAAACAGGAAAAACAATGAGACAGGGGTACGAGTGACAGTCTTTCTGTCGTGTCTCACAAGAAAACTTTCTGCCTCTGTCTTACTCACGTCTCTCTGTGGAACACAACACACCACCTCGTTGATCGGCTTTCATTAAACAGTTACAGTCTTTTATGAGGGACTGATGATGCACAGAAATGCTTTTTGTTCTACTTAAAGACATCTGAGATGTTTCTTCTGCAGTTCCTCTGTGATGATTTGACTTGTGCACCACCTACATGCTGCCTGTCTGCAGGAACGGCAGCTAAACAGAAGAACTTCACTCTTCAAACAAACCGTTTTTCCATCAAAGCTGCAGCTCAGAGCAACAGGGCCTTTAGCTTCAGCCTGATGTCCCTTTGTCCTTGAGAGAATGTTTGCCCCCTAATGAGGAGAACCCATGGGAGGGAGCCTCTATTTGTGGAGAACTTTCATGCTGGACTGAACCGGAGCCTCCATCAGCAGTGGGAACCTTCCGGACCAACCCTGCCACTAACAACAGATCGGAATACAGCAAACAGCTCCCGGCCCTACAGACCTAATGACCTTCACTCCTTTAACATATGTACAACAAAAAGTGACTAAAAGTAAACAATAAAAATGATAAAATAGACAAAAAAAATTAATAAATAAATACAAGCAAAATAAACATTAACAAAATAAAAATTGCATGGTATGAACACAAGCTGGGCTGTGTGAATTGAGACCCTTCAAATAAAAAGAAGCGTTAAATGGTTCTTTATGTGATGAAGAACAACCACCCTGGAAGCGTTTTCCGGATGGCTCTAAAATAGTCAGACGTATGAGTGGTACGAACCTTTCAAAGTTCAAAGAACCTTTAAAATGATTTAACCTCTAGGATATCTAGGTTATTTATACTTCTTCGGATTTAGGCTTCCCAGTGAGGTTCTACGTGTTTAAAAATATTTTATGTTTAATTTTTCCATTTGCAATTTTTTTTTTATGTATTTTGGTCAAACAATGAGCACACACTTGATTAAATGTTCGAATAATCAATCATGATCATTTCTGATCAGCTCAGATTAAAAACCCCTCGGTTCTTGTGCAGGCGTGTCTGGAGATGGTTTCCTTGGCAACTGGCTTAAGTGTAATTAGCTTAGTTCCATCTGTCTTATGCCTTATCTTTGGTTCTACTCCTCAGAACCTGTTCTGCTTTAACTCACGAGAATCCCGCTGACGCCCTGGATTGGAAGCGTTTGAATCCGGGTTCCCCTGCGTTCTTAATGCTAGCATTAGCATGGCATGTGTTTTCCTCCTGCCTTTTTGGTTCTGTTCAGAAGGTCTGGGCCACTTCATTCCTCTGACATGAAGAGAGAGCTTTCATGTGCCTGTGTCTCCGTGTGCTCCTCGGGAGCCTGATTATTCTGAGCGGGAGAAAATGAGGGCTCAAGTTGTCATCTGCATGAACGAACAGATCCCACCTTTAATTCCATGCCACGCTGATATTTGCATGAAACTTTGTCCAATTATCCTAGCGGCGGCGAGCACCCGAGCGTCACACGTGGCTGGAGAGTGTGTGTCAGGTTTGGGAGTGTGTGAGGATTCCTTGTTTACAGGAGTGTGTCTCTAGGTGAAGGTGTTAAAGCCAGTAGAGAGACTGTAAAGTTTATGAGCTTCACTTTTGATCAAAAAACGGTGGGCTGAAGGCAGCGGTGGCACTTTACTGTCATTTTTTACAACTTTATGCTCGATCTAGAGCTCCAGGAACATCAAAACCAGCCACAGGTTTCATTAAACTTTTAATTGGCTTTATGTGTGTTGAGGTCTCAGCGGATGGAACAAAAGCCAGAGTCGAGATCTGAGTCAATGGAAGCAGGTCAGGCTATGTTCCTCAGCACTAATTGGAAGGTGTGCGCAGCATTAGCACAACCACGTTACATCACCACAACTCCGCTAATTAGTCTCAATAAAGAAGTGGCATGAGGGACTTGTGGCCTAAAAGTGCTGCATTTCTAGAAGGTTATTGAAGGGTATGTTGCTTTAAATGGCTTTTCTGCACAGATAGAACCTCAAACTCCTGACCTTCTGCCCTCAGACCACGCAGCTCTCCCCCTGGTGGTGGGCGTTTATAATAACTAAGTCTGCCGTTGCTCCGGCAGACGGCCTATCTAACACTGGCTTCTCCTCACCTAGATGTTATTAAAGAGGATCAGTTACAGCAGAGGTAAACTATAAGAGGGAGGATGCTGACATATTGGTCATCAGGTGCTTCACTATTTTAAGAGGTGAGTGCAGGAGCTTACACAAGAAGAAAAGATCTACAACATATTCCATCATCATCATGATGTATGCCCAAGAAAAAAGCAAGAAGGGTAACTTGCATCATGCATTTCTATTCATCATGAAACCTTCTTACAGTTCATGACATGACCTCAACAGAGATCAGAGTGCACACCAGGGTTCCTTGAGTTCTTCAGTTCCTTCTTTTTTAGGAAAACTATTTTAGGACAGTTCCCAAGAGTCCAGTCCAGGTCTCAATTCTAACTAGGAGGACTCGTTAATCAAAGGAAACAAAAGTAACTCTGAGATCGAGGAGTAATAGTACAAATTATTTTCCAGAGTCCACCAATTATTATTCCACACATTAGACTGCTGCCTATAATTAAAGGTCTTCACACCCATAAGGTGCATGGACAATTGGCATTTTCAACTTAATTGAGCCATTTACTAACATGCAGAGATGCCTCCTGTCATTAATCACCCCTTGCCCAGTTTCCTACAGGACGCTGCCCGTGTTATTACAATATGAAATATTTCTAATTGTGCTCCAGCAATTACCTCTAGCACTTCCTCCGGAGGCCCTGTGCTGGAATGACTGGCCTCTAATATTGACCCAAATGCATTTAATCAACTGGCTGAGGTTGCTTAGAAGAGTAATCACACTTGCAATTAAAAATGTATTACCATCCCTCGAACGAGTTCCTCAACTGCTGAAAACGAGGCGCCGTTCCTGATTAGCGTTCGCGCACGACTCCCACTCCATTACACTTCTGCAGAACATGCAAATGTGCAAATCAGCAAATCAAACAATACATTACATTACGCTTCGTTCATCCGACAGGGTCTCTGGCCCTGGGGTCTCGCCACACTGCTAATAGTGCAGTGCATTACAATGAGCAGGATTTGAATGGAAAAGGACTGCATAAGCACAGATAAGTGAAACATCCTGTCTTTGTGAAGCGGGAAATTTCCTTCAGCTAATATCATCGTTGCTTTTGGGAATTGGACTTTTGCAGTAATAAAAATGCAGACGCTTCACTTGCTGGAACTGGTGGAGCAGCAGGGTTGGAAGGACAGCTATCGCACTCTGCTAAGCTTATTGCTTCTGTAATCACTCCTTGTTGTTTTGACTGGAACTGAAACACAATATTTGAAATTGCACTGAAACAAAGGTTTGACCAGAGGTGTTTTATAAACAGCAGAACATTTCAAAAATATGCTCAGCACAATCCAACAGGCTGCTGAGATTTAAGAACAGATAGGGTGAATATTTATGAAAAGCACTCACACACACCCACACTCACACACATTTCAGGAAGGCTGTCTGAAATGAAGCAGGGATGCTGGTTTGCTAGTAGGAGAGTTTGTTCAGAGGTCTCTGTTTTTTTGTTCACAATTTATCTAAATGAAAGTATTAATATTATTGACTTTATTTAAAGTGCTTTTTAACACTTTATTAAACTAAAGTAAACCAGAGGTCTGTTTTAATTTTAATTAGTGTTCAGTTGCTAAGACAGGTGTATGTATGTATGTATGTATGTGTGTGTGTGTGTGTGTGTGTGTGTGTGTGTGTGTGTGTGTGTGTGTGTGTGTG
>JBBJLR010000034.1:15997080-16009580 GCA_037577145.1 Brachypetersius gabonensis
CAGCAAGGGGGTGCTGGGGACCTATTCTATCCCGGGTCCCCACGGGGAGATACCTGGGTGTCACAGTTGAAGATGAGGATGTCACAGTTGAAGATGAGCTATCCGTCTCTGACCAGACTGCATTTATCCCTCGGTCGAGTCACTTTGTCTTTTACAACATCAGAAAAATCAGGTCATACCAGACCCAGTATGGAACTCAACTCCTGGTACAGGAGTTGAGTCTCAAAACAAAACAGATATCCACACACGACCCTTCCTCGCCACAAAACTACACAGATTCTTGTCCAGTCCCTGGTCATCTCCAAACTGGACTACTGCAACTCTCTATTGGCTGGACGGCCACAGAAGGTAACCAAACCGCTTCAGCTGATTCAGAACGCAGCTGCCAGGTTAGTGTTCAACGTCCCTAAGTTCACTCACACCACACCTTTACTAAGGAACCTCCACTGGCTCCCTGTGGTGCTCGTGTTGAGTTCAAAACCATAACGCTTGCTTTTCAGGCCAAAAATGTACTTGGACCCCCATACATAACAACATTGATCTAAAAACGCCACATTTGTCGCCTCTTACGATCAGCAAGGGGGTGCTGGGGACCTATTCTACCCCGGGTCCCCACGGGGAGATACCTGTATGTCACAGTTGATGACAACCTATACGTCTCTGACCACACTGTTAATTTGTCATTAACCCAGCCACCACCCCCCCTCTTCGGAGGACATCTTTATTTTCCTTTTTAAGAGCAACTGTAGAGCCAATATCCTCACGATGAGTGAAGATGATCATATGTTCACTACTTTGTTTTTTTAGACCAGCATTCATGTTTCAAACCAGCTGAAAACAAAAAGACACTTCAGCAATACAACAACGACCCTCTGGGCTCTGGTCTCACTACTCTCTCATAACCAAAAACTGGTCTATACAGATATCCACATGAGGTTTACATCACCTCTTTGGGCTTTGTTTCTACTCTCCTAGCTTTAGTCATCACTGATATACTGATGATCCAGAGCTATACCTGTCCTTCCCACCACACGACCACAACGTCTCACCAAGTGGTTCAGCTTTTCCATCATCTACAGCTTAACATTGCTAAGAACAAACTCTTGGATAATCCGGCAAAACATATCCATCAAAGAATCAATATAAAATTCTCATTAGTCCTCAAAGTAGTAAGAAACCTGAGTGTCGCGGTTGATGACCAGCGGTCCTTCTCTGAACAAAATGCATTTGTCTCTCAGTCGGGTCACTTTATCTTATTCAACATCAGAATAATAAGGTCTTGCCAGACCCAGTATGCCACACAACTCCTAGTACAGGCCATGATTATCTCTCACCTCAGTTACTGCAATGACCTCTTAGTGAGTCTCACCGGAAAATAGTCTCAACATGTGAACAAGTTCTATGATCATACATAAGCTCAAGACAAGAAAGGTTAAAAAAGTTAAAACGATTAAACTGGTCAAAAAAGAAATCACCATGCAAAACACTAGAAGCTAAAAAAATGCTTCAAGACAAAACGGAATCAAAGGTTCCGCCAATGGTCCTTATGACATCAACAAAGCATGGGAGTGATGACACCTGTGATTACACAAAGGAAGAGCATAAGCGTTCCATCCTCTCAGTAATGAACATGCTGGGGCCTACTGCACACCAGACTCTTTTGGTTGTCCATCACATTATTAAAGTACAAATAATCAAATTTCAAACAAGAATCTAAATATGTAGATTACTGATCCCTAATATAAAAGATCTCCACAGATCCAGAATTAGTTAACCCGCCTAACTACATTATAATTTTCAACACATGACTATAAATGAACTATAGCTAAATAATTCTACATGTTAGTTATGAATAATATAATTAACCTCATAAGAAGGAAATAATATACAAAATAAAATGCTTACTTGGACCAATACTGGTCCATGCAGCTATTCACACGTTGTCACATGAATATTAGTGCTATTATTTCCGTGTATTGTAAAACAAAACCCAGGAAAATCATCTTAACAAATATCTGCATAGATCCTAAATATGATCTAGTTAACCTCTCTATTTATTTAGCCATTAGTAAACTAGACCAAAGCAATTCAACATACTAAAAAAAAGCTGGCTAATAAATAATTGAATCAATTGGTAGAGTCGGTGTGGGTGGTGGAAACCAAAGCTGTTTAAAATTAGTACCTGCAGCAAAAAGGAAAAAATAGCCCTACTATTCGAGGGAGGACGCTATACAGTTTGGAGACCCGAGAGAGAATCTTTTAGTCAGGGGTGTCAGACTCCAGTCCTGAGGGCCGTGGTCCAGCACGCCAGTTAATTGTCAGGTTTAGTGAACGTGTGTGAGAAGGAGAACCATCAAACTGTGCTGGACAGCGGCCCTCCGGGACCCGAGTTTGACATGCCTGCTATAAGTGAAGCGGGGCTGACCTCTGCAGGCCACGGGAAACGGCCAGATACTGCTCCAGGCTCGGCTCCGCGCTCGGCTCCAGGATCGGCTCTGTGCTCGGCTCCGCGCTCGGCTCCAGGCTCGGCTCCAGGCTGGGCTCCGCGCTCGGCTCCGCGCTCGGCTCCAGGCTCGGCTCCAGGCTGGGCTCCGCGCTCGGCTCCACGCTCGGCTCCACGCTCGGCTCCACGCTCGGCTCCAGGCTCGGCTCCAGGCTGGGCTCCGCGCTCGGCTCCACGCTCGGCTCCACGCTCTGCTCCACGCTCGGCTCCAGGCTCGGCTCCAGGCTGGGCTCCGCGCTCGGCTCCAGGCTCGGCTCCAGGCTCGGCTCCAGGCTCGACTCCAGGCTCGACTCCACGCTCGGCTCCACGCTCGGCTCCAGGCTGGGCTCCAGGCTGGGCTCCAGGCTGGGCTCCGCTCCAGGCTCCGCTCCAGGCTCGGCTCCAGGCTCGGCTCCGCGCTCGGCTCCAGGCTCGGCTCCAGGCTCGGCTCCGCGCTCGGCTCCAGGGGTTCCAAAGTTGTTTCCTCTTCTTTGTTAAGTGGTTGTATGACTGTACTGATTAACTGCGTCTACTTATATAGCTTCTGGCGTCATACGGGACACCTCATTTGCATATTCTATGTTGCGTATGCACTACAAAGGGATAGGGGGCGTGGCTTGTGACGTCACAATTGCTTTACGTATGTAAAGGCTTCATTTCTAATGCACAGCAAAATATATCCATAGTACAGTATGTAGCCGTTTTGATATTTTTAAATGACTGCTAAAGAGCAAATTTATTTACTTTAAGTTTAGAACAGTAGACAGAACTCCAGAGATAAAGTGACTAGTTGTTCTGCCATATGCACTATATGAACAGAAGTATTGAGACGCCTGACCATTACATCAACAGGGACTTTAATGACATTGCTTTCAAATACCTAGACTCATCTCATCTAGAAAGGTTTTCCACATGATTTTTTTTCTGTGGCAATTGTGCCTATTCATTCTGTAGAGCACTTATGAGGTGAGACACTGATGTTGGATGAGAAGGCCTGGCTCGCAATCTCATTACCAGTTCATCCCAAAGGTCTTGGATGACGTTGACGTCGGGGCTCTGTGTGGCCAGTCAAGTTCTTCCACACTGAACTCCTCCAGCCATGTCTTTATGGAGCTCGCTCTGTGCTCTGGGAAACTGACATGCTGGAAAGAAGGTTCTTCCCAAACTGTGTCCACAAAGTTGGAACCATGGCACTGTCCAAAATGTCATGGCCTGCTGAAGCATTAAGATTGTCCTTTACTGGAAGTAAGAGGCCTAGACCAAACTCTAAAAAACAGTTATGTCCCAATAATTTTGTCCATATAGTGTATAATTCACTACAACACAATGTTGTATAAGAGGACAGAGTCATTCTACTGTATTAAGTATAAGGGACAGCTACCTTGTTCTTATAGTAGCTAACATTTTGTTCATGTTTCAAAATAAACATAAAATATTTGTTAAAATTCAACAGTTGCACAAAATGTGTGTTGCTAAGACTCGACGTATATTGATCATTCTTCTGAGCCCCATGAACTGTTTATACAGTCAAAATAGTCAACATTTTGATTTCACATCAACAGCCTCCTTGATAGAATGATACTGATAATACTGATATTTTACTATTAAATTTGTATTTTTAATTGACACATTCATGTTGCATCTGCCCAGAACATTTTCAAGAAACAGACCCATAGTCAGATCATCTTTTCAGTACTTTATTTATAAACATAGAGTATAGTGTAAAGCCATTGCATTTGAACATCAAAGTAATCTATATTCGGATAGTGTACATTTGAATATCACAATAAATATACCCCAGACTTGGTATCATGTCCAAGGTAACTATTCATTCTAGACAATATCAAATTTGTCTGGCAATGTCTCCGCTCTGTAGCAACTTATATAATACCTAATAAAACATAAAATAGCTACTCAAACAGACCCGAAGCGCAGAACACCGACTATATAAGAAATTATGAGAGCATATTTAATGTCCAATATGATCAAAAGTCTTGAAGGGTGAAAAATCAACGATTTAAACAAAAGTTTTCAATCTTCGATATACCCTTATATCTTCGATATACCCTTATGGTCATGGATTAACAGCTAGTCATTTGTATGGTTAGTGTTAAGCGTAGCTAGTGGCACCGACACGAGTGGTTTAGAGGCCGTTTATGAACTGATTAAAACAAACAAAACTGGTATTGCTAGTTGTGTGCAGTATTTCAAAGTAAAAACAAATGACACCCTCAGATGATCAGTTAGCCTCTATAAGCATCACCCCATGATCATCCAGGCCAGATTTAAAAGTCTAACCAGATTTAGAAGTCTAAAGTCTGGAGCAAAGTCATCTACGATAGCACGGACCATATCTGTCACCGATACCTTAATGACGGAATGACTGGAAACAGCAATGAACGATTTGTGGTCACTCATGACTGCACAAAATAGTGTGCAATCTGTTCAGCCTCCTTTTCCACAGTCGGAATAACAGTCACTTATTTCATCTCAACTAAAGACAAAGTCTTTGGATTTGAACACTGAAAATGCTTTTGCCTCTTTCATGTGCAATCGCTCCCTTCACTCTAAGGCACATTTTCTCAGCGCAACATTCCCACCACTAATGAAGTGAAATATCTTCAAATATTATCGACTTTAAGATACATGTGGACAGAACTGTGAAAGCAATGGAGTTGCTCTTTTTTACTGGTCCTGCAACTCTTATGCATGCACCCACTTTATCAGCTCAAACCAAGAAAGCATAAGGCTGTTCACAAGGGCATTTTGGTATCAATCAAAAACGCACCTCTAATCAAAGAGAACTGAGTGCTGATGGACAACAAATGTCAACCAATAGGAGATGGTGTGGGGCGGGGCTTCAGTCACTCCCATTAATGTTGATTAGATGAAAGATTTTTCACGGCTATCTGCTCACATCCAGATCTAAAGATCTGTTAGGAACACTAATGACTTTTATTTTAAACCTGCACATATTTTATCTCTCCTTTTACTACAAGAGATCACACTATTCCTTTTCGCATGGTAAAAATGTAACAAAGCATTTTTATAGTGACCAAAACACCCTGTGAATGCTGCCTTACTTGGATCAGCCATGACTGTGTCCTGTTGTTACAAAGCAAAGGACAAAAGATGCACCAGTAGAGATGTACTGTATGTCTTAGCAGCATCCAATTGGGTCCCAGTCCAAAATACCAGACCACAATATGGATTCCTCACCAATAAACCACCTCTGAATAATAGTTTTACTGTTTTAAGTAAAAAAAAATAGTGGTAGTGTGGTCATTTCCTTGCCTTACTTCCAACATATACAGATTTATTTGCAGTGAAGTAGATAACGGAACTGGTTTCTTCATGCTGTACTCGGACAAGGGAAGCAAGTGAACCAAATGAATCATCCATAAAAAGTGTAAATCAGTGCACCCTCAAACAGAGACTGATAAGATAAGGACATTGGTTGGGTTTGGTTATTTCAACCTTGACAAAAGCACCAGGCTTTTAACATGTTCGCACATACACCTATTGGAAGCTGTGTATTTGGCATTGGGCATAAAGGATTACTCAGAAATATTGCATTGCTCTCAACCAAAAATATCAATGTGAGAAGTCCAAGCATGGGCTGATTGTGAGGAGCGGTGGTGGATTAGAGAGACTGAAGCCTTCAGGTGGTCCCAAAACACAAAGCCTGCTCACAAAGTGGTGGGCTGACCAGCAGCTGAAAGAGAGAACAAAAAAGGTATTAATTTCCTCTGTTCTGGAGTACACAGAATAATAATAACTACATAGGTTTACATAGAGAGGTAGTTATTACTGGTGTTTCTGAGATAATGAATCTGTCAGAAAAGTGTACAGACTGGCACTCCTGTGTGTGAGGATTCTGGCAGCTTTCACCTACAATAAAACTAACCACAGAAATAACTCCAATTTATATTAATCCTGTGTGGATTCCCATGTCAGCAAATATCCCACCATTTATTTATATTTTTCTGAAGTACAGAGGCGTCTGTAGGCATATTGTAGGAGTATTTACTCTTTGGCATTAATCAAGCTGACATGATGTTTTTAAAAAGTCTGACTTTATACCCTGATGTTTATTCCTGGTTGTAAATTCCCAAGCCAATAAAACTGTTTTCTAATGTGTAAGTTGAGTAGAAATTTCCATCAGTGTAATTTAATGTATGAATCAGGCATAAAATATTGCAGACTATCATGAAGTTTAGAGCAGAATTGCTTCTCACCTGTGGAACTCTCATCCTCATGATATCCACAACAGTGATTCACTTTCTACCTTAAATCATATCTTAAAATGCACCTTTTCAAACTTGCATATTCTGTTTGACCCCAGCTTTAATGAATGTACCCTATTAAGTTATTGTTACATTTTATTGTCTTAACTATTTTACATGTTATTGTGTTTGTGTGACGTCTGTGGGTGGCTGCCGTTAAAGGTCACTGTTAATGTTCAGGGTTTTGGTTTATGTTCAGGGTTTTAGTTTATGTTCAGGGTTTTAGTTCATGTCAGGGTGACTGCCAGTGAAGGCAGCCTTTTGAGTTAAGTCACGTGTCAGGGTGTGTGTGTGTAATCAGCAGGTTGGCTCCGAGCTTGTGAGGAGCTTGGAGGCATCTGGTGATTACACACAGGTGGTTCTGCTTAGAGTGCTCATTAGGAGCTGAGTGAGAGTGACGCGTGATTGGGTGAGAGTCAGTTTAAATCCTGGCTGAACCAGAGCCAAGACGCGTGGTCACCAAGGTGTAACACCCGTTGTGAGTCTGAGTATGTGAACTGAAGGGAAGAAGAAAAGTATCTCGTGTGTAGAGTCAGAAGACTCAGTAACAGTATTGCTCAGTGGCTCGAGCTGTGCTGGAGTGAGTCGAGTGCAAAGTGAGTGGGGACTGAGTGTGTGTGGATCTCTCTTCATGTCTAGGAAACGCTGCGAGGAGAGAGTGCAGACTGCTTCACAGCGAGCTACGGAGAGAAGCAGCTGGATAAAGACGAGTGGCACGTTTGACAGACAGCTGATTCCAGCTTGTGCTCTCTCCCTCTCTCTCTCTCTCTCCTTTCTGTATTCAAAGCAGGAGTGACGAGGCAAGTCTGTGGCTTCGCAAAGGAAGTCTGGGATTTGTGCAGAGGACCGGAAAGGGGCTGTCCATATCCTCGCTAGAAAGAGAGGCAGACTTAATAGTGCACGGGGTGAAGAAACACCAAGGAGAGAGGAGACCCCTTGGAAGGGTCAACACAGGGGTCCTGTGTGTTTACATTTGGGACTTTCACAACTTGTTTATCAAATAAACCATGTCTTTGGAACTTAGTAGTGTGCTGCTGTGTCCTTCCCATTCAGGCGACATGACAGTTTGTTTATTCTTTTTCTGTTCATGTAAGGCATCCCTGAGTGCCTTGAAAGGCACCTATATATAAAACTTATTTCACATAAAATATAAAACTTATTTTTTTAATATAAAAAATATTAATAATAATGTCTGAATAATAGGTGTCATGTTTATTTGATTGCTTTGCCAGATTGTGGTCGAGCCCCATTTTTTATTTCATTGCTCAAATACAACTGGTTCAATTCACCTACCAGGTTTACTGAGCTGTTTGAGGAGGCGAACTAGAATGTGGACATTGGACTCTTAATTGCTGAATGAACTTTGAATTGCTTTTTAGAGATAAAGTGATTATATTGTAGTCATAGTTATTGATGTTCTGATGATCAGTCATGTACATTAAGTAAAATAACGTGTGTTTGCTTGTGTGTTGTAGTGCAAGAACTAACAACGAGAGCGGATGTAGCACTGATGACAGTTGAGCAGACCATTACGGATCCTCACGTCTGTTCCAGTGGTGGTGTCACCTAGCTGTCCCTTGCAGATTCCACACTGTGTGTTTGGACAGCATAAGACAGAATGATGAGCCTAAAATCTAAAGTCTAAATGAGAAGGGTCTAAAATGACAGTACAGTATCATCATAAAATCAGTATCCAGGATTCAACACATTGCAAAAGCAGGGCAGGCATCTTGAGAAGCAGAATATAAATAATTAAATAATTAAATTATTATTTAAACGTCAGCGTAATATTGTAACAAGGCTATATATTATCTACACAAATACAAATATTACGTTATACACATACATGCAGGCAAACACTCACGCACACAATGGTATACAGACCTTAAAGCACTGGATGTGGAAGTAAAGGCTGAGTGTCTCAATAATCATGGCTGCTCCTTTACCAAGTGGAAGACCACAACTCGAGCACAGCTTCTTCCCACTTACAGATCTACACACACGCACACACATACATGCACACAAACAAAAAAGATATTCATTTTCTCTAAATATAATCACAAACACAGTGCATTGCAAGACTGCAAATGGAAAAAAAAAAACTAAACATGGATGTAGTGGAGAAAGAACAGAAATACTTCCAGAAACTAATCTAGACCAGAGAAAGAGAGAGCTAGAGAAACAGAGAGACAGAGAGCGAGAGAGACAGACAGAGTCCCTGTACCTGTTTGGTGATGGAGGAGGTTGTGTGTCTGTGAGTGAGGATGACTCTATGGAGTCAGACCTGAGGAGCAGAAGCCACATGCAATGCTCAGCTGTTTCACAAACACACATCTGCACACACTTCTGACGTTTTAAACATGCGGTGTCGATGGGCTCATGGGGAATAAAAACATGGAGTGAGAACACACTTTTATTTATACATAACTACAAATGCAAATGTGCCTAATGGAGTCATCAACTTGTCTATCAAAAATATGCTGTAATATCATTCATTTTCTGTAACCACTTAATCCTTACTAGTGTCGTGGGTACCTGGAGCCTATCCCACGGTCTACAGGCACAAGGCAGACTTACCCTAGTAAGTAAGGGTTCCAGCCCACTGCAGGGGGCACACACACACACACCTTTCACTCACACACTCACACCTATAGTCAATTTACAATCCCCGATTCACCTGATGTGTATAGTGGGAGAAACCGGAGACCCTGGAGAAAACCCATACTATGCACAACTCCACACACACACAAAACCTGGATTCGAACACCCAACCCTGGAGGTGTGAGACAACAGTGCTACCCACTGTGGGGCCGCTGTAACATCAATAAGTGTTAATTTAATCTTTTACAAGTAGAGAAATTCTATAGATTCAAAAATGTCATTAAAACCACATTTGTTTCTATAAGTAGAGGGGGAGTGCAACATATGCCTCATGCCACACACACACCTTCTACGTCCTCCAGGTGCTGACTGTGTGTTCCTGGAACTATCCAGTGATGCACTCTTTTGCCAGGACTCTGAAGACTGCTGCTGCTGGTGAGGTTTACTACTCCATGAGACACCTAACCCAAAAAACAAACATACACATCATTTACAGAATGTGGTATTCAAATTATCCCTAAGAATAACAAAGTATGGCCTTAATCCACATAGAAAGTCAAATATAATGCTGCTCGATCATTGTAACAGAAAGGGTCAGAAACTGTTCCTGTAGAGACACTATAGTAGAGATACAATAGCCCCAAAAGCATTTGGACACTATGTAACCATTGGAGTTCCTTTATAAAATGTTTAACAAAATAAATCTGTTTCAGAAAAAACTATTTTGGTTTAGCCTCAAGCAGGTGTACTGTGTGAGGAAAGCCTGAAAAAGATTGCACTAAGGGGGCGATAATCTTCTGGGGCTCTTACAGTGGTGTTAGTGAGCTTGTGTTAATTGATGGCATTTTAAATGTAAACCTGGATAAGTCTGCAAAGGAACTGCTTGAATGAAAAACATCTAAAACGCACAAATGAATATCTTGCAAATTAAAAAAATTACAATTTTTTTAATTTTTACAACAGCATTACATGTACTGCCCTATAAAGGCAAAATACCTTAACTTCCCAGAGTGTGAAACTGAGAAAAATGACTTTAAAGTTTTTTTAAAGGTCAAGTTTGAGCTTAATTTATTTATGTAGATTAAATGTATTCATTATGAAAACTACTTGTCAAATTTTCAGTGTCCTACCTATCGTACAGTTGGTTCCCACAGTTTCACACTCTGGGAAGTTAAGGTCTTTTGCCTTTGTAGGGCAGTGTACATTTCCTGCATTTAGCAGACTTTATCCAAAGCAACTTCCATTCCATAACTACAGGGGGCAGTCTCCCTGCTGTGCTGGTCCAGAGGCAAATACCCACTAGGACACCAACACCCAACATTATGACTGAACATGGGCAACTTTCATTGGTGGGGAGAGGGCAGGGTATGTTAATACTTAAGCAACCAGCTAAGGTCTCTATAGTCTGATGCATCACAATTTACAATTACTGCACCATCAGACGTTGTGTTAGACATTATGTGAATTAAAAATTCCAATTAATTAATTTCAGCTGCAACATTACAAAATGTAAGAGATAAACTCAAGAGGGTGAATACTGGAGCTACTGCAGCTCTGATTGTGTTTTTGATACATCAAAGTGTCCTTAAGCTCGAGAAAGATGCTATATAAGTAAAACATATTTATCATCTATATAAGAGTATTAGGGAGACATTACTCAGGTCTAGATGAGAAATCAGTGGGGCGCTCCTGAACTCACTCTGAGTGGGATGAAGTGGATCAGGGCCTTGGCTCTGCTCCCCCAATCCTTCTCTCTGTCCATTTGGCTGACCCACTAGCTGGTCACAGCTCGGCCGTCGAGGGCTGCAGAAATGTACAATGATTAATAGAATAGACTGATTGGAGGAAGTGGAAGCTCACTCTCAGGAAGAGTAAAGTGATGTTTTAGTGACTGGGCCTTGAACTGGACAGACCTTCCAGTTGTCTGGGAAAGCTCTGGTTCCTTCCCTGCTGTTTCGTTCCTCTCATTTTCCTTTTGTCTCTTATTTTCCATGTTCCCCTTCTAAGACAGTAAAACACATCCAGTCAGTCATCAAGTCATCTGTAAACAATGGGATTCCAAAGCACTGATCAGTGTCAAGTACACCAGATCAGACTGAGAACAGTGTGAGCACAGTGGTCTGTGTCTGGAGCCACCTTGCTCCAACACGTTATACTCTTTGTCTAGTATTCCATACATCCATCTATCCAGCAATCTATTGAGCGCAAAGGGGGCAGAGCACCCTTACAGACCCGGGACTCCTCCCTCGGCGAGGGCCAGGTGACCTGCGTTAAGGGAGGAACCAGGACTCTTTCAAAACACAGGCTCTCCAGTAGAGAGAGGGAGAGGAAAAGGGACTGGAGAAAGAGAGACTGGAGAAGAGGACGGAGCGGCCAAAGCATGAGGTAGTGATGGGAGCTTGGGGTTCAGCCTAGAGTGGTGGTGGTTCTGACACTGATATGTGTGATCCTTAAATAAAAGCTCCGCTGTGCACCAGCTCCGGTGTCTCTGTGTCTTTCTGAGTGTGTGTTTAGGCCTCCCAGCATGCGGGCAGCAGCCGTTCCCCAGACTGACAGTAACACTATCTGTCCACCTATTCATCTGTACTTTCACCTCCTCTTCCCTCACCGTCTGCATCTTAAGCCCCTCCTGCTTATGTTCCCAGTCAGCAAGTGAGTGGACGATGCTGTGCTGCGTGGAGTTGCTGGGGAGGGTAGTGGTCTCCTGCCAGCTGGGGGAGGGGGGCATTGGTGAGTGCGGCGTCAAAGGTGCCACAGTCTCTTCCAGAATCTTACGTTCCTGCAAAGGAAAACAAACCATTGCTTTGTTGTTTTAATTATTTAATCTGTTGTTAAGTACTTTTTCTAACTTATATCAATGTAAAATGACCTTCTAGGCAGCACTCATAAGGTTCCATTCCTAAACTCATAGTAACAGCTGACCGACTTATTCCAGCTGTTCTGGAGACTGTTCAGTTCTGTGTACAGAATATTTCTTTGATGTCAGAGTGATCACTTTACAAAATTACCTCCCATAAGTGGACTATGTCATTTAGATCCAAACAGCGCTTCAGTTCTAAACCAGAAGTGTCACAACTTTATAACGTAAAGGAATAGTGCTTGATTAGCCAAGACATAATTAACCAAGACAT
>JBBJLR010000034.1:16027519-16039072 GCA_037577145.1 Brachypetersius gabonensis
GTGTGTGTGTGTGTGTGTGTGTGTGTGTGTGTGTGTGTGTGTGTGTGTGTGTGTGTGTGTGTGTGTGTATCTATGTGAAATTGTTTATCTGGGGACAAAAAGTGACAATTATATAATAAATTCCACTTCTTATATAATGTATATATGATAATATACCATGTGTGTGTGTGTGTGTGTGTGTGTGTGTGTGTGTGTCAGACTTTAATTAATGTCTGACTTCACAGAAAGCTTACATGGTGACTGAATATAAAACAAAAACAAAAACAGTTCTCCAGCTTAAAGGAGTCATTGGCAAAAATAATCTACACAATTTTTCATTTTCTCTAGCTGTAGTGGATCAGCCAAGGCTTCAGTTTATCACTGAAGCCACAAGACTAATGTAGCGAGGAAACATTACAAGTCAAGAGTTAAGAGAAGATTCAGGGCTGTATTTATGGAAAAGATTTGAGTGCCTATTGACTTCATTGTGTTTGTTGTACACCAGCTTCAGTACTAAATCAAGGAAGTCAAATTTGGACATGCTTAGGTGGATCAACTACATCTAAAATAATTGGAAAATTGTGTTAATTTGCCAAACTATTCCTTAAAAGGCCCACCCAAGCATCTTTCAAGATCAATTGCTCTACCAACAAAGACATTTTAGCTCACTTACTGCCTAATTAAATAACCAATGGTTCAAAAGGGCTTCTGTGGTAGAAAGAAACCCAACAGGCAGTTTCAGTTAAAAACGATCCACTGCTACTTCTAGACTAAATGTAAGAGAAAAGCATACACTTGGCATCTCCTCTGTTATTCTACCACTATGAGCCAAATCACTGCAAGAAATGTATTTCTCTTAGTCCTGCCATAACAGCCCTCATTAAATCTGTCTACAAGTGACATTCTACATGTTCTGTTTTATGTTCATTTGATCAATCCTTTCTTTAAACTTCTAAAAGCTATTATGGACCACCCTGCATGAGCTGGCTTCATCCGAGCTTCAGAATTCAGGAAGCGTCTCTGGAGAGGATCCTCCACAACTGCATAAATCCCTAAAACATGGTTCAGAAGCCGAACAGTCTGAGGAACAGGCCAGAATTTGGGATAAAACGAAACTTATCTCCCTGGAACCCAATTTACCAGTATGTAGTTTCCTCTGAGCCAGGCTCAGCACATGAGGTCTCAGCAGGATCCCTCAGCTGAGGACTAACATGCTCTGTGAAAAGGATTCAGGGTAAAACTAAGGTTTATCTAAAAACAGTATTTGTGATCAGTAAATGACGTACTGAGATCCAGCAAAGATGGGGGAAGTTGTTGAAGCTGCATCTATTTTCCGCTGAGGTTCTGCCAACTCTCTCTATCACACTCTTCTCATAACCGAGTTTAATGCATCTTGTTTAGTATTCTAAATATTATAATGCATAATATAAATATAACTTTCTAGATGTATTTTTAATCAAAAGTACAAAAAATGTTCTGGAAACTACAGCAAGAAAAATGTTCATTAGTCAGTGGTAGGATATCTGCTTACCATCTAATACCACCATTGTGTTTTATTTTATTTTACATTAGAAAATCATCTTAATTACATCTAAATTTTTTTATTTCTACACTTCGCAGCACTGCCATCTGCCATGATTTAAAGAAAATCAGTCATAGCATGTTTCATCTTTTTTTCCACAAAAGTGGAATCTACTTACTTTATATTTACTCCAAATTTCCTGATGTTATGAATTTTTATATGTAAAGGTATCTGAACACTAACCTAACCATTCTAGTTTACTGTTTTTGAATATATTTAAGTAATTTTTTGGAACTGTTTAATTTTAATATGGCACTAAGAAGAAATGTTTTGACGCATTTCTCCGAAATGTAGTTGTTATAGTCTAGTTTACTACCCAGTTAGTAGCAACACGATTATTCATGCTGTCAAACTACATATCACAATTTCTAACGTTGGAATAAAGTCGATAAAAATGTCATTACATTACAGATTTAAGGCAGCAACATTAATTGCAATTATAAGTAAAAAAAAGACTGTCATGGAATTAAATTTTTCATTACATTTAAACTGTTAGGTGCCTCTACTTTAGTGGGTTTGTTGCCATACTGTCAAGCTGCAGTGGAACTGAAACAGAAAGAAACCTGACTGACTACTCAAGAAGACCAGAGTTCCCCATTATCAGATTTTGAAAGCACTTGTAAACACTGCAAAAACTGCATTACGGCAGGTACCAGGATTTGGTGCCTGTAAAAATGCATTTTACATAATTTTTGAGGTCTATCTATAGTCATCAGTAGAAATCTTGACTGCAACCATAAGAAAAATGTGATATGATGATAGGATAAGGATAAAGGCTAAAGGATAGACATTTCGAAAGTCTTTTTGACCTTCAAGTATCAAAATTAGTTTGAATACATGCCAAGAGAGTAGTATGGCAGGATGTGGGGAGGGGGAACTGTGCACCTTGAATTTTGATGGGGCTCCTCAGCATCGTTCGTGGGTGAGGTGGACTTTGGGGCAACGCTGCATTTGGGTGTTTCTTCTCCACTGGTGCTGGAGCTTTCAGTGGGGGATATCAGATTCTGAAAGGGTGTGTGCGATGCCACCCCGCTCTGTTCTTCCACCTCCTCTAGGTCCTCCTCATCCATAGGCAGCTGGGTTCCTGGAGAGGGCGGGGAAGGGTGGGGATCTCTAGTTTGAGGGTTGGTGGTGTCACCACTGGGAGAGTCAGTTTCGGAGTGAGAGTCTTGAGAGTGCTGGTTTTTAGAGGGAGGGTCTGAATCTACACACTGAGTATCTATGCTGTTTACAGCAGAGGACGATTCTAGAGGAAGACAAGGACTTTCACTGCACCATACAAGCACAGAACAGTGGCGTAGCAGCAACAATACAAAGGCAAAAAATAAAAAAAGGGACCAAATGTTATGAACCAACAAAGGCAACAAGGGGAAACCAAAGGAGCAGCGGGAAAAGAAAAAAAAAAAAACCAAACCTAGTGTCATTCCAAAGTTGCCAACTTACCACACACAACTCACTGGGCTCTCTACCATCTACAAAACTCAGAACTTAAACTGTGTTTAAGAGCTGCACGGACTCTGGAATAATTCCTTGCCTTTTACAACAATAACACATTGGTTTAGCAAGTTATTAACATGCTTTAACGCCATTTGTTTGGTTCCTGCTCTAAAACCCACATTATTTAGGATTCCCAGCAATGAGGTGATACACTTGTGCCTGACAGATAAGAGTTCCTGAAAGGAATTCAATACTCCACCAGAGGAGGTGCTCAAGAGCCACTAGCTCTGTCCCTCGCCTTGAGGAATTCACTTTGAAAAATGGCCAAATAAAACACTATTATTGCACACACCAGCCAGGACTGCACTTGCGCACGGTGAGGGCAAACAGACAGAGGCTCAAGCACTCGCTGGGGCCTGTCTGCGCGTTAAAATCACAAACAGAAAAATGGACAAAGTACGCTGAATAATGCCGTATATGTAAAAAGCTGCTAAAGAGATTACAAACAAAAACAGAATGAGGACACATCAGCATCCTCATGCCAAGCACACAATCATGTAAACAAGCAGAATTTACTTCATTTGAATGTGTCACTCTTCCATGAATAAAGTCTATTTCCATAATTCTGAAAGTGAAAAGAAAGTGAAGTGGAAGACGAATTTGTGTTCCTCCAGTTTGTACACATCTAAATTAAGGTTTCGGTGCACTGATCAAAGAAAGACTCTTATGAGCTTAATTATACATTAAAGTACCTCAGAAATGCTCCACCAAGTCCACAGTGATCTTTAAAAACCCTTAAAAGAAGTAAACAGTCACTAAGTCCATCAGATGTAGCATCAGGGATGTTACTTCTATAATCTATACTCGTAAACTAGTTTCTTGATCAGTGGGGGGGCTCAGAGCTGACCGGCTTCCAAGCCTTTAGTCAATTAACGCCCACATCTGTTCTCCATCAACCACACCCCTCATACCACTACTGTATTAAATCAACAAAACGACTGAAAAAAGGATGAGAAAATCCCCCGCACTTTTCTTTTCTTAAGTTCCCATCATGGTGCCAAACACTGAACATGTTCCCAAGCCATTTCCCCAGCTAGTCAGGCCGTGAGGGAAAATTGGCTGCTTCCTGGTGTTGTCAGGAGCCCTGTGTTGAGTTTGGCAGTTACTAGGAGTGTTGGGAGAGAGTGTGCTTTAAGGGAGGAGAGACCGATCATCCCAAAACACTTTCCCCAAATGCTCCGGCAGCTGACGTGCACCCTAAGACTTTATTTTGTCTGGATGTTTTTGCCAGAAGTGGAAGCGTGGGGTAGCAATTGCATTTGGAAACCCAAGACACGGGTTATGTAATAAACAACTGGGGCTTTAATTACTCAGGTAATAAAAATGAACAGCCTAAAAGCTACAAGCAGCAACGTATTTCCCTTACACTGATTAAATAAATGAAAGATCTAATTGTTCTCTTTAATGTAGTTTCCTTCACTACAAGCATCTGTTTATTATCTCCATTCCTTTAGTAGAAGGGGTGGAGGAGGACAGGAGCAGTAGCAGAAGTTTCTGGACGCAGTTGTAAAAAAAGGTGCCAGAAAGGATTGTTTGCTAGGCTTTCCCACCAAAGCAGGTCTGGTGGTGGAACCAAGCTGGTGCCTCTTCTCAACCAGGACTAGACTTCCACACTGCAACAAGGGCTGGTGCTTGGACTGAACTCAGACTGGTTCAGTCCAAGCACAAGAAGGCTGCCAGACTGGAAGTGCGAACTAGCGATGTCCGCTGAGGATCAAGAGATTTGGCATCAATTTCGGAGTGGTGGGCCGCCAAAGAGAAACATTACTAGCGGGAACATTACAAGCACAGGCTCTGGCACCAGCACCAACACATTTTCAATGGCAAGCTCTGTGTGTGATGCCAGAGTAGAACTTTTTTTGGTTCTTTAAAGAAATTTTCAAAGGAGATATGTAAGTGCAAAGAACCTCCATATAACATAACATAACATAACATCTGCCATCCGTCTACCTTTAAAAAGTTCTTCACACACGCATCTTATATCACTTTAGACGTTTAAGGTTTAAATCACCAGAGCACCAGTGCATCACTCATCTGTCTGTACCAAACCCTCAATATCTTTTAGACTTGAGAGCCTGTGAGAACAATGAAATCGGGGCAAAGTGTGTGCAGTAGAACAGAAAGCCTCCCTGTGTGGTACTGCAGGGAGATCAGGGTAAAGAAGGAGTTCACCTGAAAGGTCTCTCTCCTCCTATAGGTGAAGTGGCATTGCTCCAGCTCTTGCGACTGTCCTCGCGTTCAGTGCGCTGTCGCCGCAGTGGTGTGGGCATGTAGCACGTCTGGTTGCTCTTGTTGGGCAGGTACTGGTTGAAAGGCACTGCGGATCGCGGCTCGCTGCACGAGGTCCGCCGTGCCAGCATATCGTCCCGCCGCATGTCCGGCAGCTTCCTGTACGGAACGTCACACTCCGAGTCGCTGCCGCGGCCTGCAGGACGAGAGCGAACATTAAAGGACCACATGCTGTTTATAATGTACAGTATACAGTCAAAAGAGATAAGTTGGCATTATGGGATAATGTTAAGTGATTCTAGCATTTTCGGTGAAACACCAAATGGTCACTTTGTTAGAAAGTCCTGTCCGATCTGTTTGGTGTACAGTTAGAGATTGTAATCCACTTGCATACACCATTTGTTTGCTACTGTATGTTGTAACTTTCAGGGTTAATATGCTGTCACTGGGGTGACACCCTCAAAGGTATGAGGGATGATGTGCATGTTAAATACCATAGTACTATAATATCCAGGGTAATTCAGCACATGTTACAGAGAGTTAAAAATACTGATTCATCAAAAAAGGAATCAAGAGAAAGAACGTAAAATACTTTTCTGTCAGATATGCTTATATTTTATGTGGATATATAAGATGTGATGTATCTTTTTGTCCAGACCATTACACCGGCAGGGATTTTAATGAAATCGCATTCAAATACACAGACTCTAACAGCTTCCACTCATTTCTCGAAGGCACATCTGACACTTGCTGGAAGTTTGTATCAACTACGGTTGGACTGATTCATCTCATGATTTGTGAAGTATTCTGATATACACCCGTAGTTCCAAGAAAGTGTGTCATAGTTGCCTCACCGTGCATTTTCTGATTTTGGGGACTGTAAGTAGATCTGCTAGACATCTGCTAGACATGCATTGTTTCAGCATGTGCACACCAGTTCTTCTGTCCATGTTATTATCTCCTGAATTTGGGTGAGAAGTTTCTTAAAACCACCCCCTATTCTACAATGTACACTGAAAGCACATGCATGAAGCAGTAACACACCCAGACTGCCATTAAATGAGAAGAATATGATGCTGTTAAAAGAAGCACCCGGGTCAGCAACCTCTTTTCTGAAGATCTGCTCCCTTCACTTCTCATCTCAACACATTTTTTAGCAAGATGCTCCCCACATGTGGCTTCAACACTACCTTAGCCTTCTGGCTGGCAGTCACTGAGACTCAGGGGAAACACAAGCTGTAGCTTTTTGCTACATTCTGCATGATTCCAACTTTTGACTGTTATGATTGATGACATCTGACAGAAAATCTAAAGCTGTCAGAGTGAAGTCTAAGGTCATATGATCCCAGTTCATATGAGACTACAGTATATTGTTATTTTTTATCTTTCATGAAGTAATGCATTTTTGGGGATAAGGAATGGTTGTGCCTGGTGCATGTGCAAAATTGACAGAAAGAAGAGAATTGAAGAGAAGAGATGAGAAAAGAAGAGAGAAGTGAGGAGAAGAGAAGAGAGGAGAATAGAAGAGAAGAGAAGTGAAGAGATGAGAAAAGAAGAGATGAGAAGAGAAGAGAGGAGAAGAGATGAGAAAAGAAGAGAGGAGAAGAAAAGAGAGGAGAAGAGATGAGAAAAGAAGAGATGAGAAGAGAAAAGAAGAAAACAAAAAGGAGAAAAGAAGAGAAGAGAGAAGAGAGGAGAAGAAAGGAGAAAAGAAGAGAAGAGAGGAGAAGAGAAGAGAAGAGAAGAGAAAATGAAAAGCATAGCAAAAATGAAAAGAAAAGTGATGAGTAGCAAAGCAGAAGAGAAAGTTTCTTCATGAGTAAAAGGCCATCTAATGGTCTGTAGTGATTTGACCTCTTTATTGCTTCTTAATGAATGACAAAAATCCCACAGCTGGTATCCAGTTTCTCTTGGTTGATGGGATCTAACTGGCTCCAGTTGCCTAATTGCTATTTGGGTAAGTGCAGCCACACGGCAGAGACCATCAGCAGAAACACAGGAGTTTTGGAGCTTGGGGTCAGTGAGGGCCAGCTCTGTTTTGGGTAAACACTTCATCAGGAGCTCATTTCAGCATTCAAAGCCCCTTCCTGGAACACTACAGGCTGAACTGCAGTCAGTGAAGAACAGCGGAGCTCCAAAAAGACAAAGTTCCATTCTCATAAAACAGACCTGGAATCAATAATAGCAATAAAACTAGTAACACAGTGATCCAGACAACAGCTCTCCAACACGCCACCCACAGCTTAAAGTCAGTGTCCTGGAAGTTCAGCTAACCTTCAAGCTGCACTGCAGTTCATTAATAACTCGATGGTGTTGGTTTTTGCTCTATTCCCCAGACTTCAGCTGAAACAGTGATCATGAGATTAAAGAGAAAAGTCAGTTTTAATTTGATTTTTAAACTTGAGTCTGATACACTTACACCAGCTCCACACAGACTCTCTTGATATCATCAAGTCAGTCTCACTGCTGTGCTGAAAAAATTGAACCACATATTGCATATGACTTTGAGTCTCCAGTACAGATTTGAAAATCCTTGGCCTAAAGAGTTGACTATGGCGCACAATTTCTTTAGTATCTGTCAGATTCTGATTCATTCCCACTTTAGACGTATTGAAAATTCGGTATTCTTCCAACAAACAAACACGTGTTTTTGACCAAAGCAATTTCAGCCAAGCTCTGTTATGTACATTCTGTTGATGACAGCAATAACCCCTTTCAGACGCCTCACGTAAAACCATAACTACCCACCGTGGTGCATTCTGCAGCTTCCTATGCTAACTTATGGGCCGACTGGCATTATAAAGTACTCCAAATTCAGCCAAGTTATAATTACGTCTCCATTTCTGCTTTCAAACCCGCACATAAATATCTCTAGCAGCTGTTTACGAGTCTGCCTCACTTTCATTAAATATTTACAAAGCCAACATATGTAAAACTCCATCTCTACACACATTCGCTTTGGCATTGGATTTGGGCTATGTTTACTGTTCAAATGAAAAGGAGCTGCAGGCACTCCCTTTTGGGATTAGTATAAAGAGGCTTGAAATGACACTACAAAGAGCATGCAAATATTCATTACTGTATAAGGGAGTGATGACAACATTCTATATTTTAGTGCAAGAACATGCTCAGATGTCTCTGAACGTGAACACAGGCTTTCCATAGCAAGAGCCATTTGTCGTTCAACGACGAAATACTGAAGCACATGAACAGCATGCAAGTCGAAAACTAGCAAAACCAAGCATAAAACAATGTCCTTTGTTTATACTGTCTTTGGATTTGGACTAAAGTTTGTGGTAAGATTTTGGGTTCAGGCTAAGGCTAGAGTAAGGATTAAGGCCAGGGTTCAGTTCAATTCAATTCAATTTTATTTATAGAGCGCTTTTTACAACCAGGTTGTCACAAAGCAGCTTTACAAAGTCCAGGTCCGAGCCCAAAGTGAGGCCAGAGGCGACAGAGGCGAGGAAAAACTCCCTCAGCTGGAGGAAGAAACCTCAGGAGGAACCAAGACTCAAAAGAGGGACCCGTCCTCCTCAGGTCGACCCAGAGACAGGAGCAAGATTAGTGAATAAAAAACAAGAGAGGGCCTCAGTGAACAAGAATATAGGCAGATAGGGGTAACAGAGTTGGTTTGACTAAGTGTCCAGAGGGTTACAGTTAGCTCAAACAAAGGTGAGGTTAAAGGGTCATGTGTCTCTTTACCTTTACCGATAACGGACATGACCTTATATTAGCATGACATACACTGCCATGATATCAGATTTACAGTATCAGGAATGATGAGCAATGATAACATGACAGTTCATGGTGATGAATGACGACATATAGTATTAGACACAAACTATCATCACAGCAGCATATGGCAGGATAAAACGCATATTATCACTGATTAGAAGGACATTATAGTATAGCAGGTATAGCATATCTCCAGTAACCATAAAATACAATGTTGAACAGTTCAGTTTCATTTTCAAAACTGAAATAATTTAAATTGTATTTCATTTATATATAATAAAATTATTACATTACATTAATAAACATATCCGAAGACTCATTTTCCATTTAATTTAGTGGCATGGTCACTTGAAGGCCTACATAACAGAGTTTTGGAGCAAATGTATGCTGAAAATGATCAATAAGTCAAATCAAGTCAAGTAGGTTTAACTGTCATTGCTACCATATACATGCAGTATACATTCAAAATGAAGCAACATGCCTCCTGGACCACGGTGCAACACAATAGCAGAACAGGACAGAACACAAAATCACATGTGCAGACAGGACAAAGGACAAAAGCAACACAAGACAAGACAAGACAATGATCAGTGCAAATAACATCTACAGTTGCAATTAAATAAGCAATTAAAGTCAAAACAAGCCACAGCTAGGCAAGATGTGCAGTATCTTACTGATAAAAATAATGTCAAAATGAATCAAATAAAACAAATGGAAAGCCTTTTTTCATTCCACATTTGGCTCTTATTCTTAGCAGATGTTAATAAACTATATGGCGAATCTCACTTTATTCTAAAAGCGTTAGGCTTAGGGCTAAGATTTGGCCTAAGGTTTGGAATCGGGCCAAGGTTAGAGTTAATCAAGTCCAGAAACTGCTATTAAAAAGATACCATGTCTTATGAAATTACGTTATATTAGCATGAGGCATTAACTGTCATGACATCAAGCACAGAAGCTGGTTATCTGACAATTAATGACAGATGGTGACATGTCAAATGAGAGCTTATGTGTCTGCCAGTAAAGCAAGATTCCAGTAAAGTGTTGCAGTACATGTCCAATGCATGCAAATCTGTTATCTGATATCTTGCTGCTATTCAGAGGCAAAAGAATGTGTAAGGGATTGTGGGATAGTGCGAACTTCACTTGTGACAGAAAGGCTGAGCTTAGAATAACTTTATGGAAATCACAGCCAGCCGCCACACAGCGCATCTCTCTACTGTCCCTGCGCGACAAGGGAAGACCTACATTGTTCCATTTGGACCAAATCTTTTGAATTAAACTATAGAACTTCACAAGCCTCTTACACAACAATATAGCTTAGTGTCTAATTTTTGCATTTACAGCAGAGTTTAAAATACCATCTTTCAGCAGGAAGGAGTGTCGCTAAATGCCAAAATAAATCAGAGAAAAATACATGCAGTACCTTTTAACTACACTAACACTTCAGAGAAATACTTACACTGTATGGACAAAAGTATTTTGGACACACCTGTTTTAAGAGTTTGGGCTAGGCCACTTAACTTCCAGTGAAGGGAAATCCTAAAGCTTCACCAGGTCAAGACATTTAGGACAACGACATGCTTCCAACTTTGTGGAAACAGTTTGGGAAAGAGCTCTTTCTATTCCAGCATGACTGTGTCCCAGTGAACAAAGTGAGCTCCATAAACACCTTGACTGGTCCACACAGAGCCTGACCTCAACCCCATCCAACACCTTTGGGATGAACTGGAATGGAGACTGCAAGTCAGACCTTCTTGTCCAACATCAGTGCCTGGGCTCATAAACGCTCTACAGAACGAATGTATTTGAATGCAGTGTCATTAAAGTCCCTGTTGGCGTAATGGTCAGGTGTCCCAATACTTTTGTAGTTCCAGAGTTATGTTTATGTTTAGAATGAAGATTACAATCATTGTTGCTAGAATAAGTAGGAGAATGTATTAGAAATCCTTGATTTGTCCATGACATCTTTGGGTTACATATACTGTATTTCCAATCAACTCTGAGACAATTAAATCATCATTGTTTAAAGCAAACCTGTTAACTAGTGGCTCAAAGTTTCCATTACTTGTTGGCTATGTTAGCCTCATAGCCCTAGCACAAAGCTACAGAAGCAGCAACTGAAAATGAGGTGAGGTCTATTCTGAGCAGGATCTTATTGAGTCTTTGAACTGCTTCTACCTTTGCTTTAAACGAATACACACACAGCTTTAAGCTCTTTGTGGTTAGAGTCTGTCTGGGTCCATTCATGTCTGCCTGGACTGGCAAACTCTGACCCTGGACGCCCCGTCGTTTGGAAGAAAGTGATTTTGAATCTCTTTCCTTCTGTGGAAAACCAAAAGCAAAATCTCAGGCTGTGAGACTGTGGGGACTTTTAGATTGACAGCAGCTCAGTCAGCAGCCAGGAACTGGGTTTCACTGTAGGAGTGATTTGTGTTGTGCTGTGTTTATACGTGCATGTGTGTGTATGTGTGTGTGTGTGTGTGTGTGTGTGTGTGTGTGTGTGTGTGTGTGTGTGTGTGTGTGTGTGTGTG
>JBBJLR010000034.1:16053316-16070618 GCA_037577145.1 Brachypetersius gabonensis
TCAGGTCTTCTCGTCCAACACCAGTGTCTGACCTCACAAATGTGCTTCTGGAAGAATGGTCAGAAATTCCCATAAACCCACGCCTCAACTTTGTGGAGAGCTCGCCCAGAAGAGCTGAAACTGTTATAGTTGCAAACGGAGGCCCAACATCATGTTAAACCCTATGGATCAAGAATGGGATGTCACTTAAGCTTATGTGTGTGTAAAGGCAGGTGAGCGAATACTTTTAGCAAGTGTATCTCTAGCAATGCACCAACTAAGCCTTCAGTAAAATGGGAGAAAAGTATTCCATCTTCATGGTACTTATTATAAAGTGCAAGTTATTTTTAAAAATGTCATGGTCAGAATACAAGAGACTTCTGTTATAATAGGCATCATGGCATAGTTTGTCATTAATTACATCATCTGCATCAAGTCTATTAGTGAAAATGAACCTTTGAAGAAAGAGTGCACTTATTTTTTCA
This sequence comes from Brachypetersius gabonensis, assembly GCA_037577145.1. Classification (NCBI taxonomy): domain Eukaryota; kingdom Metazoa; phylum Chordata; class Actinopteri; order Characiformes; family Alestidae; genus Brachypetersius; species Brachypetersius gabonensis. The sequence goes on from JBBJLR010000034.1 coordinate 16,053,781, forward strand.
CTTTGGTTCATTTGTTAATGCAACTGTAACGATGAAGGTACCTATTCATATTCCCAAAATGGGTTTAAAACTATTTATGGGAACTCTACCATGAACACAGACGCTTTAAGCTACTGGGTGGCTCGTGTCCTAGTGATTAGAAAGTTGACCCTGTGATCAGAAGGTTTGGGGTTCAAATCCCAGGACTGCTAGTGGCACCACTGAGGTAGCCTTGAACAAGGTACCGTCCCACACACTGTGCTCCTGGCTGCCCGCTGCTTCTCTTGGAGAACGGGTTAAATACAGAGAAAGAATTGATTGTTTTCACACTGTGTGCTGTGGTGTGTTCACACAACTATAAGGGGCCACTTTAATTGACTAATTGGTTTCAGGGCTTGGATTTGAACAATTGATTGTGTTTTCACTGATCATCCACCCTCAGCTTGTATGTACGGTGTGTATGTGGGTTAAGGAAGAATTTCACACTGAGTTGTGTCATGTTCACATATGACAAATGGACACTTACTAATTTCTTTGCTGCAGTTAAAGTTTAAGACTAATTCAAACGCACTGCAGGAACTCTCACCCTATTAGCAAAGACCTATGTCTAACAGAGCAGTGCTCTTAAGGAGGGTCTTACTATGGGTTTGGGCCCTTTACTTCACACACCTGCAACTAGAAAAACATTCACGCATTTGCAAGAACCCCGAATTAAAATCTGACTGTGCAACAGAAACGTTTGAAACCAGAGATGCTCTGCACATCTAGAGCCATCTTCAAAGGAAAAAGGTGTCCACACTGTTTATAACGTTTTTAAATATTTTGAGCTTTCTATAACTAGACAAAACATTTCCGTTTTTAATTTTGTATCACTAAGTCCATCTGCTGCTGCTAGTGATTATAATCAATAACTTGATTCAAAATGACATTCTCGAAGTATCAGCTTACGTAGGAGGTCACAATTTGAGCAATAAACAGGGAATCTACAGGGAATTATTAATCTTCAAGACACTTTTTGACTTACAGCTCAAGACATGCTGTTTGTCAGATATGGAGACAGAGGAGTCGGGCAGGACCTAGATAGGAAAGCACAAAACATACGAAATTACTGATGAACGAGAATTTTGTTCAGCTCCTGCAGTTATGACTGTTATTTCAGTATTTGACAGCAGTTGTATTTTTTCAAAGGGATATTCCATGGCTTGTATGAACCAGCTAAACCAAGTAGTCCGTTTTATGTTATTCTCAGCTTACACCGAAGAAACTAATGAGTGTGTGTCTTTCGGTAGAGAAAACCAAATTAACTCTTTGTAAAACGATTGGTAAAGTTTTAATACCTCTTATTTAAAATTCAAAGTGTCACAAAACGAACTGCCTTTATGTGAGAATGACATGGCAAGTTTGTTAATGGTTAGTTGTTGTAGTCAGTTTGTTTCACAGCAGCACTCTTATATTCCAGGAACTTTATGTAACTTTACATATCTGATTTATACGCCTTCAGCTTGTTTTCATATTAAAAACGTGGCACTCACTTTTAAAAGTATGTGAGTGCACTCAATAAATGTTTATTATTTTAATGTTAATTATAATTAGTTTTAATACTGTGGCCTAGATGGTTAAAAACAAAAACAAATCATGATCATTTGATTAATCGTTCATAATCTGTGTCAACCCTAATTATGATCTGACTAATGAAGGCATGACTTGTGCACTTAGTAAAAGACTCCGGTGCATAAACTGCAAGAGTGTCAACTAATGAGCCAACCAACAAACCACAAACGGTCCCCAAAAATAGCAACCCTAGGAACAGGATTAACAAAACACACCGTGCAGGACTGTTTCTAAAGAACTATATTTACATAATACTCTTTTTTGCAGAGAACAATAAAAAGTATAAAATACTTACAAAAATTAGCAACAATGTACATACAAAAATAAGATCTATCTTCTCCGGAACATTAGGAAATGCATACATACAAAAAATATATATAAATAAAGAAGAAGCCCTGTCAGATACTGAAACGAGCGCGCTTCTTAGATGCAGACAGTCAGCTGAAACCAGAAAAGACACTCGTTTTTCAGGCTGGAACAGTCTATCTACCCCAGTGTAACACGTGGGGGGGGGTGGTAACGATCTCAATATGCAGGTTTCTGCCCATCATTCTGAAACAGTGCAGAAGAATGGGTTCTGCTTTAGTGTAACATCATGAATAGAAATGATGAGACATCATTGCGTTTTCACGTTAGTGTTGTAGTGTAATGCTCAAGCCTGCGGGCTGCTGTTTACTCCCCCATCCACCCTATTCTGTAACTGATCCACAGAACAAACATCAGCCACCCACATTCGGTAAGCAGAAAAACGGTGAACTGTTAAGACTGCTGCCAAGTCAAAACAGAAAAAAGACATCTCCCCATTACTCCTTTTTCCTCCCCTTATTTTGATATCAGTTGTGGATGTGTAACATAAGCAACTCAAGGCCACAGATGCAGGACTAAGGCTTGTGAGACTATGTAAAGGGTTTAAGTGTCTCTTATATCAGTATAAGAGACTATGACATCCAATATAGCCCATGTCCATCACAAAAGTCAGGCCTTTCCCATTTTGGCCCTTTACTAGGACAAGCAAGAGTAGGTAGTCTAGCTGCAGCTTAACAGCAAACAAAGGCAGAAAAGCTGTGTGTGTGTGTGTTTTGACCCATCACATTTGGGTACAATTCAGTGGTTTTAGTACTGAGCCACAGGTTCAGTAGCAGTTTTTTTTTTCATATATATATATATCTACACATTATCATTCCAGCCCTGGGAATACTCAATACACAGGCTTTTGGTCCTGTGTCCCACACTCCGTATATTATATACATATCACGTATACATATGCAATGTAAAAAATAAAATAAAAACAGCAGTTCTGACCATAGTACAGCCAGTAATTTTGCCTTACTCTGTGGCAACCGTCCACACAACGCACTGACAGTTTTTAATTCATAGCACACACCGTGACTGGAATGTGCAAGTCTGTGACTGGTGTGAGCATCAAGTCACTGATGACTAGCCAACAGCTCGTCCAAATCGTCCATCCACTCGTGCGTCGGCTGGTTCTTCAGCAGCGAGTCCACAAGATCGCTTTCCGCAGGAAAGCTGGATAAGCTTGCCCCTGGCTGGGTGTTGTAGCCAAACGGCAGCTGCTGACCTGCCGATCGGCTCACCTGGTAGGCTTGGTTGCACTGCATGCCAGTGGTACGGTTGGGGACCTGAGCTCCCTGCGGTTGCCCAAACGCACCCAGGTCAGGCAGTACTTGCTGGGACTGAGGCGGCGCTTGCTGTCCTTGCTGGGCCTGCTGCTGCTGGTTGGGAGGAGGCAGCTGCTGCCCCATGCCAGTGTTATTGGTCCTTTGTTGGGCCATGTTAGACATCATCTGTCCAGGGTTCATGCTCGTCATGGCCCTGTTGGCTGCACCGTTCCCCATGCCAGCCTGAGTGAACGCGGCACTGTTGGGCAGCTTAGGCAATCGTGGTTGCATGTGGAATCCGGAGCTAGGGAAGGCAGGGGGCATGTTGCTGTTGCTGGGGTTTGCCTGGCCTGCCATGCTCTGCTGCAGACCTGGGTGAGGCTGCTGCTGTTGCCAAGATTGGGGCTGTGGTGGCATCGCACCTGACATGTTGCCAGCCATGGAGTTGGGCATGGCTGAATTCATGCTGTTAGCTAGCGTGTTGGGCATGCTGTTGGGTAACCGAGCTAACTGCTGCTGTTTCAACAAAGCAGCATTGGGCTGACTCTTTAGATGGGCCTGTTGCTGCACCAGAACATTCTGTCTGTAGGCTGCCGGGATGGAGGACACAGGCAGTCTCTGCTGGTTAGGGTGGGATGGGTGCATGCCATACAAAACCTGCTGCACATCAAGCCCTCCAGCGCAGGACGACAAGCTCATGTCTGCTTGACTGGCAGCAGGAGGGGCGCTGGGCGCAGGGCCTCCACCCTGACCCATTGCCATCATGCCTGGAGTTTGTGGGAACATACGCTGACCGCCTGGGTTGGGGCCGCCGAGTTGGTTCACACTGGCCATAGTCTGGGATGAAGCTGATGAACAAATAAAACAAGAGGGAAAGCTTATATTATTAAGTACTTAGCCTGGGGTTAATAATAAGGTATTTAAAAGGTTTTAACATATTAATGTAATAAAGTAAATGATTACCTCTTTCTGTTAAAGATATCTAGCTCACCGGACACCAATACAGACTGTGGTAATAGGTAGATATAACTGAACAGAACAAGCTCCTCTACCTCCAACGATCATGATGGTTTACATCTAAGCTAGGACTGCAACTTTGTACTTGAGAGGGTAAAGGGCATCTTTTACACACTAAATATGGAGGAAAAAGTCATCACGATTCATCATGATGTATATATAATTTTATTATATAATCTTATATAATTTCAAATATGTAGAATGTAAGGTCCACAAAATTTTTTGTAAATTACTTTATACTACAAATACTAATACGCCTTACTAAAAATACTAATACTCTATATTAAAAATACTAATACCCAAGGGAAAAAAATTATGTAAGAATATCTTGTCCTTCACTCTACTGTTGATCACTTAAAGTAAACAGAAATGTTGACGTAATAATGCCCAATTTTAACCTCTAGGGGTCAGTGTGTGATTACCAGCACTGTTTTAAGGTCTGTTTTAATGACAAATTTACATTTTCAACATCAGCCGTACCCGCTGACTAACCATACTGTCTGTTTGCTATTCAAATGCATCCGTCAGTAAGCACACTTTGCAAATCAGATGAGGTAAATGCTTTCAGGGAACAAAGCCATGTCTGTATGGAAAGACTGGTCTTTTACCCACGGGCCAAATCAACAGAGGAAGAACCGGGACAGGAGGCAGGATTTCATGTTTTTCAGGTAACCATTGGTCATGTCCTTGGGACATGGCATGTATAATAGAATTTTGAGGCTGGTGCAGATACCTTGAAACTGTGAGACCTGTGGCTGCTGCTGGAATGGGTTCTGCTGAGCGGAAGGATTCGGTTGGTCCTGGTACTGAGGCGGAGGGCGGGTCAAGTGCCTCTGCATTTGTTCCTTCTGCTGCCGCTGCTTCTCCTGAGGGTCACACACATACAGGCCTGCTTAGTTCTGTGCACCGTACATGGTCAGAAGCAACTTACTAATAGTCAGAAACTCCAAAGGAATAATGTAAGATCTATATCATTTTGAATGACACTAGCACCTCCTAGAGGCCAAGCAAAGCAATGCATCTGTTTAGTAGTTCATTTCCTTGCTCAAGTTCTTAATGATCAGAGGGAAAATATATTCTACAGTCTTATGATTGAAGTTCATACTAACACTACATAGTTTAATAGTAAGCTACATCCCAGATCAAGAATGTCAAAGGGCCAGTGTGGCTGCAGGATTTTTGCCCCAAACCTATCAGGGTCCACCTGGTCTCAGTCTTTAAACAGGTAATCAGGTGTGCTCCTGCATGTTCTGAATGAAAACCTGCAGCCACACCAGCATTTGTGAATACGATTTGATGCACCTGCCCCAGAGACTATTGTGTCTCAGGCCTGGAGCCCTGCAAATCAACTGAAGTTCTGATATTTTTTATTTTATACATCCAGGAGTGAGGAGAGTTCCACAGGAAGGACAAACATAGTGACATCGTGCATCTCACACAGAATTATTTACCGCCTATTCTATGTTCAACCTTTACAACCCTTATATGAGTTTTGGATGAAAAGATATGTAAGCCAGTTGCTAGTTAAGTCCATGTAAAACATTGACGCATAAGCCTGAACAACATTTAAGCTTGATACACTTATTCAATAATGCATTCTGAGGCTGTCAGATAAAATTAGAAAATGTCTCTTCTATATCTGGCAATTATTTCAACATATTTGAATTGTAAAAACATTCATTTTCTAATAAAAAAAGACACTATTTGTAAGTTTGTCCACAAGGGAGAGCAAATTCATTTTTTTAAACAATTAGTGACTCATGAAAAGATCATCAGGTCTCTTCCAAAACACTTTGAACAAAATTTTAACCATAATATCCAGTGGTACTCCTGGTTATGATTTGCAACAAGGAGTGGTTGTGCTTAAAAGCACAACAATGAAGGAAAAATCTGGCAAAGGTGGCTGCAGTAGCTGTGTAGCAGCTTAGTCATGCAGCTAAACTAGTAGTGTCCTTCACTACCTTATACACACACACAGTGGTTTTCAGCTTACTGAGCTACAAATCAAGCACTGGCTTGTCAGAAAGTATTCCATCTGGAGACTGTTTCTTCAAACAAAAATAGCACTCCAGTTGTCCAGTTGTATTATTAAAGTATAAAGCAAACATCTAGCTTTGTTCAGAACAACCGACTTACTGACAAGCAGTTAAAATGCTTGCAAATATCAAAATGTAACATTTTTTTTAAAAAGCCAAAACAGATGATTTTGTTTATGATTAACAGTGACAGTCATTTGTAATGCTCATTTAATAGACTAGGAGCTGCAGAGGCTTTATTTGAATGAACACTTTAATGTGTTTCTTCATATATCAATACTTGAATATATATATACACACACAATTGTATGCAGATTTTGAATGCATAAAAAATTCAAGGGTTTAGTAGCGCCTAGTACAGGTAGCTAATATCAGCAGACACTGAAAGCAACAATTGAATTAAGCCAGAACTAATTTGACAGATTGAGTCTTAAATCTTTGCATGTTTTTCCTTGTTCACATCTTCAGGGAAAAACAGATATATTAAAGAATGAAATTGAAATAAAGCAATGAGAAAATCCTGTCCCTTGCCCTCTGACCTTTTCAGCCATCATGTGTCTCTGCTGATGTCCCAGGAGAAACTGATTTTGCTGTGAACTCATCATCTGCTGCTGCTGCTTCTGCAGGCCGGCCAAGTAGGACACGTTATTGTGGCTGGGTGCCATGCCACCACTACTTGGCTGCGTTGCCATAGTGCCACCAGGGCCCGGGACATGGGGACCTGAAGGGTAAGTACCTGGCTCCTGCTGGAAGACAGAAGGAAAACATCACGTTAGGACGTAGGATTGCAGTGATTCTTGACTCAAAAAGATGCTGAGCAAGTGAGAGGCATCAGTGCTGTACTAAACATGTTCTCTCCACTAGGGGGCAGAGCATTTAATTCCTTATCACATGTTTAGCATTGAGATTATCCCAAGAGAAAAAGACTATACTATAAAACAAGCAAAAATGGACAATACAATCAAAATTACAGAATAAACTGAAAAATGGAAAACAATCAAAATTCAAAAAGTAAAAAAAAAAAAAAAAGTAAAAGCAAAAAGACTGGAATGCAACTTAAAACAAACAAATACATGCAGGAAAACATCCTTCACTGGGTTGTAATACCAGCACAGGTGGTTTGTTTTCTGTGTTCTAAAACACATCATTCAGGTGTTGATTCTCACCTGCTGGGAGGAATAAGGAATGTTAAGGAAGAGAAAATAATTAAAATGGATAAAGGTGATTTTAGATCACATGCCTCCACAGGACATTTTTTGTTTTGTTTTGTTTTTTTTAGGGGGGTGGGAGGTGGGGGGTTGATTTGGCAAAATGCTATTTGTTGTTTGTGGAACAGATTTTTTTAAAAGGACTCCATTGGGAAATATTTTAATGCAAGCAATCAATAAGGGAGTTAATGTTTGCATCTTTCTTTCCAAAAAAAGTATAATGAAACCTGTCTGATGTGATATAGTGTCAAATGTTGACAGTCAGTAGACAGTCAGTAGCAACATCTCCAATATATTCAGGGAAAAACTGCAGAGCCAAAATGACAACGTCAGAATTTCTAGTTAACCACTGATATATACGATCTGATCTGCTTTAAAAATAAACCAAAGATGCCACCCCTGGTCATTTTCCATTCACGCACATTCTCTCTCCCACTCCCTCTCATCTCTGCATGGAAAAGCAGAAGCTGCCAAACTGTCTAAAACAGCAACACTCCTCAGCTCTGGACCAATAGGTACAATTTGTAGTTGGAAGAGAAGGAGAGAGAGAGAACTAATAATAAAAAAAAAACAGTTCAATATCTGAAAGAAGAGAGAAAGAGCAAAAAGTTCATTTTGCGACTGCAAGAGAGGAAAAAACCCAAGTGGGTTAAGCAGCTATATTTAAATAGGCACAGGAGTGAGAGAGAGGGGGGGCTGATCCCAAAATACTCTTAGAGGGACGAAAGCCAGGGGAGGGGGAGGACCAACGCATGAAAGACTGCTTTGTCGTCTCCCTGTCCCTCCCTCTCTCCCTCCCTCTGTTCTTCCCACTCTGACCCATTCCTTCTCTGTCTCTTCCTTTCTCTACTGACTCCTCTGTCACAGGGCTGCAACCTCATGGCCCATCCCAGTCCGCATCTCTGTGCACAAGTGTGTGTGCGTGAGTGTGTGGGAGAGTGTGTGCTACAGTGACGAGAATGCCTGCCAGCGCTCTGCTCCTTAGCAACCAGCTGCCTGACCCAGACAAACTGTGTTCATCCCCAGGGCTGAGGAAGCCTGCTGCCAGACACACAGCCAACAAAACCAAACCACCCCCCACCCATGGTACATTTAAATCATATTTATATGCTTATATACGTCTTTTTTTTTTTTTTTTAAAGCTGAGCATAGATTATCAGTGAAAACACAATCAGAATTGTTCAAATCCAAGCCTTGAAGCCATTTAGAGTAAATTAAAGCGGCCCCTGGACCTTACCTCTGAACCAAGAGGTCATGGGTTTGAATCCTACCTTTAGCATTTTCACCACTGGGTTTCTAAGCAAGACCCTTAACCCCAAGTTGCTCCAGGGAGACTGCCCCCTGTAGTTATGGAACAGAAGTTGCTTTGGATAAAAGCGTCTGCTAATTGCCATAAATGCAAATGTAAACCAACAACCTTCTGATCGCAGGGGCAACTTCCAAACCACTAGGGAACCAGCTACTCCTAAAGTGCACATGTAACACCCAGCATGAGGCTCAAACCCACGACCCTGAGATCAAGAGTCTCATGCTCTACAAACTGAGCTGGCTGGGCAATCAGTTGCACAAACATTTCATGTACTACATACAAGGTCTGGATTTAAAGACCTCTGTACTTGAACCACAAAATAGACGACTAAAAACTATCTCGTCCTGATTAAATTTCCAGCAAACATTTCTGTGAGAAACAATGATAGGACAGGTTTAGGAAACATTTTTAAACAGCTTAAGAAAAAAATTTTCTTCCAGCACTGCATGCTTTCAAGAATGCATTTCAGCACACCTAATCAAGTTAATCAATTAATTGAATCAGAGTTAAAGAAAACTGCAGGAGGCCAATAACTGAACAGAAAGTGATGTTATTTTGCTATGTTGCTATTTTAATGATTAAAAATGGATTACATAATGGCATCAGGCATTATTTGTAAAAGTGTAGAAGTATTATGCATTCTTTTTGCTTTTAAATAAAGCTCAACCGAATTACCAATATAATGTTATTTCCATGACTGACTTATTAAATCCTATTGGAATATTTTATTATGAAATGTATTTGCTGTAGCCCTACTGCACAGTGCTGTCCAACTACAGGAGCAGGTTTGAAAAACATTGTTCGAAACCACACCTAACGATGCAAAAGTAATGCAGACACAGTCAGAGAGGAGCTGAGATTATAAACGGCAATATGCTTATGTAAGCTGTGTGCAAGTGTGGTAATGTCATCTTACCTGAGCGTGCTGTAGATGCGACTGGGACCTGAAGGGCATGCTGGGCGGCCTCTGCCTAATTTGCTGGTGGCGGAGGATGTTAAGGAGGGCCGCTTTGTTCTGTGGCTGTGGGGGAGCAGGGCCTCTAGGTGGCCCAGGTGCTCCGGCTTCATAGTGACTCAGGGGTTTAGTGTTATTGTAGTCCAAGATGGCACTGGTTGGGTGGTTGAGGGTGCCTGAAGGTGCTGCCGGGTGACTCAGCATTGCGTGGGCACCAGGTTGCATGTACCCACCTTGGGCACCTGGTTTGGGCGAGGCCTTGCTGGGCTGTTGACCAGGCATGAGCAGAGGCTTAGGATTCTGAAAATCTGTGGTATACATAGAAGGGCTAGTGGGCTTCTCCATACCAAACGTGCCTCCTAGTGGACTCTGTGTGGGATTGTTCTGGGGCCAGGTTGAAGGGTGATTGGACTGCTGGTGGAATTTGGGTGTCTGCGGCTGCTGTTTTTGTTGCTGCGGTTTCTGCGACTGGTGCTGCTGACTCTGCATTAGCTGCGCCCTCTGCTGCTCCCTTGCAGCCAGCTGCTGCAGATGCTGAGCAGGCGAGAGGTCTTTGGGTGGCCCAGTCAACAGGTGGTTCTGGTGAGGTCGGGATGGCTGGCCTGGCTGCTGCGGCTGCTGAGGCCCGGGCAGGGCAGGAGAAGAGGCGGCTGAGGGAGCCGTGACTGGGGAGCCGGTATGCAGCAGAGGCCCAGATGAGGATGGTGGAACGTGAGGAGAGCCTGTGCGGGAGTCCTGTTCAAAAGCAGAGGATGAAGCCGGGGCTGGAGAAAACTCTGCCTTGATTGTGAGGTCCGAAGGCAGGAGGTTGGGAGGCGCTCCACCAGACGTCAAGTCCGCATCCTTCCGGTCCTCAAAGCCGTCGTTGAAGAGCTCTTGGATCTCCTCGTAGGGAACAGAGCGGTTGAATTCCTCCATTAGTTCTGTCCACTCCTGTTCATTCAGGTTGAGGTCAGGGAGGATCATGTTGCCACCGCTTGCTCCAGGGGGGAGGATGTCGTCCATGGGCTCCTGTTTCATCTCCTTCAGGCGGATGTCTGATTCTGCACCCCGAACCGTGCATCCATCACTCAGCCCCACCCCGTTCTGCTCTGCGCCACCCGTGGCATGTGTGCCGTTCAGTACCATAGAGTCAGTGCCCAAACCGTGCTTGGTGTCCAGGGGAGAAAGAGGAGGCACTGCACCATTCGAGGTCCCATTGAGGCCACCCAAAGTATCTTCCAAACAGGACTTTTTGGAAGGGGGGTAGCCATTGACCTGGTCACGACCCAGTGGAGAGCCTGCATTCTCCAACTTCCTCTTTACAGTTTCATGCAGCTGATGGAGAGTAAAAAAAAACTATTAGTATCACACTAACAATACATCACACCATTAGGACTGAAACAAAAACATTATAGAAACAGTCCATATTCTTGGACCATATTCATAACTAAATCCAATATCAATTCGTCCATTTATGTCTCCAAATATTACAGTAACATAACTTGAAGCAAAATTTGTGGGGGGTTTTTAATCCGAAAAACATCCAATTATTGATTTTGAAGCAGTAGAACGGATAGTGAAGCAGTCTTCTCCCAATGCTGGTGTTCTAAACTAGTCACTCCCTAAATACACCGTTTACACTGTAAGTGATGTGTCAGAACGAATTACGCCAACCCTCTAAATGTTTAACACGTTTTAAAACGTTACGCTAAAACATCAGTTCTGCTAATTACAAAATTTAACAGCTACTTCGGAAAAGTCCAGTTCAAGTGTTAAACTAGCTTGCAATTTTAAACTGGTAAATTAACTGGAAACCTATTCACACACAGCTCAAGAGGGAAAAATGTATTATGGTTAATTATCAACTGCACTGTTAATCCATGTTCATAACTATCACTTCTTTAAACCATTATTCATTATTTACAGAATCTCCAAATTTAAACATATTGGTGAACAGTACTGGTTTGTCAGAATACTGTAAGACATACATGAAAAACATATATATATATAATGTTTTGGTTTACTCACAGTGTACTAAACAGCAATATGATAAGCCAGTTATACTTTATTTTTACCCTTTTCGCAAGTACAGAGCAGCCGGTCCCTAGACAGCATGGTCTCACTGGTGGGATCTGAACACCGTGTTAGAACATTCAGCTCTGTACACTGAGGCAACAAATCAGCTTTAGTTTTACATGTCCGTTTACAAAGGACCTTCAAAAGGACCTTCTCACAACATGCAGCTGATCTCTAAAACACAGCTTAAACATGGTTCCATCTCTAGGGTCACTGTCTCACCAGTTTATGCTACAAGTGCATTTAAGAAGCATCTACAAATATTTTCAGTGGTGTTACTCAAACAAAAGCGTTCACTCTATTTGTACCAGGTGTTTCTGCCTTCTCCCAAGCAGCAGGTTGGGCAAAGTTTACCCAAGTTACCCGAATGCAAATGACCATTAAAAGATGCCAAACCAAATGAGTATGCTAACGCTGCCTTGGTCGAATTTTAACCACCTCGCTACATAATCTATGTTTAATGCTGTTCTCATCATGGTACCACTACAGTGAAACAAACAGGACTGTTTAACTTTAAAAGCTTTCAAAGCACTTAAAACACTGCCAGTGAACAAAAGAATCAGAAGGAGTGGAATGTTATCCCTTCAATAAAAAAAATAGATGATATTCTTTGTTGGTGTATTTGGTGTGTTCTCTCAAACACAATGTGCAAGAAGACTGTGGTACAACAGTCCAGCATGTGGATGAATGCAAATACTACAAAGCAAAAATGACCAACACTGCAGTTTCTACAGACCAAAAGTTAACTGAAGCTTGGTTTAAATGACAAATGAGGGGAGGCATGTCTACAGGTTAATAGGGATAGAAGTGGTTTTAGTAATTTCATTAATAAATAAAATCTTTAAATAAAACTTCTTGATTAATTCACAATGATTCAGCAGCAATGATTTGGTGGTAAATGATAAAGTAAGCAAAGTGAAGTGGCCTCTTAGTGTTAACCATGTGAAATTCTCTCTCTGCATTTAACCCATTCACCAAGTGAAGCAGTGGGTAGCCAGGAACACAGCATCCAGGGGGCAGTGTTCAGGGACAGTGTCTTGCTCAAGTAACTTAGTGGTGCCACTGGCAGTCTTGGGAAATTACTGAAGCTGAATAAACTTCACACTGTTTAGTTACCAGAACACTCCGATGCCTTTACAACAAAGATTAAATGAGGGTGCTACCTAGCTGTTTAGAGCAGAAGGATATATATACAGATGGCACATGTTCGCTCACTAATTTTTTAAAAATACGGTACTTCTTGTAAAACCAGCGTGTGTTTCTCTTTTAACGCCCATCCGTCAAGCACTCAAACAGGACCAGGAGCCTGCTCAATGTTTATCAGTGATGTTTTTTTACAATTTTACCCATGAGCATTCATTTGGTTAATCTAAAAAAAAAAAAAAAAGAAAAAGCATCTAATTTCATTTGTGACTTGGTACAAACAATTAAATCTGCCTCACTGAATGATTAAAGTGAAAAAAAGAGCTTGTGTAATGCATGCATATTGAAAATTATATGAATCTATTTTCAAACATTGATTTAGTTGCAGCCTTAAAGCTTTAATACATCTTTTCTATTGATATACCACAAATTACTTAACACAGACAACATACGAAGAGTGAAAACACACAAACCTCAGCTCATTTAGCTGAAATCGGTGTTTGAGTGAAATAAAAATGCACCCGCGGTGCTTGTTTCCTCTAAAACCACCTGCAGAGTCGTCGGTTAGCTGCATCGTGCAATGTTGCGGTCTTGAGGCCTGACTCAAGGCAACACACTGAGGACCAGCTCATGACTTTTTGTGTTTAGAAAAGCAGTCTATGCCACTCATCTATACAGTAAAAAAAAAAAGCCAAGCTTAAGAAAACCCATACGACTAACCCCTACATTTTTAATCAACAGGTTTAATAATTAAGGTGAAAAACCATTATATTTAAGCACAGGAGTGACAGTAGTCTTACAGCAGCTTCGTCCTTAGAGTGACATACTGAACAAGCGGGCATTTACTTTTCTTTTTCTACCACATTAACTACAGCTAGCTGAGGCTGCAGTTCCACCTTAAGACAAGTCGAGTTGAGCCATGCTAGGGGCTTGCTATGGGTGTAGCAGGGCGGCTCTTCTGATCTTAACACCCTCCTCAGCACACACACGCACGCAGGCAGGCAGGCAGGACGTGAGTTACTGAAGGGCTTTGTGAACCAGAAAAACTGGTCTCTTCACACTCCTTCAGCACTCTCTCCTCAGAGTTGTACATGCACACCCACATGTGCTCTCACACACCCAAAAGAGTTCAAACTTTTCCCCTAAACCATTTCTCTGCCTCTTTTGCGTATCTTAATCCTTCTCACTTTAACCCCCTCCTTCTCCCTTTCTCTCACTTCCCCTTTTTCTCCCCCCTCCTCTCTCGCTCTCCTGCTCTGCCTTCATGACTCCCCCTCTTCACAACCACCATCACCACAGGCCCGAGCCACATGAGACTAATTACCATGTGTATAGATGTACAGACCACAACAAAAGAGGCAGCGCTGTGGCTGCAGAGGGTTGCGAGAGCGTGCCGAATTCCTGCCCAGGCTCAGCTCGCCTTTGAAGCCCTCATGGGCACAATGGGCTTCCTATAGCCCCACAGCCTGAGAGCAGCGGCGGCTCCAGCCCAGGGGCCAAGCGAGAGAAACCTAGTCCGTCCAACAAGCACCAGCCTGGGATAACACTCTGGATAAATCTGTATAGATACATGATGACCCACCGACCCATTGACAGTATGCTTAACTGCTAACCTGTAATTACAAATTCTGAAAATGTTTGTAATTAGTTTAATCTCGCTCTGGAAAAAAAAACAACTGTTACAGCCCTCAAAAATATATATATGTAATGTTTTGGTTTACTCACAGTGTACTAAACAGCAATATGATAAGCCAGTTATACGGCTAATTTTAATACTGCATCAGCATAACAGTGGCAGAGAAAGATCAAATGCAGGCCAAGTGTCTAACAGGGCGGATAAGCTACACTGAGTCATTCTCCGAGGGAGGGGGGAGCCCGCACTGCTACAGAGATACTGGCCTAAAATCAGTGCATCGTAAAAGTGAATCAAGAGGACATTTCTTTAAACTCATTTTCCAGTTTCCCTGAGAAGATGGAACACATTGTGACCTGAAGGCACAGTGAACAGTGTAAACTCCGACTGCTGTAAGTGTTCAGTATGGTGACATACATGTACACATGCATACACACACACACACACTGCTGTCCTGGGGCACTGGGAAAAACAGTGAGTCAACTGCGTGGGTGAGCTGGGGGAGGGTTGAGATTAGTCCTGAGTCATCCTAAACGCGCTGAGCATTCACCCCCTTTCTTACTACAGCCTTTCCACCACACAGCAGCCACTGACCAATTCACTGGGTGCCAATTACTGAGGATTATGATTTTTCAACCAATAAAAAAACCCAGCTACATAGGTGTGGGCGATTAGACAACACTTTTAAGAACTTCACAGTACACTGTATGTCAGTATTTTTCTGACATCTTTCATGCTGCAATGGTAGCAGCACAATCGATTTTATAGGAATATAAATTATTTAAATTAACATTTCACACACAGCACTGCTGTAAAGGACATTTAACAGGACTAATTTAACAGAGCAAATGACGAGATATTGCGGGCCACTCAAAATCATGGCTACCACAAACCAGAGGTTCCACAATATGGGAGCAAAGCTGAACGTATTTGATGCTGCTCAGCAGAGATGCAACCAGAACTTTAAAATCAGTAAACAAGTATTTTGGCATCCTATCAGTATGTAGCCAACACCAAACAGTAAAAGAACAGACTCAAAGTTCAGTGCAGAAAGCATAATCTGCCCTTTGTGCACAAAAAAGCAGCAGCGATGCGGAAAGAAATTCCAGTTTCTGCCTTTTGCTTTTAGTCTTGTCATCAGAAAGTGAGGTGCATTAACCAGTTGGGTTCAGGTGGTGTGACTGACTTAGCCAGTCAGGAATACTACACTTTTTGAACTGGAAAGACTCCAAATTTCCATCAGTCGTCACACTGCTGCAAAATGAAACACTATCCACTTTGTAGCACCATGCAACTGTTCCCATCAAACAGCGAACCTCAAAAACTCAGTCAGAAATCACATTATTAATAAAGACACCAGGCCAATTCCACTTTCTGCCACACCTGCCCTTGTCGTGACATTCTAAAGAAACATGGCACGTGTCGAATCGTGACCATTTCCTAGTCCTTCTCCTTTCCTTACTCCATCCCTTTAGTACAAATTAATACCCACCCACCCACCTCACCTCACCTTTCAGCAGGGTCCTGTCCCAGAGCTCTACAGATTTATGTTCCTTTATCATGCGTTTTTTCTTTTTAACAATGCAGGAACAACATCCAGCCCCAGTGAAATGTCACTGGTAGATAAGCGTATAGTGAACATAAAACATTCAGGTTTTAGCTAACATTACCCGTGTGAGACAATTTTTCAGCCCATTGTTAAGTGCAAATTAGTTTTATTCTATTGCTTTGATGTAAAAACTAATGAAGGAAACAATACTATCATAATTATTAAAATTATCCAGGAAAGTCCTATGCAACTGGCCCAAATGCAAACGAAACAATGACACTGTATCTTTATCTTCAGAAAATGCATACATACAATAACGGTCGTTTGCAGTATCTATATGAGCGGCTTAAACAAGATTTGAAAAAGTATTAGACTTGGACCAGCTTTATTTTAGCCAATGTTCAATCCATTAAATTATGCTGGGACTGGTTCTAAACCAGAACCTGAGATGATCAGGAAAAAACTAAGTCTAATTACTTACTGGCCCCTATAAATAAAATATATATTTTTTCACATAATAGAAATACAATCGCTGTTAAATTAAAGCAGACAATCTGCACGTTAACCTCAGTCATTGTTCCATTTCCAAGTCCAATATGCTGGAATATTGAGGCAAAACATCAAAAAATTAGGTTTTTTTAGGTACATGTAAAACCAGTCCTGTTTTGAGGGTTTTCTAATTGTTGCCACTGTAGTGCACCTGTCGTTAAGTCCATGAACA
>JBBJLR010000034.1:16070723-16095887 GCA_037577145.1 Brachypetersius gabonensis
ATGAACACCAATACAGCTGAAAGTGATTAACAATGCCCTCAGCTGCTTAACCAACCAGAACATTATCAGACAGGTTTCATTGATTTCATGCCAGGCCCAATAAAAAAAAGTGTTCCTTTGCTAAACATTGCTAAAACATTCATCATAAATTTCCCAAATGTGGGACTAATAATGCTTTATCTTATCATATATTGCTACAGAGTAAAACAAGGTCAAATGATCACATTTTGGCGAACCATGCAATACAATTTAAATGAGTACATCTGTCAATGTTGAAACGTGTAACAAAGATTCAGTATTACTAATTGCTAAGTGAAGTACATGTGAATGATTAACCTTCACATCTGCATGCAGCTCATTCAAAAGGCAGCATGGAACTGAAACACTTATAACTTCAGCACAAATGGGAGGGGTTCACCTGATCCAAGCTGAATGACTAGAAATATGTAAATGTGTGATATCACAAAAACTATTATCAGAAAACAAGTTAGTTTCCAGTTTCCAGGTACTGGACTGTATTGGTGACCAAGTGACCAGTTAATTCCAGAAGAGATTATAGGGGCCCCTAAATATTTGGAAAAGCATCACAGTCACAATATGTAGCTGCATATAGTAATGAGTGTCTTGTTCATAAACCGTAGCCCTAACAGGCGAGAAATCGATGATCAGAGTTGTGATTAAAGGTCACGGTAGGCTGCAGAACAGCCGGTTGACTTCGAATTAGGCTGTGGCATTTTTAAATTTGGGAATAGCAGGTGTAGAAGAAACCTCACTGCCATGTCCTGCAGATAATTCAGCGTTTTATCCAATTTCACAACAATTAACCCGTTAATAGGTTCTAGGTGTTGCATTCCACACATTGTCCTAACATATAGAACATAAGTAAGTAAACTCTGTTAGTGTCAAAACATTCGTCAGTATATCCTTAAGTCATGACTTACAAAGCATGTGACTGACCCTACTCTTTTATACAGAGGCCTAATTATACCTGTACAGTGAGAATAGAAAAGAACATTTAAAGTATTCACATTTGCTGCTTTGCGGCCTAAAACGAGAACAAATTCCTGCTGCATTTGCTCCATGCAACTTATAACATCCATAAATATCTTGCAACAGTTAAAAAATAAATGGGAAAAATAAAATGTAACCCGATCTAGCAAAATGAGTCGGACGTCTGCGTTATATTTATTAAGATACGGGCTGTTTATATTAAATAACATCAAAAATATCAATTTTTCTTTTTTGGTCTTATATGAAAGAAAATGTCTTCAAAATGAGTCTCCCAAAGTTTCATCATAGAAATAATTGCAAAAATGTACTTAAACGGCTATTTAATCTGAGTTGTAGTTCTCAAAAGAAACCAAGATGGAAGCGCGCTAGGACGCAGTGGCCACTCCGGGTCCAACACTTGTGTTATTGTGTATTACTTTTCAAGATTTCACACTGAAACTCGCAAACATGTGTATCCGAACAGCTGGTACACATGTTTATGACCACCAGACCCTGCTCCAGATAAGAGATAAGCGTGTAGCTTACCTCGGAGATCTCGGGGAGTCCACGCCAGGCTAAAGGCTAATGCTAGCCGTCCGGCAATACCATCCATTTTCCTCCCCAACGTTCGCTCCCTGGACAATAAACTGGCTCAAAGACAGCATTCTGGAGACGGCTACGGCTATTAGCAACATGCTATTGTTCCAAAGCGACCGTGATGCTACTCTGAGCCACAACGCAGCAAGACTGAATCAAGTTGGTCAAGGAGTTCTTTGGCTCTAGTGATGCGTCTTCAGCATGATTTAATGTATTTTTCTAAGTATCTAAATGCCTGTAGCACAATTTTGTTGTTGAATACTGGGTGCATCTATTTGAATGCTATGGATTGTTAAAGATAGCAACAAAAAACTGACAACTTTAAATGCGATTTTCTCTGTTTTTCAGTTGCGAGACCATTGTAACTTTACAACCGTTTAAGACAACTTTGACCAAGATATCATTTTAAAGCTTATTTTCTCATTTTTTAATGATTCCAAAACCTCAGTTTTGAATTTTGGGTCACTGCGACTCATTTTGCCAGATCAGGTCACAAATACAAATTAGAATCACTTAGTTGGATAAAGAATCATCCACTCCTAAAAATAATTCTGATTACACACCAAGCTAATTGGCTTCAACCTGCATTCAACTGTAAGTGTTTTGATTAGTTCAGCATAGGCGATATTTACAGTTAAATCAGAATTTCGATTTTATAACAGTATTTATATTAATTTGCGACTAGATTTTTTTTTCTATTTTGCAAGTTACTGAACAGTACAACCAAGCTATTGTTGGTTGTTTCTATAAATGTAGGCATTAAGCGAACTAGCAAAGCGTGATTTGGCTGAAGAAAAACTATTAAGAAGAGCATAGAATTGTATAGACAATACAACAATCTCTGCTTTGGCAGATCGTCAGCATATAGATCGATCTCATATCGCCCACCCCTAGTTCAGCATAGTCAGCTCAGCATTGCACATGCACATGTACTGCACTTTGCACTTTTTATTTCCATTAGGGATTATGTACAATGCTGGTCCTGAGCAACAAATTTCGTACTTCCATGTTGCAACATGCTGACTGACAAAGATCAACTTGAAAAACAGCCATTCTTGGAGAATTCCAGTGCTTGGTAATTCAACTGAAAGCAGTCACCTCAATATGTGTGTCAAGGCACTGTCAAAAGATCTCACATTTAAAGCTGAGAACAGGCAGGAGATGGAAACAATCATTACCGTTTAACACTGTTAAGTCTAGAAGCCTACTTGGAAGCAGTTACAGGAATCTTTGGCAAAGAGTGGCCATTGTGCATGAGTGCACAATATGACAATATTGCAATTTGGCTTGTATTGCAGGGTTGAAAGTAGAGCTGCACAATTAATCGAATTTTAATCACGATCACGGCTGCCATGATTAAATGAAGATGATCGTGTGCGATTTTAAAAGCAGCTCTGCTGCACATCAGATCAAACACATTCTCGGCCAACCACCAGGGGGCGAACGAGAGATTAGGGCTTTATAAGCTGCCTGAAAAAGGAGCACGTGCGAGTGTGTGTGTGAGAGAATGTGCGTGTACCTGTGTACAAAAGTATTGGGACGCAGGGCCAGTATAGTGCCAGGGAGGGGGCGCGCGCGCACACAATTTTGATAAGCAGCCTTTCCCATATCAATGCAATAAAAGCTGCTCCTAAATTGTTCTGATTTGGTTGTGTAGACTATATTTGTTCAGGAATAAAAAATGCTCAGGGAAGTTCAGGCCGACACACTGAGGGTGAAGACTTTTACCAGTTTTACAAATGTGGGTTTTATGGCAATACACACAATTTCATTTTATTCGCACTTTTTAGTGTGATGTTATTTTATGTCTATTTTATTTAAATTGATGTGTATGTACTTCTAAGTTGTAACATAGTTGGTTGGCAAAAAGTAAATTCAAATCAGAGTGTCTCCGTGTCTGGAATGGCTGGACAGTATTCTTGAGTTTATAAGGCAACAATAATATAATAAGATAACCTTGTTCGAATTATGAAATAGGTTTGACTAAAAGAACATTTTGATTTGGTCTGTTCTACTAGGTACTTATACTATATTGACTGGGTTAAATAGAATTGCATCACTAAAAAGGAGACTAAAATACAAACTTATTGACAAACTAGATTAAAAGGTCATCAGTTTTGTGTGTGTGAGAGAGTGTGTATGTGCGTGTGTGTACGTGTGTGCGCGCGTGTCTCTTTGGTAAATTTTATTTTTTTATTTTTATTTGAGGTTTCATTTTGAAGTGAAAGCCTTGTTCACTTAGTTTGTTTGAAATAGTGACAAAAACTTGTTTTACCTAAAATAATGAATATTGTGATTAATAATTGTGATTTCAATATTGATCAAAATTATCGTGATTATCATTTTGACCATAATTGTGCAGCCCTAGTTGAAAGAAAAAGCCACTCTTCAAGAAAGGCCACCTTAAGTCTTAATTAAGCCAAAATTTGCCAACTTGAGAACTATGAGACCATATAGAAAAAGGTGTTGTGGTCAGAGGAGACCAAAATCAAACTACTTGACCTCACAAAATGGCAAAAAGCCAAAGCAGCTCACCATCCGAAGAACATAATTCCTAAAGTAAAACATTGAGGTGGCAGTATCCTGTCGTGGTGACATTTCTCTGCAGCAGGGACTGGGGCACTCGTCAGGAAAGGAGGAAGGGTTAAGCCACCAGTACTTCAGAATTAGCTCTCTGACACATACACGAAAATTTTGTATTGATAACACACTTGAACAATAAAAACTGTTATATGGACACTTCAGCAGCTGCTGAAAAACAAAGAAATAAGCTACTTAAAATATACTGTACCACATTAAGTGCAAGCTGGTTCCTGTCATCACACAGATTGCTTGCTGCATGCACTGTGACAATAAGCCTTTATCATCAAAACTGTACCAAACTGGTGGACAGCAATGGCTGACAATCAACATGGCTATTTCATGGATTCCATTTACAGACATTGTAGCTGAATAGCTATTTATGTAGCAGGTAATCGATAAGTTTAATACTTATGCCCGTCTCCCATTCGTTTGTCATATTTTTGGTTAACTGAACAGATAGTCTAACTAGATTCAGTGTCAGCTAGAACGTGAGAAGAAAGTCCCCAGAACGTCAACATTATCTGTTATCTTCAAATAATTCATCACGAACCTGCACAATATAACAGACCCACCTTTCAGTAAGGGGTATTCTGATCTTTTGTCATAACTTTACATGGCTAGTCAAGCAGTGTGTTCTGCTGCCCCTTGTAATCTGCAAATTCAGCATATGGAAACTACCTGTCTATTTGATGAAGCACTCCAAAAATAAACTCAACAGGACATTAGTACGTAGCACTGCTGCACTATCCTGATAAAGCCAGGCTCCATTATACAGCATACATTACACACAAGTATAAACCAAAAGCCATCAACAAACAGTCTAAGATCCTATTTACACCTGGTTGTTGCATGTGACTTCTATCTGGATTATGACCTGACCGTTTAACCACATGCTTACTCTTGGTAGCCAAATGGGTCTTCGGCCGATCAGATTTAAATCCAAATGCTATGTGGTGGGCTTTTGCAAACAAGCTCATAATTGACAATCAAGTGACTGTTTTTGTTCTATTTCTAACAGAAAATGAATAGCAAAGTTCATTTCCTTACACACTGTTAGAAATAATTCACCTCCTGTACCTAGGCTAGTTGTCTGCACCATAAACAGGATGGGTTAAAATGCAATGCAAAGTAGCATCAAAACACAAAGACAAAATACAACTTTATTTTAAACAAACAGCTCAATTTTGAGAAGAAACTTATGCCAGGAACTAATGCACTAAAGCTAAAAGTCTAGGGGTTCAGTCTCCTCTACCTACGCAGGGAAAGGCAGACACAGTATTAGGAATGTTTATGGATGCATTTACACTGGTATAAAATTTGACAAATGATTCTCAGATTACTTCAAGATTGTGACTAAATATAAACCCACTTAAGACCCAAGTCTTTAAGGTGTTTACACTTGCACCTACAATAAAAAAAATACATAAACTGGTTACCATCATCACACAGACTGCTTGCTATGCACACTGTGAGAACAATGAGCCTTCCGATGCTAAATATAGTAGCTTGATTTAAAAAATGTAAGACATTATACTGTTACTCAAGGCGCATAAAACAACCAGGTGAAAGTGGGAACCAAGTTCCTGTCAAGCTGCGGTTAACCTGCAGTGAGTGTGCTGCAATGAAAGGAAGGTGTTCGCTCATTTTCAAAAATTGAGATGAACAGATACTTTAATGTTAAAAGCTTAAATAAAATTGGATATGACAACCATTACAGCAAACTCCTATCACTTTTCTACACACTGTACAGGTTCATCACACTCAGTGTTGTGTGTGTGGTCAGCAACACATATCATGTGATGGTGGATCACCAAGCACATTTTCTATCCACACGTTGGTGTTTGCTGCTCTTATAAAACAAAATTCCCTCTAATGACCTGCTACTTTCCCTGACAAGTTATAATAGATATCCATATTGCATTAACATATGTTAACAATCCCAGCCCTTAGATACCTCCGGCCATGCTCATTTTCACTGCTTCAACTAATAAAAGGTATTGTTATTTAGTTTATTGGCAGGTTCAAGGGGGTATCTACCATGTAACCCAAAAAAACACCCCTTGAGCAACCCTAAATTTTGGCTTAGGTTATCAAAATTTACTGAAAAGCTAAACTGGATAAAACATCAAGGTCAGGGGACAAGACCAGGATGGTTCACCAAAGGCATTTAGTTACACTATATGGACAAAAGCATTGAGACACCTAACCATAGTAACAGGGACCTTAATGACATAATATGGAACTGCCCCCACTCGCAGTTGCAATAGAATCCACTCTTCTTGGAAGGCTTTCCACAAGATCTTGGTGTTTCTGTGGGAATTTATGTCCATTCATTCTGTAGAGCATTTATGAGGTCAGGCACTGATAATGGACGAGAAGGCCTGGCTTGCACTCTGCATTCCAGTTCATCCCAAAGGTGTTGGATAGGGTTGAGGTCAGGGCTTGGTGCAGGCCAATCAAGTTCTTCCACACCAAACTCTTTCCAGCAAATCTTTATGGATCTTGCTTTGTGCACTGCGACACAATAATGCTGAAACAGCAAACGGCCTTCCCCAAATTGTGTCAACAAAGTTGGAAGCATGGCATTGTCTAGAATGTCTTGGTACACTGAAGCATTAAGATCGACCTGTCCCAAAACCAAACCCTGAAAAACAGGTTGATTTTATACACCTTTGCCAATGGGTATGAATGGAACACCTACATTCAGTGGCTAAAAGGTGTGTCCCAATACTTTTGTCTCTACACTGTATCTAATGTAGAAGAGTGTTTTGTCCACACCGAACTCACGCAACGTCTTTACGGACCTTGTTTTGAGCAGTGGGGCACACTCATGCTTGAATAATAAAGTCCCTTCCCCAAACTGTGTACACGGAGTTGTCCACACATTTACACACATGTGCCATTGGGTATGACCAAACCACCTACATTCAGTTTAAGAGGTGTGTCCCAATACTTTTGACCCTGTAGTGCATCTCAGACTGCCTTGGCATGATTAATTTTTTATTCATCAGTGGAAAGGGGTATAACACTGTCCCAATACTTTTGTCTAACAGCAGCAAAAGGATACGGACAATTTTCTTTTAGATGACACTTACCGCGATCAGAGTGCTGTTCCTGCTCTGTTCTCCAGGGGCTCCTCCGCTCTCAGGGAGCTCACAGTTTGCTCCACCGGCTCCGGGTGCTCTCTGCCCCCCTTGTTCGCTTGGAGCCGCCGCTGGCCCCTGCTGCCGGTGCTTGTTGGAGCGCTTGGCCTTGGTCTGCAGGCAGCGCTGGTGCAGAGCTACGGTCTGCTGCCTCTCCAGGTCCATGCGTTCGATGGCAGTGCCCTCAAAGCGGGTCTCGCAATTGTTGTGGTGCCGCCTGAAGAGCTCGATCCTCCGGCGGAGCCGCTCCATCACTGCGCTGTGGCGGGGCACCACAAAATCCGCCATCCTCGCCAAGCAGCGTGGTGCTGGAGCCTTTTTTCTTTTAAAGTCAGCAGATCCGGATACAAGCAACTTCTACTGCTGATTCTGCTGCTTTCTTCTCTGTGTGGGCGACTATACACCCCCTCCTCCACTGCCTTTACAAAACACTCTCGACTGCCTCCATTTTTGTAAATATTTGCCGACTAGTGCTCTACCACTTTCAGAGGGATCCCAACATAGTTTAGAGGCTCGGTGTAAAAATGCTGGCTAGTTTAGTTACACACACCTCGGCGTGTTAAGTTAGACACACAAATCACAGCCTGGTTATCCAACAAAACCACAGATTTTTTTTAAAACAAACAATCCAAGATATTTAACAGCAGCTCTGACCCATGCAAAAAAGCTACAGAATCTTTAACAGCAGCAGCTTTAATCTATGCAAAGAACCAAAAAGCAACTATCTGTAAAGAACGAAAGAAAGGTTCGAGACTGACTTCACACACAACCAGGGCACAACGAGGGTTGGAATCAAGCCACTGGCCATGATATTACACACAGAAAGTCCAGTCCCCAAAACATAACCTTAGGTTTAAAATGACAAATACAGCTGAGAGCTCAACTTACCCCAACAGAACGAGCATTGCACTGCTTTCAAAACCCTCGTTTAACACAGTGACCAAACACTTTCACAGTAAACTCAGGACAAACTTTAGGCGTTATTATATCTAACTAGTCTCAAAAGAATTCCATATATTTCTTAATCGACTGTGAAGCCGTGTGACTAGCATAGAAAGCTACAAAAACAAAAAAGTCGTTTAAACCAAACGATCCGCTTAAAAAAAACTAGTTTAATAGCAAATGGACTTGGACTCTCAACCAAAACTTTGAGACGATGGACATTTTGGAAGCCAAAAACAGAGACTGCGTTTTCTAAAAAAATAAATCCTAAAAACTGGAAAATTTGTATATAAAATTTGCTAGATTTTTAGTTTTAAACAAACAACCCGTTTCTTTAAAAAAAAAAAAAACTTACTTAGCTTCCTAGCAAGTGGAGTGGTAGTCTGAACCAAAACTTTGAGACGATGGACATTTTGGAGGCCAAAAAAGGAAGACCGCTTTAAAAGAAATGCTAATCGAGAAAAAGGGTGAGTGTAAGAAAATCGCGGAAATAAAAAAAGAGAAGGTAAGCGAGTTTGAACTTTTTTTCGTGGTTAAAAGAGCTGGAGGCTAACAGCTGATCCGGTGTTTGGAGGCTGAGAGAGCTACGGATGTAGCAGGCTATGCTAAGCTAACGCGCCTCATAACAAAAAAGCGGGATGAAAATCACTCTCGCCCGGTCAGAGCGAGTCTCTGGAGTCGCTCTCTCCGGGGGACACGGCGGCGGGTCCTCGGGGGGCTCCGAAAAGCCAAAACGCCGCTCCGAAGAGGCTGAAACTCAGCTCGACTGCTGCCGTTTCTATTGTTGTCCAGTCCGCTGGCAGCTCTCCGGCGCCATCTTGTTTGGAACAAGTTTTTTTTTTCTTTTTTTTTCTTTTTTTTTTCCTCTCCTTTTTCGAACCTTTGCGTCACGGAATGACATCACGTCGTTCGCCCCGCCCATTTCTTTATAATTGGCAGCCAAAATAGCCAATTACAAACGGAGACTGGAGTGACGCGTCAAAGTCTTTGGAAAACACATACATTCCACTACGCTGCGCAGAGAAACGCTTGGCTCGGTGTCGCCACTGCAAGTGTGTGTTTTATATTCAGGTTAATATAGTTTTTGAATACAGCATGCAAGCTTCGACACGTGATCAGGCTATAGATTGATCTTATATTTATCTACAAGCTCACAAACTTAAGTGTCGATTTGTCATCTGTGAAAACAGCACAACACACACCGTGAACAGCAGTAATTAGTTCTCTGCATTTAAGCCATTCACCAAGCGAAGCAGTGGGTGGCAGTGGGTGGCAGTGGGTGGGGTCAGGGTACCTCCGTGGTGCCACTGGGAGCCCTGGAATTTGCACCTACAACCTTTTGATCAGAGGCAACTCCCTAACCACCAGGTAACCAGCTGCCTTGATGTCACCATTGCAAGTGTGTTTTAAAACAAAAGATGTAACCCATATTTATCTACAAACTATTTTGTCGATTTGTAATAAACACAGCACAGAGTGTGAACAATGTGAAATTGCTCACTTGTGGGAGAGTCTTTTTTATTCCTGCATGACTGTATCTCTGTGCTCAAAGCGAGCTCCATAAAGACATAGCTGGAGGAGTTCAGTGTGGAAGAACTTGACTGGCCACACAGAGCCCTGACCTCATCCCAATCCAACACCTTTGGGATGAACTGGAACAGAGATTGCGTGCCAGTAGATGCTCTACAGAATAAAAATCTTGTGGAAGGCCTTTCTAGAAGAGTGGAAGCTGTTATAGCTGCAAAGGAGGACCAACTCCGTATTAAAGTATTTGGATTAGAATGCATGTCATTAAAATCCCCGTTGGTGTATTTGCCAGTCGTCCCAGTACTTTTGTCCATATAGTGTGTTTGCCCCTTGGCCGGGGGGAAGGCAAAAGTTCTCCACATCTCTGCTTGCCGTGTGTTGATTCTCTCTGACCAAGGCCCTGATTATGTAAAATTGAGTTATCCAACTCAGATATGCTCATTTCGTGCAGGCCCTAAAAATAGAAAGCTTGCTACGCGCCGAGCTATTTTTAAACCCTTTAGTAAATCAGAGCCAGCAGGAGTCTGAACGAAAAAGTTTTGGGACTGACATCAGAGCATATTTGAACAACAGTTCATCCCTATTATCACCTAGATCTTCAGTACTTGAGCTGGTTAACTAAACCATGCCTCAGGGCCGTTTATGGCACCGGGAACAGGATGGATGGATAAACATCTAAAACTGGTGTGTGCAGTCACTGTGGTTCACATTAATATGAGCTGTTATGCTCATGTCCAGATGGAGCATCCACAAGTGCCCCACATCCTTGCACACATTCGTCACGACAGTCTGCACTCACAGAAGATGTCTTTTTAGGTAACCAGCATGTCAGGGGCAGTTAAAACTTCTGCACCAGTCACAGATGTTTTGGTTTGGGCCTGTATGCGTGGTGAATGGACATTAAGGCACATGTTTGCATGATTGTATCTGAACCCAGTTCTAAAAACTACCAAAATCTCAAAATCTGTTTCTTCATGACATTTATTGGAAGTTGTTATAGTCCAAACTGCAACATTAAGGATGAGGATTTTAAGGTGAAGGACTAATTACACCTACACCAAAAAGGGGGGGGGGGGGGGGGGGGGGTTTACATAAACCCAAAACACAGAAAACTCAAAATTACTATCTTTTGTAACCCCAGCATTCTGTGTTGAGGGAGTATTTCTACAGTTACTGAACTTCTATATTTAGATTGTATATTTCTATAAAAAAAATAAACATTGATTTACCATTGATTCTGAAAAAAGATCCTCCAACTCAAACTAGTAGCCATAAGACTAATACACATAGCATACACCTGAAAGCAAAATAATACAAATGCTTTGCCCCCAATTATGTAAATAGCTTTAGAATGTACTGTATACTCCATACACTTTCTGTATATCGTCACTGTGCTTTATATTGCTTCTCATATCCCTTTACTACCTTATGCTGAGTGTTGTGTGTGTATTTACTGTATTATGTTCCACTATTGTTAACTGCCTGTAGTCTGTGGAGAAGTAAGAATTTAATTGTACATTATACTCTACACTTTCTACACATGAAAAACTTTGATCTGTGAAGAATGCAACGTTATCCCAGGCTCCGACCCTGTTAGCTCTCTTAACATGGCATTCAAAGACCCCCCCCACAAAACAGCACACAACACCCAGATTGAAAAAGACATCCGTCTTTCATCAAATCCATTTATTTTAGTTTTGTGAGTAACATGATGGTTTTTGTCCCCCTCCCTCCCTCCCTCCCTCCCTCCCTCCCAGCCCTAATCCACACCCCTCCCTTAAATATACAGACTCATCGATCACACTGATATTTTCAATCTCACTACTCTACCAAGGATAATCATCTTTTTTAACGTATGCATCACTCCAGTTCGTTCACGGCCAATTCAACATATGGAAGATGGTAAAGAAAAAACAAAAACTAATGGAACAAATCTCTGACGCAACAGCAAGGACATTAAAGGACTGAGATGACGGTGAGAGATGCCAACTAACCCTTAGCGTAGCAGCAGCAGCGCAACATGTATTGACATGTATGTGTGAATTTGTACATTGTTAGACTCAGTTACTTTAGAAAGTGCCAACTCTTTTTAAACTTGGGGCAGAGCTCAAGTCACAGCATCTCCTCTCGCCGTCTTGGATGGTACGTGATCGGTGGAGGTAGGTTTGCTGCACCAAAGGGGAAAATAAGTAACTAAGCCTAGCTGGAGTGATTGGGCAGGATGTCCATTAGTCCACTCCAGACTAGGGCTTCGTGCCCATTAGTGCATTTTCTTCATGTCTCTGGGGTAAAAGTTTTAAAGAACAGTTCGGTTAAAATGGTTGAGGAACAACTAGTTCTGCACTCCAGGCATATCTCACCCAGGTTCCACAATATGACAAAATGCTCCCAAACTCATCTGGAACTACGTGGAAGAGTTCGAGAACTACGTGCTTGGACCCCTAAATATGCTGCTATTGCTGCTGCCGCTGCTGGAACAGGACGTTACATCAGAAGATGGGTGAGAAGAGCTGAGTCATTCGCCGATGGAGCGTCAGACGACTGACTCAGGACACCAATGGAAAGACGGCAGAGGCTGAGCAGAAACACTCGTGAATCACCCCCACGCAGGAACGCAAGCCCTGCAGCTCGGCTGCTTCATCCTTGGTGAACAGCATGGAAACACTCTCGGACTTTCTCTCATCCGCTAACTAAACATCGAGGCTTCCCACCTCAGATCGTCAGGTTTGTTTGTCCCTCCGCTATTAACATTGTACTGCTATGCGAGTTGAGGACCAGAAAACGAACAATAAAATATATGAAAATCCATGATTTAGTAAAACAAATTCTTGTGGAAAAAAAAGATCACAACCATATATTAGTTACAATAACAAAAAAAACAAAAACAAAAAAAAAAAACCTCACAGTACATTCACAAAAAATAAAAATCAGCCAAACTTTTGTCTGTGTCCTACAAAATAAGGCAGCGTGCTAGAACCTAAAGCCTAACTGGAATTCTCCATGGACTTAACTGGGCTTGTGCAGCAGACACACACTCCGCACGTTTTGGTGCAAAGTTGTCTCGAGAGTCCTCTACAGCCTGGTATGACTAAGTCATAACAAATAAACCAAAAAAACCAAAAACAACATACACACACACACACACACACACAAAGACCCTTATGGAATGAATGCAAAGGTAAAGTGATCTCTTCAACAATTTTTTTTTTTTTTTTTAAACCTAGCTGTGTGTAAAGCATCAAGCAGACAATTTCAACTACTTGGCTGACTGTATATGTTTCTTCTAAAGCAGGAAGTCAAGCGTATCTTGATTCCACCACCTATTCACTCTCATGTATAGATATTATCAGTGTCTGCTTTGAGGCAGAGGGCTGTAGTGTTGCCACGTTTGACAATTTACCAATACTGTCCAGAGTAGTAAGTTGCCGGCTGGAGGCGGGCAGTTGTGTTTTGTTTGGGTTTGGGAAAAAGGAGAAAGGGGGTTTTACATTAGCATCGGCACAGTTAAGGAATGGTAAAAGTTTTTTTCTTTCCTTTTTAGTAAAGCAAAAAAAAATGTTTCTACTCTATTCACTGTCAACATCTTCAGCATCGACTTCCCCGGCCCAGTCCGAGGCGGCGACTTGCGCTTCGTTATCGGACAATCGAGCCACAGACTGTCTTGGTTCTCTCTCTGTCTGTTGTTTCTTTAGCGAGGATGGAGCAGAAGACCTGGAAAGGAGGGAATGAGGGCGAGGAGGAGATAAGGGAAGAAAAAATGAGCGGGTCCCACTGATTGGGGGGGGTGGGATACAGGACACAGAAGATGGGCTGCACCTGGAGCACATCCAGGAAGTGAAAAAAAAAAAAGTTCATCAGTCCTTTCTAGCTCTCACTTTGCTTCTAGGGGACCTTCTCAGAACTTCGTCGTCTTGTTTCTGCAAAGAAGGAGCAGAGGAGAGAAAAAAATACTGAGTATCATCTGTTTCATTGCAGCCAACTATTTGATTTTATTGACCATGAAACCACCTGCACGCGTCGTTGGGCTGAAATAAGAATACTTGTGAGGCTCGTTCCCCTTAACCCTTCGAACCCTCTTAGTTTTTACCATCAGTTCAGCTTCTTCATGGCCACTTTTGGCCAATTGAAACCCAAGATAACTACATTTTTAAATTCCTTGTTATTTACAATGTTAAGATTAGAATGAAAGCATTTGAACCTAAATTGTATGATTTAACACTTGAGAAATGGAGGTTTTAGTGCTTTCTACCAGTCATTTATCCATTTTTGGTCAAGCGAACAATTTTATGTAACATTTTATATAATGGCTATAGATTTTTTTACTAAAAGGTTTTAACAAACATCAGTTCTTGTTATGAGTATCAAATACCAACTCCTTGGTTTTTTATAAATCCTTCGAATACCAGTTTATTTGCACAATGCATTTGCACAAAACATCAAAAATGGCCATTTTCTATATTCTCAATACTACTGGGGCCAGTCTGAAATATGTAACTGATTAACAACACTGAATTTTATTTTCAGGCACAAACACAAAACCATTATCTGACATCCTTAAGGTCCCACCTGTGTCAGAACTGTGTGATTAATTTGCTCCATTGGAGAGCAGTGAGCCATCAGACCTCTGACTGGGAACTATTATTATTTTAAAAAATCACTTGCTTGGATAAATGACATAATCTGGTAGAAACCACTAAAGAAGTTTAGAATGAAAGCATTTGAACCTAAATTGTATGATTTAACAGTGAAAATAACAAGGAATTTAAAAATGTAGTTTTCATGGGTTTCAATTGGTCAAAAGTGGCCACGAACAAGTCAAGAGTTACAGTTGGATGTATGGAGTACATTATTGGTATATTTAATGAGTTGAAATGAAAAGATCTGAAAAAACTCCAGACCCTTGTGAAATTTCATTCCATTTGCATTAACACAGAAAAATGGTTTAAAAAAGGCAAGTAAACGGGACAAAAGGCCCACAGGAGGACCAGAGGGTTAAAAAATACAAAATCTAACTATATACACAATTATTTAGCATCAAAAGTAAGTTTGTTTAGGGCGGAGTGATTTTGTTTACAGCTCCTCTCTGTGCCGCAGCCCCAAACACACACACTTGATATTTTGACGTTTAGACGACAAAAAAATCAGTGCCATTTTCTGAGTTCATGTTTTTTAAGTTTGATTTCCCTGATTCTACTCGACGTACAATCAAATAATTGTATAGTCATGTTTGCTCTTACTAACTGAGGTTCGGTATTATTTTTACTTTTGATTTCTTTTATTTTTTGCTTTACTGTTGTCTCTTTTACTGTCCAAGCTGCCTTATATGGCCAAGGCCCATAAGAGAAATATTTTCAATCCCAGTGTGACTACAGGGTTGATACACTGGTAAAAACTAGAAGTCAGGGAAGATCATGGAAATGATATGCAAAGATCAGTCCCACCTCATCCGATTTATCTTCCTCTTCCTCCTCCTCCTCCTCCTCCTCCTCCTCCTTTTTCTCTACTTCCTCTTCCTCTTCTGCAGCTGCTTCTGCAGGGCTGTCATCTGAACCATCCTTTTTCTCCTCTGAAGATGACAAGATGACATTTGTTCATTTAGTAACACTTACAAAATGAATAAATAACCAAAATAATTAAATAAATTCGACTTCCTTTGGGCCCAAACTATGTTTTCATTATCAGAGTTGAGATATAATCAGCCAGTAGACACTAGTGACAGCTCTTTAGTGGTGAAATTAATAAATTAAGGAAACCTAAAACTACAGTCAAAATGACAATCCTGACAGATTCACATAATGGTAACAGACATTAGTTTAAGGGTTTTGTATACGCAGATATATAAAATGTATTTAATGTACATCCAGACGAGAGCATATGAAGAAAAAAAATATCGGTCAAGTACAGACAAAACCTAAGGGCTAATTTTTCACTCAGGGATTAAGCCCAGACTATATGGATTATGGACTATAAATAGAGATTTCCACTGCTAAAACAATCAAAGTTTTACGTAGGAAACGAGACACTGATATCTACTGTCTGTTCTGGCAGGACACTGGTGGAATAGAATCTAAACGTAACAGGAGTCCTGTAAGACGCAGGAATGGGGCTGACAGGTAAGCTCTGTTTTTGTCAGTAAACGGCTTGGGGATGCATCTAAATTCATTAAATTCATTCAGCAGGTACATATAGCCGGAGGGCTTTGTCTTCAATATTCTGAACAACATCAGTCAAGTACAGCCAGACCTCAAGAGCTTATTTGCTGAATCATGCATTCAAAGTAGTTTGACTGCATCTCAAAAGCTTTTCCACAGCATTTGAATTGATGGGAGCAGTGTGAAGGACAGGAGCACCTTTCACACCCATACCTGTCTCTTCTGCCTTGCCCTCCTCTTCCTCGTCCTTCTCTTCCTCGGCCTCATCCTTCACATCGGGCTGTGGCTCATCTGTCTTCTTGTATTCCGCAGCAGACGGGGCCGGCTTCTTCTGCAAATTGCAGAGGGTTCGGGTGAGCTATCGATGATGAGCTTATCTGACCCTCACCTTGGAGAAACTCCCATTTAAAATACATAGATAGATCTGTTTCATGGACAGACATTTCACTGGTTACCCACGTACACAAACATCTGAAAAAAAGTTCACTGAGATTTAAAATGTCTTGTTTGTATTAGTTTAATTTGATTCATATTACAACCTCATTACTTTGAACACACAATTTACATTTAAGCCTTTTCTTTAACCATAGCTACTAAATAATTGACCTAAAGGTCTTCGAGCTGCTAACTGTATATCTCTAGGATAAAACGTTTTAATTTTGAGAAAAAAAATTACTTAAATTACAAAATCTGAAGGTATATCATTATAGACCAAGATCTTTGCTGTTCGGCAATGTACCAGTGCAACCTCCTCATGTGGTATTTTTTTTCCATAAAATAGGCATTTAAAACATTTTTTTAATTAAAAATAATCTTATTGTATTGAAAGAGACTAGTACTTTAACTCAACAGCACTGAAGAAACATTGTAAGCATATTCATTTAAAACAAATAAAACCATCTCTGACTGTGGTGACAAAAACCTTCTCTTTTATGATACATTAGCCATTTTGTTTCCCCTCTGCTGCTACCTACGTCAGACCTCTTCTTTAAAAGTATACATTTATTTAAAAAAAAAAAAAGAGTCAATCTAATATTTTTATTTTTACAAAAAAGAGACTTTTTTTAAAATACCGGACAGTGGTGCCGAAGATATGATTCAATTATTCCTTTTTTTTTTATTGTTATCTCCTATCCAAAGACGACTGATTTTGTAGGCAGTGGGGCAGCATATAATCTATAATAAATTACAAATTAAATGAAAGCCTATGAAAAGAACCTTACATCTGTGCAAAGGACCCCCTGATTATAAGCTTGATTAATTTTTATTTTTAAAAAATGTTTTTTAATTTCCAACAGAATGAACAAGTTTCTTAGTGGGACAAGTTTCAAGAATCAGTGATATATATTTAGATATAAAAAACCTTCACACACAGAGGGCTCCTTATTTCAGTTAAGCATTTAACTGCACCTTTTAACTGATTACTAAATCAACACATAAGGGATAATGTGTAGGTTGCTGTTTCTTATGAAAAAATCGTGAGTGACCAGGACCTGATGCACAGAGCAGGGTGTTGTACAGTCTAGAAGTGACTTATTTTTGATGATGAGCGGCGAAGAGATGGTTTGTGTTTGCTAGTATTGTTTTCACTTTTGCACAGGTCTTTCATCACATAAAAAAACACCTAGTCTTCTCTGTTTTGATGACATTTTCCTCATCATCATTTTTTTGTTTCTTTTCTAAAAAACTGGGGCTTCCACTAGTACTCAGAGATCCCGTACTCTCCATACATACTGAAACTGATGGGAGCTTCCATGTTGCTTGTTTTATCATGCAGTATCACCAAATTTACTATGAATTTCTGTTATGATAACTGACGGGCTACTTGTGGGATGATACAAAAGACGACAAAGTCACGAAAAATATCACATAACCCGTAACCAATGGCAGCAATCAGAAGACTCAATTACAACGTAATCGACCGTGTCAGCCTTAATTATTAAAATAATTGAGGGATATACATATACACACCTTTCCAGTGCAGCAGAAGACAATGACGAGGACCAGCGGCAGGGCCACAGTCAGGACGTAAATCACCCATAGCCAAGGTCTCTCTTCTGCTGCAGAAATCATCTGATTCATCAGACCAGGCTGTAAAGAGAAAGGAGATGTTAAGCACAGTACCACAAACAAACCAAAAAATACAAACAAAAAGGCAAAACATTTCACATAAATGAACGTTTAATATTAAAATGTGTTAGGCCTTGGGCAATCCTTCAGCCCACTTCTTGATCCGAGAACTCAGAACATCTACCAAGAGCATAAGGCACAGACCCTCATGCATTTAGGGCCCCGGAGTGAAGTGCACACTCAGTAGAGCAGGGCAAGGTTTACGACAACAAAGCCTTCAATACAGAACGAGGGTTAAGAGGGAGAATGAGGAGGGTGCAGTGATGTAAACGCTGCCTGCTAATCACCGTGTGTCTGTATTATAACAACAGAGCCAAAATACAAAGAAAAAAGGTCATCATGGCTGATTAAACCCAGCACAATATCACCAGGAAAGGAAAATGGGAGTTATTCTTAGCCCAACCAGCAGGTGGCTTTCACGTATTCACAGGTACATATCTAACAAAGCATTCCTCCCGAGCTCTCGCTCTCTCTCACACACACACACACTCCTCAGCTCTCTAACTAAGAGTAGCTGGCCACGTCTGGCACGTTTGGAATTCACCTTTGGGGGGAAAGAGAGTTTGTGCAGCAGGAATTCTTGTGAAAGCTGGCCAAAACTCCACTAATCCCAGAGTATTCTCCCTCAGTCCCTCCCTAAACCACCACCACCACCACCACCACTACCCCCACCCCTCTTACAATCCACACTGCCTCCCACAGTCACTCCCCACTCACCCTGCAACTTGTCTTCCACCTCTGCCTGGCTACCATTTACACAGCCAAACACAAAGGAGGTATTGTGAGAAAAGCCCACTTTCATCGAGCACTTCCTGTTATAAACTACGCTGTGGCATGCTGCTGTTGATCTACTGCTGTGTGTCTCATACAAGCCCTCAAGGAATAGTGCTATTAATTCTACAAGACAAAAGAATGAAACAAACGTGCTAACTCTTAATGAGCCCTTTTACATCCTTTCAAAAAAGCCTGCTTTAGTCAACTGACCCAAGAGTGCTCCAGAAAGCCAGTGCTGTGGCCCTTCAGAACACACAGCTATCCTAAACACTGTGTGAACATTTCAATAAAATATTCCAATACTACTTTCACACTGAAGCATATTTTTCCAACTCCTATAAAAGTGACCATTTGGACTCGAGGTTTTGTATACACAGCAAACACATTACTGAGGTCTACACAAAAAAAAAAAAAAAAGAGCCAGGCAGTGGAGCGTTCAGCACAGATCACTATGGTCCTCTACAGCCACAGTCTAGACCTGCCTGCTTTTTATGAACTGCTACAAATCAGGAAAAATCATTCCCAAATCCTGCCAGAAAGCAAAGCACTTGTCACTTGTTCCATCAGCAGATTACGGCAAACTATATTAAGCTATTTACTGGGTGCTTCTTTCCCATGGTGCAGCTTCCTCTGGTAAAGAAAATGGGCTGTATTAAGGGACTGTGGCATGCAGGGAAGTGGAGCTGTGGTCTGTATAAGCGTGGGCGTGTGGGAGAGTAGTAGTACGTAATACTGTGGTGGGTGGGTGTGTGTGTGTATGTGTGTGTGTCGCTCTCTCTCTACAGTCCAATCATCTGCAGTTCTTCAATACATTTACACAGGTAAAGTTTACAGAATGTCAAATGCTACCCAATATGCCTCTGGTGCAGTGGGGGGTTTCCTCACCACCGACACGGTACCAAGTTTGAAATGCATATTACATATTCAATCACCAAATGCTCATATTGTGAACGTCCTATTCACTCACACTGACTGTTTCCAGTGTAGATTGCTGAATACATCATGTGGGTTAACATTAGTTGGTGAACTCATTATTTCTGACCACACAGCCATTAGGCTACTAGTTGCCTCCATTATTGTCTAAACAGTCAACACTTCAGTCACTTACCTATAAAATATTATGAAACTGAAGCACACCTAGAACCAATCATATGTAAAATTACAGCCTAGAAGAAAAGCTGCCCCTCAATACAATGTACACTGATCTTGCCTCTGGTGTGTCAATTAGTTAGAAGAAAATAACTGACTAGTATGTCACAGTTCCAAAGAGAAGCTGATCCTAGATCAGTAGCATGGTGCAAAAGTTGTTGGTGGTGGTATTATGGGACAGAATAATGACATCAGTACCTCATAATACTACCACTGACCGTGACGGCAACAGGGATTTGACTATGAGACAGTGGGGACAGCAGCAGAGCCCCACGCCCTGCAGAGGAACGTGGAGTTGTGGGCTGGCTGTGCAGTGTCGCGTGTGGGAAAGCCTCAAGGCTAAATGGAAACAGACTCTCATCACAGCCACGCTGAGCTGGGTCACACACACGCTCTCAAACAAACACACCCACACACCTCTCTTTTCCTGACTTAAACTTTGCACTTAAAAGATCAGTCCGTAGTTCGCTACCTGCTGTTGCACAACATGAACCCACCTCTCTAACAACTGAAACCACGAAGCAACTTCTAGTAAGCAGGAGTCAGGACAAGACCACTGAAATACTACATTCATATCTCCTGACTGTTCAGATTATGCGGTTACATTTTTGTAACTCATTATGCTCCATGTTTAAAACAAACCATCTTTTTGGAATCGAGTATTCTGTCGATTTTTTTTTTCATCGATTAATCGGGTAATCGGATAAATCATACTTTGTGTTTTTAAACAACTATATCAAGTTGGTTATGCAACATGAAAGACCTTAAAATGAGCAAGCAATTGGCTGTTATTCCTCACAAAAAAAGGTTTTTATTCAAACAACACTTTTATTAGATCAAAACTTAAAACCTTTGGCTTATTGGCTCCAGAACTAAGCATTTACTCACCCTTTCTGGGAAACATTTATGATGTACATTGTATCCTTATTAACAGTAAAGAAAACAAAACCGTTCGGTTATTTAGTTATTTTGTCATTTTCTCTGTCTGTATGCACTTTAAGACTTGTTTAAATATTTAAATATCATTTTATATTTTACAAATATATTATTATTATATTACTATTATTATGCTCCTGAGATTAAATGTTGCTGATAAATTTGAATTTATTTATTGATTATATTTAAGCATTAAACAGTCAAAACTTGTTCACAGTTTAAATATGGATTCAAATTTTATTTGAATTTTTAGACAAATTGATGCATTTTAAGACTTTCCTGCTACAGACAAAAAAACAATATTGCCACCCTATTTTTTCTTGTTATATTCGGCACGTTTTTCATCCACTACAGGAATGAGGAGGTCCAGCTGGTCTCGAGGTGCTTTTTGCGGCTCTCTTCGTTTTTCACAGCCAGTGTGCGCCACTAACTTACAATCACAGAACATTGATTGTCATATATAAAAGTATATTTTTAAAGTTAAATTTGCGAAATTAAAAAAAAAAGTCAGCATAGGGCTTTACTTCATATCTCCTGTTCTGAGCTGTGTGCTCTTCTTCGGTGCAAAACCCCTACTCTCTGCGGCAAAAAAATACCATGTTCCCCGGGTCACACGCAGCAGGTGGACTTTGGTGACAAATTAAATGAAGCCTTTTTTATCGAATCATTCGAGTTACTCAAATAATTGTTTCAGCCCTACACTGTAGTGCACACTGCTATGTATCTTATTTTGTGGTGTCCTTTGAAAGGACCCTGTAAATAAAATGCATTATTATGCTAATGGTTTTATTATTATTAAAGGTCAGAAAAATAGTTTAACTGTGACAGATTTTAGTTACTTTCATACGTGGTCTGAGCAGACACATCTCGTGGTCATGCAACAATGAGAATGTGTGAATATACATTTAAAAAAATCATAATCACAGAACATGTATGAAGGGCATGACCCATTTCAAGCTGCACAGAGGCACCCAATAACAGATCACTTACTAACAGTAAGACAGATGTGGGTCACTTAAACCTTACAATGTGAGGCCAGAAACTGAATTGAACCAAAAAAAAAAAAAAAAAAAGGTTTTAGTATGAAGGTAATATAAATACCTCAGCAGCTCCCTCTGCAGCTTTCTTCAGTCCCCAGCCATCATCAGCCCACTGTTCGGCCGTGTTGCGGTCATATGTGATGAAGAAGTTGTCAAAGAAGATCTCAGAGGACATGGACCACAGCTCCAAGCCCACGGCGCTGACAGGCGTCATGCGGAACGGATGCAAATCCTCAAAGAAGTCGGGGTTCGGGATTTTCCTGGGTTTCCAGACTCCCTGCAGACAACAAAAAACAACTTGTAAACACACAACTCAACTGAAAGCCTTTCCAAGAAGTCTTTTAAGAAAATACTAAGTTATCGATCACCCAAGACATGTTGATCGATCACACAGACTTGTTTTACACTGGAGTCATTAGGCAAATTCAGTGTTAGTAGGGTTGCCCAAAGACTCATATGGGTACAGAGTGGTGTGCCTGACCAGAGGGAGACTTAACACAGTTGAAAGCTCCTTGCACGCTGGAGTTTGAGTTCTTAAACAGTGTGAAATAGACCTGCTTATGTGGTTTCTGGCCCTACATGGCAGTGTTGTATGACAGAAGTATAGAATTTAGGGTTCAGGATGGGCTGCTTCTACTGTTTTTACTCTGAAATTCTCAATACCCTAGTAATGATCCTGATCATTTTGATCAATTTTAAGGTCTCTAATTGGTTACTGGTTGACTTTGGAAATATCATGCATTTATTCAACATTATCAACTGGATTTCTTCACCTTTAAATATAGTTAAAGAAAATCCAGCCATCAGACAGTAAAGTTATTTAAAGTCTGCCCTCCCATCATGGTCAGAAAAGAAAGAGAAAACTACAACCACAGCTAACACTTTAGGTCTGTTTCATTTTCCAAAGAAAACAGCCATACCTTTCCTGTGTCTAACTTCCTTTCCAACTAGATGAGCTCTGTGTAAAAATAGTCCAAGCATGTATTTTTAGAAGAACAGAAACATGCTGCAGCAAGTCTGATGGAATCACAAGCGAGATCTACAGCGGCTGATATCACCTCCAGCCAGGACGCAACACCTCACTGTGAAACAGAGCGCAGCTCAATAATTGGCTCAATTATCACGAAAGTGAGCTTCCTTTTTCAGGAAATTATCCTTTAAATTTGTAAAGAGAGACATGAAAACTGTCCAGAAAAGTGAATTTTAAATTTGGCTTTGCAGGAGTATTTGATTCCTTAATGACAAAACGAATGAAATGGAACTTCAGGTGAGTGAATGTAGAGTTAGGAGGTTTAGTGAAACCTACCTGATAGTTGGGGTTGTCGATCATGGGTGGCTTCCACTTGCCCTTGTAGTTGGGGTTATCAATCGTAGGCCTCTCCCACTTCCCACAGCCTGGGGCAGATTCACAGGCAGGATTTGGAATCTGGGGTGCCTCCCATTCCCCATCCATATCCTCATCCCTACAGCGTGAGAGAGTGAGAGAGAAATCAGATAACCTCACTGATCCTGGAGAAAATTGTTCATTACGAGTGCCCAGTCACTCGGACACAAAAACAACAACATTATAGAACATAAGTCAAAATAAACCATCCAGAAAATACTCTGTACTACACATACAAAATGCTGTCAACAGTAAGAGATGTGGATATAAACACTAAGATTTTACTGCTGAAGTAGTTTAAAAGTGAACACAAACAGTTTGGCGTTTTGCTCCGTTAGTGCACATAACAAAAGACTTGAGAGACAGACAGAGACAGACAGAGAAAAAAGTGATGTGGAACACAAATGAGAGTATGAACTTTCACAGAAGAGACAAGATGTTGGAAGGAAAAGCATAGATTGGGCACCCACGCACATGCCTGCAGCACAACGGCAATCTCTCACACACACAGCTTATTCCTGTGCTCATATGAGCCTGCTCTGGGGGAGATGACTTCAATTGAATTAAGACGAGGCTGCAAAAGCACACAGCCCTGAAGTCTTCATGTCAAACTGCAAAGCTCTGCCATTAAGGGCATCGATGCTGGATCCGCTTAGCTGTATCAGAGGGTAAACATTTCATTTCATTTGTCTGTACGCATATCAGTTCTGCTTAACAAACAAATGTGTTTGCACTTTTAGTCCTTATAGTCAGATTGACTCATCTGGATTAGCTGTGATTAGACAGGAAGTTCACAGCACAACTGAAAAATAAATATCCACAGTATCGTGCAAACATTAAGACCTGAGCAGTACAGGCTTTTTAAAACTAATATTAGAGAATATACAAATAACAGCACAGTAAAAGGGGATTTTATGTATGTCTATGTTTATGTATGTTTGTTTAATCGTTTTCAGATCTCTTCATCATGGAAGTATTACAATAATACAAAGGAGCTGCTGCAGAGGTTTCACAAATCCACGCAAAGGCTGGAGACATCGAGGGGAAATCTGGAATTGAAAGTGTTCTCACCACCAGCTCACAAAACAAACCTTGATATTATCTAGTGCTTTCCTTTCTGTCTGCATTTACCTAAACATTAACTTTGCTGTATTTGCTGGCAAAAAGTCCCTTACCGTTTAGATAAATGGCTTTTACACAGTACGGTAAAAATGAAAAAATTAGAACATATGCATAATGTACTGTATAAAGATGATCTATGGAGCAGCTCCAGTCAACAGGATTACTCAGACAACAGTGATCACTCACGCACTCAAAACACACAAACTACAGAATGTAATCACATCATCTCTTATACTCGTCTCTGCTCATTACCAGTTTATAAACCCCTACACACACAGTAGCACTTAAAAGCAGACCGAGGCTG
The DNA here is from genome assembly GCA_037577145.1 of Brachypetersius gabonensis. NCBI lineage: Eukaryota > Metazoa > Chordata > Actinopteri > Characiformes > Alestidae > Brachypetersius > Brachypetersius gabonensis. The sequence continues at coordinate 16,095,497 of JBBJLR010000034.1, forward strand.
CATCTAAATCCTCTACACTTATAAATGACCAGAGAGCGGTGAGGTACAGTTTTGACACACTGTTTAAGTCCATCGCCATTACAAGTACATTAATTGTAAGAATTGTATTAGTTTTTGGTTTGGGATACTGCAATTTCTCAATTTTATCATAGTTCCAGGCTGTAAATGGGATTGGAAGATAAGACTGACCAGTCCTCTGGCTTGATGGCATCAGGGTCTGCGACGTACTCTGGCTCATCGTCCAACCAGCCGTCGGGTTTCACTGCATCCTCATCGGGGATCTTAGCAGGAGCATCCTCATCCCTATCCCAGAGAGAGAGACAGAGAGACAGACAGAGAGACAGACAGAGAGACAGACAGAGAGACAGACAGAGAGACAGACAGAGAGACA
>JBBJLR010000034.1:16124296-16136197 GCA_037577145.1 Brachypetersius gabonensis
ACACACACACACACACACACACACACACACACACACACACACACACACACACACACACACACACACACACCAGAACAGTCCAATATTGGTCAGGCCAGCAGACGGGCAGAAAGGCCTTTGCTTGTTTGTGCTGTGGCAGATTTACCAGAGCTGCAGGGTCCAGAGCTCCCCCCACTCCAGCCCCCAGCTCACTTCAGTCAGTTTTAGTAGCTCTAGGGGAGGGTTTAGGGTTGGGTTTTATGAGCCGGAAGGAGACAGGATGAAAGAGCGGGGGATAAAGGGAAAGGGGGTGGGGAGAGGGGGTAAAAGATGGGACTGAGGTTGTGTCAACTGATTGTGAAAGTGTTCTCTAAAGCCTGACCTAAGTGAACATTTTGTGATGGTGATTTTTAAGGCTGCGATAACTTATTGATTTGTCAGTAATTATTCATTCTCAGTTTATTTACCTTCCTTTTCGTAAGTGTGAGTGTCCTGTACACCAGGCTGTAATCTGAGAGTCTCCTCTGGCTTCGCTGCATGTACACACACTCTCACAGCAGTTGCTGGCCCGGCTAAATAGGGCAACTGCAATCACAGACAGTTTTTTTTATCCTTTAATGTTTAATGTAATGAGGCCATTTTCACAGATACAAAGGTGAATGTGTTTATAGCACACTGAAGCCTCTATGGGCTTTTATTTAGCAATTACTTGTATATGAAAAGATGAAGAAAGAATTGATCTATCGAGCTGGTATAAAATAAAAGCACCTGCTAAAAAAGCGGCTGAAGCTCTGCAGCAGGGCTCTGCGGGTCGGGACATTCAATGCTACACTTCAACTCAGAGAGGGAAAAGGAGCAACCAAGCAGTCTGATGTGAAAAAAGACAATGTTTGTGTCAAGGTGTTTTCAATAAAGCATTTTGTCATGATATATACAGTAAACCCCCGACATTCATGGGGGTTATGTTCCAAGGGGCACCCACAAATTGTAAAAAAACTCACATTTATAATGCCTATTGTTATATTGTAAACCCTAAATATGCCTCCAAATATGCTCCCAAAACACTCCAATTTTATTTTAAACTCAGTTTAATACATCACCCTGAAATAAAACGTAAAGGCAAACTCGTATTTGTAAAGTTTACACTGAACTGCTGTCTCCCACAGTGCTAGAATGTTACCCCTGTATAGACTGGACTTGAAATCATACACACACATTTTCTTTGGTATAAGCAGATAAATACGGTAATAAATGAATTTTTGAAAAATAATTAATTTTTTATAAATTAATCCAAGAACACTCAGAGAAACACTCACAAGAGCTCCATGCGAGATGCGTCATAGGGCAGCCAATCAGCAACAAAGAAAAATGAATAGCGTTCTTGTATTGGCTACTTTTAAACCTCCCGCCTGCAGGGGTATTTCACCATCCCAAGACGCCTTTCTTTGTGTTCTCTGGACAGTACCAAAAACTTTATATAGTTATATTTTCTTAATAATTGACCACTAAAATGCAATGCTTAGCAAAATTTACAGATAGCTCTTCCTTGATTTGATTTTTAAAATTGCTTTTCACACCAGCCCTAAAAAAATCTGAACAGGGCATCATATCGTAAGATAATAACTATAAACAACACAGCTGCATAGTCTAAAATGAATCATACAGCAATGATTAAACATTTTGTCAAAAAACTCAAACAAATGAAGTATTTATGTGGAATAAAAAAACTGAATCTTTTAGGTCAATCGATATATTGATAGGGTCCAGCTTAAATGCCTCAGAGTGTGCGTGTGTGTGTGGGTGTATGTGTGTGTGTGTGTGTGTGTGTGTGTGTGTGAGTGAGAGAAGTTATGTTCCACAGGCCTATATAAATGACAGCTTTTCAAACAGTTGTGTCATCTGTGTTGCGAGTGTACACACTCTCCAAACACAGCCGCTCAGGCTTTCCAACACCACCCTGCCGACTTAAGCATGACTGTTTCTCTCTGTCCTGCTCTACTTAAACAAACTCCCAAACCCAAACTTCACAGGGAAACACACTGTCAATATTACCACAGAGACGGTCAGTGAAGACTTCTGTTTGCCTGCTGGATGAAGTCCATGCTGCACACTGACCTCTCTTCATACAACACCAGGCAAACAGATTGATTAATTGACTGATTGCATGTTTCTCATAATCCCTAAGACGTTCTGATCCAAAGGCAAATTGATGCATATTTGAAATGAATTCATCATACAAACATAAATAGTAAAATGGATGCCTTTGTATGACAAGTAGTTTCAACAGCCAAAAAGTATTCGGTCCTGTTGCCAAAGGGGTTCTAGGTTTCTTCTGTAAAGCTGCATCAGGGCACAGAGTCTCCTGAGACTGACAGGAGTAAACTGTAGCCAACCTGAAACAAAACAAACCTTTTTCTAACCCTGTACGTTCATGTGCTGGCTCATATTTCATCAATGACAAAACAAAGTCACAATTTTCTTATAATCCTCCATCAACATGTGATGACTATCGCCTCTAAAACAGATTTTAATTAATATTAATATTAACAAATAATGTCATGTTTTACCTATTCTTCCCACAACCCCACCTATCATGAAGTAAATACAATATATGAACAAAAGTATTGGGACACACCTCTTACTTATTGAATTCAGATAAACCCTTTACCAGTGAAGGTTGATCTTAATGCTTCAGCAGACCAAGACATGTTGGACAGCATGTTTCCAACTCTGTGGACCCAGTTTGGTGAAGAACCTTTTCTATTCCAGCAGGACTGTGTCCCAGAGCACAGAGCGAGCTCCATAAAGACCTGCTGGAGGAGTTCAGTGTGGAAGAACTTGACTGGCCACACACAGCCCTGACCTCAACCCCATCCAGCACCTTTGGGATGAACTGGAACGGAGATTGCGAGTCAGACATCAGTGTCTGACCTCATAAATGCTACAGAATGAATGGGCACAATTTCCCCAAAGACATTCGTTTTTACTTGTTTTTGCTAGCTTGTGGGCTAAATGTAATATTACATGGCCGACACAAGCATTTTTTCAAAATAAAAGATCTTTCAGACTCTGATAATCAATAAAATATTTTCTATTCTTTCTTTCTCTGTACCAAATGACTCACAGGGTCGATAGCGGTCTGCGGCCCGGTGGTTGGGAAGCTGTGGTCTAATGGGCATAAAGGGCTGATGTCAAACAGATATTATTTTTGGACGTATGGCACACGACTTGGCCCCATGGTCAGCTAATGTACTAAAGTCTTCTGTTTGAGAGACAAATAAACGCAGCTGTTTGTGGTAGTTGGTCCAGAATGCACTGGCGAGGCTTCTGACACATAACAAGAAAACAGAGAGCATCACTCCTGGACTTGCATGCTTGACCTGGATATCTGTTTGATACAAAGTTGAATTGAAAGTTTTAGCTCTTCATGAAACGCTCCAAGCTATATCTCTGACCTCTTCGGCCTCCATTCTACCTCTGGAGCCCCACGGTCCTCTGATCAGATGTTTTTAGATGTTCCACGCTCTCGGCTGAGGTCTAAAGGTGACCAGGCCTTTTCTGTAACTGCTCCAAGTCTGGAACCGTCCAACCTTTAAAAGCTCCTCCCCCACAGAAGATATTTTTAATAAGAACATAAAAAAACCTGTTTACTTTCTCAGGCATTTGGAGCTTTTTAAAGAAAATCTGTTCTGTCTTGGTTTGTTCCTACAGAGGGCTGTGTTCTCTCTTTTTATTACTTTCCTGAACATTATTTTTTTAGTTGAGCTTATTGTGCAGCATTTTGTTTGACACCTGTTGTCTTTTAAACCTGCTGTGTAAATTTTATAATGGATGCATTGAATGGCGGTGATGCCCATGTTTCTTGGGCTTTGAATTAGAGTATTCAAAACTAACGAATATTCAAAACCTACCTCTGTCTATGCTTCATATTTAATCACAGTTGTTCAATTGCTTGCTTTAGTTGATTTTGAAACAGTTTTAGACCCATGTATACATCTCTTTTTCCAAGATATTAACATCCAGAGAAGTTAACATTCAGATAAGGAGACACATGAGTCTAACGGGGCTTTTACTAACTTTTACTAAGCATTGAAGACATACGCCTTCTTAAATCTTCGTTTAGTGAAATATTTTCAATGTCAGTTCAGCTGCTTTACCAATGAGGAGCCAGTTTTGTGTTCTGTTTGTGTTCTGCTTTAGGGTTCATTACCATCATCTTACTTAAAATTTTCCATTCCACTTTAAATTGTGCAGCAATCATAATGTAATTTTGAACCTTTTAAGACAGAACAGAAAACAATAAATAATAAATTACATAAAGTGCCTTAGTAAGTTATTTTAGTGTTTTATTTTTAATTCATATGGATTCAGTACTAACTGCTGTGATTTCGTAAAGAAACACAACATAATACATAAATGATTGAATGTTCAAATTATTCTAGTATAGAAACCAGAAGAACCTCACAGGTCATTTCTGCTGAAGATGAGCAGAAATTGCTTTCCTTAATGCAATACGTTTTCCAAATAAGAGGCAACCCACTTCAGTGCATTAGCCTGGATGCCAAGAACACACTTCAGGAGATCCAACAAAATATAGTGGTTGAAAGTGTCAAAGATTTTAAGACACGCTTTCCGGAGTCAGCAGCAAAAGTCAATCGTTAGTTCCCTTCGGGGGGGCACACTTCGGACTGTGGAGTGCTCTGAAACCTGACTGTAATTTGTCCAGAATGTTGTGTGTAAAAATTGAGGTCAGTTAGAAAACAACTTTCCCCAAGACCTTTTTCAAGAATGGTAGCTTAGCAATGGGTCTACATGGTTAGGAACTGTCTAGACCTGGGGTCGCAAACCTTTAACACTCAAAGGACCCGGTTTCCACAAAAGAGAAAACACTGGGAGCCGCAAAATGAAGATAACACTGCATATATTGTTTTTTACTTTTATGCTGTGTATAAAAACTAGGCTAGTGCGTTGCTTGTAAAAATTTATTTATTCAAAAAAACATTTTGAATATTTAGAACTCAAAAAAAGTAAACGCATTGTAGTTTGGGTGGAGGTAGCTCAGGGTGGATGAAACTCAGTGGGTAGGATACTTGCCTCTGGATCAAGAGGTCATTGGTTCGAATCCTACCTTCAGCACCACCACTGGGTCCCTGAGCAAGACCCTTAACCCTATGTTACTCCAGGGAGACTGTCCCCTGTAGTTAGGGTATGGAAGTCGCTTTGGATAAAAAACATCTCATAAATGTATTTTAATGTTACAACATCACAATGATCTTCAAATTTCGAACTACAATAAAAAAAACCAATGTTTAAAAATAAAATACACTTAACACCTAGAACGGCTGACAGTGTCAATTGATGTAGAATCAGAATTAGAATCGCATCTATTGGCCTATTGGAGCAGAAGCTTGCTCTGTGGAGGGAAACACATATACACAAGTATTTTTCGATATTGTTGCTTTATACTGTCGTGCTTGAGAGACACCCTTTCTGTGTCAGCAGCGCCGCGTCAGGAAGCGTCTTGTGCTAAACTTGACACTGCGTCAATTGACGCATGCAGCCGTTATAGGTGTAGCCAGTTAGCCATCATTCTAGTGTTAAATTATTATTGATTTTCCAAAGTCACAGAGCCACATGCAGTTCCAAAGTCGCGGGTTGCCGACCCCTGATCTAGACCGTGACTTAACAGAGTCTGTCCAACTTCTTTAAAACAGGATAAAAACAATGTATGTTCACGTTTAAAAGCTTTTGAAATTCGCAGAAGTGTTTTTGACCAGTGTGTCAAGGCCACTGGCAGCGGCCACAAAGCAAAACTCTGTTCCTTCCAAAGGACAAGCACTGCAGTGGTGCTCTACGGCTACAAATTGTGACAGAGTGGCAGCATTACTTTCTCCAAACACCATGTCAGCAAGGTACAAATCAAACTATGTGCATCCTGTGGCCTCAGTGAATAGAGAGCAAGTGGTTGCCTTCTGCTGCTCTTCATAGGCATGTAGTACTGAGCAGCTGAGCAGGAAGCCGTTAGAGCCATTAAACAGAGACACAACTCTGTATCACAATGCCCCAGCAGCTTGGTAATCTACACCTTTTAAAACAAGTAAGCTCATAACTATGCCTACATATGCCGAGTTTATGGGTTACTGTATGAGTGTACAGATACAATGCATGAAACACACCCACTCATAGGTGGGTTTCAGCCCTCGAAGGGATCATTTTCATACATATGCATATATTTGCATACATACAAATAAGTTCCTTCTTTATAGTTCTACATAAGTACAGCCTGCTTTGTAAAGTTTACTTTGGAACGAGGCTTGTTATAAATGGAACAGATGTCTATCACCTGAGGACCCCTAACAAAACTGTTTACCTCAGCTCATAAAACAGTGTATGTCATACGATTACTGTGATAAAGCGTTCATGAATGTTCAAGTTTATTAAAACATATTAAATGTTTATGCAGGTGTTGTGATGCCTCTATGCAGGCAGCTTTCAAATAAGTGGTACTGAGTCCTTATTTTAATTATTTTAAATACATTTAAGGCATTTATCAGACGCTTTTATCCAAAGCGACTTCCATTCCTTAAATACAGGGGACAGTCTCCCTGGAGCAACTTGGGGTTAAGGGTCTTGCTCATGGACCCAGTGGTGGCATGCTGAAGGTAGGATTTGAACCCATGACCTCTTGCACCAGAGGCAAGTATCCTACCACTAGGCGACCCCCACCACCACCACCACCACCACCACCACCAAATAAGGACAACTTATACAGCTACAGTACAGGCTGCTGGAAAACCAATTTTTAACCATTTCAGTTTCCATCTGTTTTGGAAGTATATTCATACACGGGCATCCAGTTAATTATTTATATTTATGGAATCCCATTTGGAGCATAAGCCTTTACATCAGCTCCTCTTTAAGATACATCTTTAAGAAGCACGTGTCTTCAAACATTTGACCGCTTCGACATGTATGTCAGTGTGAGGCCGAGATTCTCCTGCCGCTCCAGGATGGTCAAGACTGATGGGCCTGGCCTACATAATTCATACGCTGTTACACAAAGCATGCAGTCAGCAACCCGCAGGCAGAGTGGTCACCCATAAACCTGTCGATTCAGTCCGAAACAAATGACCGCCATTCAGCCAGAGTCTTCAGAGACCAATTGCAGGGTTGGACTGGTGTGGTGGGACCAATCGGTTTAAAATGTACAACACAGAGGTCAACTGCACCAGCTGGACTACAGAGGGACTAATGGGGAGATGTTAGTTAACATAACAGGCTTTAAGCAAAGTGGCCCGATTTCTATATTTCACTTTTCAATAACAGAACCACACCAACACCAGAAAACTGACGAGCATTTGAGCTACATGCAAACACTACAGGGCCTCACAGGCTGAGCAGGACTGTGATTAAGTATTAATGAGGGAATAAAAAGGATTATGAAACACAGAGAGAGAGACAGAGAGAGAGAGAGAGAGAGAGAGAGAGAGAGAGAGAGAGAGAGAGAGAGAGAGACAAGGAGAGAATGGAGATGAAATTTGCTCATACTGGCCCGAGGTCAAAGCTCAACTTAAGCGGTTTCTCCGAGCTGAGAACGCTTGACCCTGAGGATGATCCTCAGCACACTCAGTCGATGAGGCCGAGCCTCCGTGACAAAGAGTGTGTGAGTGTGTGAGGCATTCTCCATGCTGAACTCATCACAACAGTGAGATGACATCACAGAAGGCCGGTAATTCAGAACAGTTGCAGTGCCCTGGCTTGGATCCAAACTGAAATAAAAGAACACCGAGAGCAGTGGAGCAAGACCTTATTACTCGCTAAACAAAGTGACTCAGTCACGTTCAAAAGGCCGCCTGAGCTCTGGCACTGGAAGGTGAGAAGAATCAGGTTACGGGTGAAGAACGAGTGCTGATGAGCTTATTCTGTTGCTTTTTTAACGGGAAGCCTGGAATGTGAGAGCTTTATTAGTGATGTCTGTACATCATCAGCCTCACGCTTTAGAAACGTAGCTCCACCTTGCTGGAGTACAGTAAGAGACTGCTGCCCGTCTGTTGGTGCTCGGTTTGTGTTCCTCTGGCCTTTATCAGTGGTCTATTTCCAACCTTGGCTGGGTATTTTTGGATTGTAGACCACACTCAATCTAGCAACAACACTGATATGCGCCTCATACACTCACACTGACACACACATTTGCATGCCAGCACAATGTCACTGTTGTGCTGAGACCGGTCCACCACCCAAGCGATGTGTAGTCATCAGCAGAGCTGTGGTGATGGTGAACAATGGCGAATGAGTAGAAGGGGTTGATTAGCTGTGCACCATTTAAGGCTACAGTGTGGAACTGTGAACCTACACTGGAAACGTTCATTCCAGCCCAGGCAAGAAGGGGAGACGGACGAGGAAGAGAAACGTATGCGGTGTTTTTGTGTGTGTATGCGAGTGTGTGTGTGTATGTTTTTTTCCGGGGGAGGGGAGGTTTGGTGTAAGTGTCCATGGCAAGGTTCTCTTTCCTCTCCCACCATCTGGCAAGCGCAGCCTAATTAATCTCACTAACGACCCACTTAATTCAAACAATTTAACAAATCTCCCACATCCTGATGCAGAAATTTTGAGAACGAGAGAGGGAGAGAGAGAGAGAGAGAGAGAGAGAGAGAGAGAGAGAGAGAGAGAGAGAGAGAGAGAAAGAGAAATTCTGATAACTGACCCAAGGTCTAGCCCTGCTGCCCTTAATAGCAGAGGGGAGGGGGGGGTTGGGGGGGAGGAGGGGGGCAGAAAGCACAAGTGTGAGTGAATGGAAGTGTGGAAGAACTTGACTGGCCACACAGAGTCCTGACCTCCACCCCATCCAGCACCTTTGGAATGGATGACCCAAAGTCTACCCCTGCTGCCCTTAACAGCTGAGGGAAGGGGGGGTGGGCAGAAAGTGAATGTATGAGTGCATGGAATCTATTCTTAATGTGAATACATCTATTCTTCATGTAATATAAGTCAGACCAGGAGGAGAAGGATGGAACCAGGCAAATCCTTTTATCCAAGCAGGGAGGGAAGCAAAGATGAAAGAGTTTCTGTAGTTTATAATTAAAGGAGGTTCAAACATAAACTAACCAAGCGTGATGCCTGGGAAAACATGTTTCCATCTGTAAGACAATCAGCCAGATTTCATTACGTTACTGAAGAAAGCATCCGCATCCAGAATACAAACACCAGCTCGCTCAAATGTGTGTGTGTGACACACACTCGCAGTTTGGTTACAGAGGAATGATCTTATCTGTCTAGCCCAGTTTATGAATTATGCTGTGGTGTGTAAATATTTCAAACACAGCAAAAACGTTTCGATAACTGCAGGAAAACTGACAGAAAGGCCACAGTCACGTCATGTGCATGCCCTTCTGCTCCGACCTTGGTGAGTTTCATCAAATATAACCGCATGACATTAAAAAAGAAGTTGCCTTTGGTTGGGAAGACTGCATGCAGCAAGTGGCAATCATGGTTAGGGAAAAAAGACCCTTCCAGTAGTCCTTAAGAACAACATTGTTCAACACCAAAAGTTACAGAGCCCTAGCGAAGACTTAAAACATCCCTGTGAGTGCAACTGGTTTAATGGTCCACAAGTGGAAAGTTCATGGAAGTACTGTTTATTGTCTCTGGGCAGGTGCGCCACTCACTAAAGCTATTGATAAGGAAGAAGCCAGCAGTCACTTGACAGGGTTGCAGAACAACCTGAAAGAAACTGGAACAACAGTTCCACTGAGAACAATAAGCAGCGGAGAAGGGACCACCATCATAATTGGCTGCTTCTCTGCAAATCATATCCGGCAGTGATGTACCAAGATATCAGAGACGAAATCTCATCTTTCTGACCAAGAAGGTATAGAACAAAACAAGCAAAAAAACCTTAAGAATGATTTGTAAAAACATAAAAAGGCTGATGCTTGGATGGCCTAGCCTCATTCCCACTGAAAATATATGGTGGGTTTTGAAATAGCCAGTCCAACAGAGGGACCCTCATAACCATGGGGAATTAAAACAGTTTGCCAAAAGGAACCGGCCAAAATTGAACTCCAGCACTGGAAAAATACAAATGACTTTTTCCCCCAGACATCTCAGAGCTGCAACTGCCAATGGCTTTAATGGCAGAAAATACCAGTTTTACTAATTAGTGGTGTCTGAATACTTTTTTCCTCCTTGCTGTACAACAGAGCCAAGCTAATAAACTGACTTACTCTATTCTTAATCCTCTGGGCACACTGTTTGAATGCTGAAAGGCTGCAGATCACTCATAAAGTCTGTACCCAGAACCTTCCTGGAGCCTTTGAGGTGGCACCATAGCTCTTCCTGCACAGGTCTCAAGCTGAATCCCAGCTCGCATGAAAAATGCATTTTCAAGTCATTTGTTTGCTTCGGTTTTCAAGCATCGTTGGCAGGCTGCTGAACTCTCCCAGACTCAGCCTTTCAAAGCAAGGCAAGGAATGCTGAAGCGACGCTTGTGCAACATTCGAAGAGCCGAGCGTAGGTTGCACAGTAGTTTGCGGGAGACGTGGGGGCATGTCTGTACATATTTACACACCAGATCAGGCATTTTAGCAAAAAGCAAACATTTCAGTCAGGAAAACAAAACACTCCCATGCTCCCATCGCCACTGCCCTGCTGTAATCTTGCATAAAGAATGCTGGGCCTTCAGTTTTAATCAGATTTTGCAGCATTATTTTTAAACCAGCCTGCAAAGCTGTAACACTGAAGTAAAACCCTATGGTGAATTTGCTTCTTGCTAGTGTTGCAACCAAATAATAAATGTATACCTCTCCAACTTGCACATGACTAAATCATTACACACTAAAACATCACACACTCGCCTTAAAGGGGCATTCCAACCTAGCACTGAATTTTGTATTTGGTTTTTGCTAGGCACTGTTCCATAGTGCAGCACTGCACTGATCAACTTTTAACCGCACTGACAGAATTTGTACCTTTTTGCATTGTAATGCTACAATATCCAGCAGGCATTCCGCAAACACATCATACAATCATGCATCCAGGAAATGTATAACAATTACAGAGGTACAGATGTTACAGGAAATCTGCAGCAATGAATAGCAGTTTTTTTCTTCATTAGAACAGCTACCATGAAAAAACCCACCAACAATCAGACATTCACCTCAAACTGTTTCCTCCCTCCTTCACCTGAAGAGGAGCTTTCCTAGTCTTTACACTGGAAAATCTCATTCTGGAGACACTTGTAGTACAACTATAGAAGACAAGTAGGAATATTTAGAACAAATCTAGCATTGGTTAATTTGTCGGTTTGGCTTGTAGGACCGGTAGCATCATGCCTAACACACTCAAATCTGCACAATTATTGTGATTTCTGACACTGCATGACATAATATCTATAAATACAGACTAAAGTACATAACAGAGATAAAATAGAATTATCTCTTTGTCTCTTAGAATTTGTCATACTTGAGCATGAATTTTGCACATAAAGTTCCCACAGCTATGAGCTTCTATTACCTGTTGACTTCGCTGGACTCACCGCAAAACTTAAAAAGGCACCAAAGTGATGTTAAACTACATCAGTGGGAGTGACACTCTACACATCACCACCAGGCATTTGAAGCGATTGCTTGTGCCTCATTAAATAAACAGGGCACTCTTATTTCTCCACAAATACAGTACTGTCTTAGGCACCTGAGAAAATTCTGTTTAAAAGCTGTTTCCTGCTGTACAGTGGTGTTAAGTTAGTTTTAAAACTCTTGCATTACAACAAATACAGACAACATTAATACAGTAAACTACATTAACACAGTAAACTACATTAACACAGTAAACTACACTAATACAGTACACTACATTAATACAGTAAACTACATTAATACAGTAAACTACATTAACGCAGTAAACTACATTAACACAGTAAACTAC
>JBBJLR010000034.1:16162854-16177495 GCA_037577145.1 Brachypetersius gabonensis
TGTCCCCTGTAGTTAGAGAATGGAAGTCGCTTTGGATAAAAGCGTCTGATAAATGCCATAAATGTAAATGTAAATGCGAACTAGCTATTCAGTTCAATACAGTGGATGGAAAAAGTGTATGTTTACCAAACCACACAAATCATGTAAAATAAGAAAGAAGAAAAAAATTACATCAGGCAAGAAATCACATTTTTATACATCACAGGCCATGTTAGGTAGCAGAGGTCAAAGAACCAGCCTCTGATGTGCCGACTGTAGGCTACTCTTCATTTACCCCATCACTGTTTCACCCATCAGTGTTTATATCACACTACTGAATGGTGAATTTGGAGGGTGTGAAATTACTGGGCCTGAACAGTTCCATTGTTTTTGCAGGTTTTAGTAGCATGATCAGAAGTCCACATTCATTTGTACTATTTACTGATACAATGTAGCTCGTTAGAGCTTAGAGTTTAGAGCTTCTAATCCTAATTTATTGAAAAACTAGACGGATTTACAATATAGAAGATTCCCAGCTGCTGGGATTATTGATGCACCAAATTACAGGGAATACAGAAGTTACACTGTTGTAACGTCAATTACAGGTTATCGTTTATATTGAATATGAGCTGATTCATCTCCTATAGCTTCACAACCACTTAAAATAGTGTATTATTCTGTCCAGACTGCATTCTGGAATCTTTTTGGAATATTAAAGGTCAGTCAAAGTTCTGTTTATTGCTGATATCTGCGATTCCTTCTGGAACAGGTAACTTGAGTTTTTTTTCTTTATCAGTTTGCTTGTATTAAAGATCTTTTTATTTACCTTATGCTTAGCATGTGAAATACATGTTGTTAGATAATAAAAAATAGACAAACGTACACATTTATCAATCTATTTATTTATTTATTAAAACAATGTAGTGCTTTTGAGACACATCATTTTGTGCCAATGTTTTTGGTCGATAAATGTAGTGTATGGAGTTTCACTTTAGGCTTTTAAATAAAAAAAAAGCGCAATAAAAAGAACAACGAAAGAGTAATAATAGAGAGAATGGAGTAAGAATATGTTCAACTTGTTTTTTTTTTTATCCCTCTCTCCCTCTCCACACACAGTTCAGTGTGTGGTGATCACTCACCTGTCCGTTCAGGTGACTGGCCCGTGACTCATGACTTGTTTTCATAATTCTTTAGTCCTCTACAATGCCTAAATCCAAAGTTAATCTTAACATTTAATCCTTCATTGGCCTGGATATTAAAACTGCTTAAAAGGGCTTATCATAAACATACACTGCAATATCGGAACGGATCTTATACTGGTGAAAGTCTACCAGTCATCACTGGTGTTTTGGTCCAAATACTTCTGCTCACCTTATGATCCGAAGCTGAAGCAAATCAGTAAAGATAAGAGAGATAAAATTCCTGCCTGATGTTTCTGGAAAGGTGTACAGCCTTAGTGCTAACTCAGCATGACACAGCACTTCAACTCTATCACTTAGTGAGCATGTATGTAAACACACACACACACACACACACACACAACCACATGGCGTAAGTGGGTTAGAGGAGCAGAGGCTGGCATTAGGATGTATTTAACTAACAGACACAGTATGTGATGCAGCAAATCACTCAGTATTTCCCTTCAAACGTGGCGATTGCATCAGACGGGAAAGTGGATTGAACCGGAATGATCTTGAAAAATCCAAGGGCCCAGATCCAAAAGTGCAGATTTGTTCAGACAAGGACTGGAATTCGTGCAGTGAATGTTCACACTACCAAAAACGAAATGAACCTTTCACTGAATGTAATTCTAGGAAGAACTGTGATGGCTCCAGATCATATTACTGGAACCTGATGCCTTTTGGGCCTTGGGCCCTGCTGTAATTTTCAGTTTTGTGAAGCGGTATTCGTTCAGATGTGCTGATTCAGTTGTGTGGTCGTGTTCGAGCCCATAGTTTTGTGGTGTTTAGCTGAATCCTGTTAAGCGCCCATCTGTCCCTGCAACTACAGCTCCTTTTCGCTGATGTAGTCTGTTTGGCCCATGTTGTCATACTTCTTAAGCCTGAAGTGCCTATAATTTGGACAGGCAGAGGCTGTCTGGCTCCTCAGAAACTTTGCCATAGATGCCACCATATTAAAGACCTCTTTCATAGCAGACACTTCCTGACAACTGGAATTTGATCTAATCAGCCAGTAACCACCTGCCTAATACTGCCCGGACTCCCCTTACACCACCAAAACAGCTCTGGCCCATCAAGGGACGGACATCAGGGCCTCTGAAGGTGTGGCTTAAGCTGTGTCCAAAAAGTGCACTTATTCACTATGTAGGGCACTATGTAGCGAGTCAGCCATTTTGTAGTGGTGTCCAAAATTTCAACCGTCAATTTCACCCACTAGTTGGGGGACATCGGCAGACTGGGCATTTGCTGATGTCAAGTTTGGGCCAAAACAAAATTATCTGGCCGGCTCAGAATTCCGTCTGCCGGCCCGGACCACAGCCTGCACACGCGACCCCACCCCCGCACATGAGACTGAACTACGAGACGTGTGTTAAATAGTCAAGATCCGGCGCTGCAGTTAATGAAAATGTAACATCCCGAGTGTCCAATATTAACCAAACATCACCTCCCCTTGTTCACTAGTTAGACCCCTACATAGCAAACACTATGTAGTGAACAAGTGCACTTTTCGGAGACAGCTTTGGTATCTGGCACCAAGGTTTTGGCAGCAGATCCTTCGAGTGCTGTAAGCTATAAGGTGGGGCCTCCATGAATCAGACTAGATCCAGAACATTTCACAGATGCTTGATCACAGTGAGAAAAGATATCACACTGTCAGTTACAGGTGTGGCTAGAGGGTTGCTGTACCACATTTTACACGAGGAATTAGACATTTTAGGCCCAGGTTAGAATGCCTTGTACTTCAGGCTGATCTGCTTTGTCTGACAACTGTGAGATTGTATTACACCCTGATCAGCCACAACATGAAAACCACATGTCTGATATTGTATTGGTCCCCTCTTGTGCCATCAAAACAGCTTTACTTGTTAAAGCATGGACTCCCCAAGTGCTCTAAAGGTGTGCTGTGGTATCTGGCACCCCATCTGTCCTGTCAAGCCACATGTAAAAGAAAACACAGTTAATCAGGCCTGGCAAGCTCCTTCCATTGCTCCATGGTCCAGTTCTGATGCTCCTGTCCCCAGTGTAGGCACTTTTAGACGTGAACAGTGGTTAGCATGGGCACTATGACTTTTCTGCAGCTGTGCAGCCCCATAGGTAGCAAAACATGATGCATTGTGTGTTCTGACATTGTTATAGCCTTAACTTTTAAGGCTTAACTTTTAAATGTTTGGCTTTAAGGTGCTCAAGCACCTGACCCATTTTGCATAGCTCCCTTTTTGGCAAACTTAATGCCCCCTTTTTACAAGAACTGGGTCATCAAAAGTTTTCAATGACCTCGGTTACATCTGACGAAAGATATTCATTAATACAGTAATACGCAAAGTTGTAAAAAGTATGTGGACACTCACACATCAATACGTGCATGTTAATTGTTCCAAAACTATTAGCATTAATATTGAGATGGTCTCCTTTTGAGGTCAGGGCTCTGCAGGTCAGTCAAGTTCTGCAAATGTTTCATTACAGATCAAGCAATCGGTTTTGAGGATCCCCTTTCTTAGCACTTAGAGATGACCAGGGTAGCTCTAAAACATACTTTTTGCTCTGTGGTACATGTTCAAAGTCAAAAGATCAAAAACATGCAGATAATCCAAAAACAACCCACAGTCCAATTCGTGGAGAACTCATCACACGAATGACAAGGAGTTAAAGAATCTGCTGATAATGTCCCAGATACCACAGCACACCTTCAGAGAGCTTGTGGAGTCCATGCTTTAACAAGTCAAGCTGTTTTAACAGCACAAGTGGGGCAGGTCCCTTAAGTTGAAGATGAGACAATGTCCTACTGTGTAAGATGGCTTTGAAGACCAGTCTGGACACACAAGTATCTTTGCAGGCCAGAGTAGAGGTTCAATTATTGGTTGAAACAAAGAGGTGGAATTAACCAAATCAGGTGATGCAACTTTGTTGGTAGAAAATGGATCAGTGGGATGTATTAGAAAATGGGTGTTGAATTTGAGGCCTGTAGGAAGCCCAGTGGAGGAGCGAGGAGCGAGCGGGCGGAGAGCGAGGAGCCTGCTCCCACGGGCCACGGCTGTAATCTTTGAATAAAACAGTGGTGCCGTATCTTTCTGACTGCTTGATGTTTTTTTTTTTTACTTAGAAAAAGTATCAGACTTAGGTTTTTGTTCCTAATACTCACCCGTAATTTACAGTGTGTATATTAAACCTTAGGTGAAAGCCACTTGTCGCAGTGTTTGTGAAGTTTTTCAGTCATCCATGTGGCTGAATTGTTTATGCTTAAGTTAAAGGTGACAAGTGGAAAGTTGTACTAACTTAACATCTACAAGATCATGTACAAGCTTTTTTATCAAATTTGAGTTAAAAAAGAAATCCCTCATATACACAATATGAACACAATTATTCCAATGAGAACTTTAATGGCAATGCATTCAAACACATGGACTAAAATATGCAGTTAGTCCCCTTTTCTGGAGCTATAACAGCTTCCACTGTTCTCTTCTTTCACAAGATTAAAGTGGATTTCTGTGGAAATTGTTGTCCATTCCTTCTGTGGAGCCTTTATAAGGTCAGGCACCTGATGTTGGAAGAGAAGGCCTGGCTGTCAATCTCCTTTCCAGTTCATCACAAAGGTATTGGATGTTGTTGCAGTCAGGGCTCTGTGTGGCCAGTCAAGTTCTTCCACACCGAACTCCTCCAGCATCTCTTTATGAAGCTTGCTGTGAACTGGAGCACTTTGTCATGCTGGAATAGAAAAGCATGGCATTGTCCGGAATGTTCTTGCTATGCTGAACCATTAAGACTGCCTTTCACCGGAAGTATGAGGCCTGGACAAAATCTTGAAAACAGGTGTGCCCCAATACTTTATGGGCACTGTGGCCTAGTGGTTAGGGAGTGGCCCCAGTGGTCAGAAGGTCATGGATTCAAATCCCAGGACTACTACTAGCCTCTCTGAGTTACCCTTGAACGAATTACGCATGGCTAAAAAGGGCCACTTTAAATTTGTCCACATATATATGGGGGTACATATAAAACACAAATCAGTTCTAGATAATTCTGCATTACAAGTGTCAGGCCATGGTGATCTCAGAGGGGGGAAATCCCAGTTTGGAAAGTGCTGTGTCATTCCACGGCCTTCAACAACCCCCTCTGTGTCGCCCCACCCAGTCCTGGTGTTGTTGAACCGCCTCGGATCACAATAACACGGCCTGAGCCGCTCAAGGAGCCGTTCGCCCTGCCCCTTTCCGGCTGTGTGCTGTATAAATGCCGCAGTGGCGCTGGAGCGCAGGAACAGAGGCGCACGGCTCTACGGGAGGAGGGACTCTCAGATCACCCGGTTCGGAGCGGACGAGAATTTTTTACTGCGCAACACACGCCAGAGGCCGAGTTCGTTTTTGGAGCAAAAAGACGCGAACATGTCTGTGACCGTCAAGGCTTACCTCCTCGGAAAGGAGGACTGTCATAAGGAGATTCGCCGCTTTGCCATCGACCAGGACGTCTCGACAAGTTTCGAGTACTTGAGTCGGAAGGTGGCGGATGTTTTTGCCAACCTCCGGAACGTCTCCTTCCAGATGTATTACAAAGGTACGGCTGGGTTTAGCTACTTTTCATCGTTGTTGTGTGTTTATGCTGGGAGTTCCGTCTGTGGTCTTCATGGCACTTTGGTCTGAGAGTGTTGTTCAGTAACCAGGCCTAAGTCCTGGTTTAGTCGTCTGTCACGGATCCCTAGTTGGTCAATGTCCCATTTTAAGACTAAGAAATAACCTTTAACTAACATTTATAAGCGGGCCAGGTTATTAAACTGGCCTCTTTAAATTTTGTTTAGTTAAAATGGAGCCTTGTCTTCCTCATAGTGTAGCGTATTATAAATTTAACTTGTGGTGCGTTTTTTAAATGACTAGTCAGTAAACTGGGCAGCCCAACTAAAGAAATAATATATTTAGATCACATTTCGGTTATTAAACTGGCCCCTTAAGTTTTATTTGGTTAAAGGGGTGCATTGCCCATGTAGCACATTATAATATCCCTGTAATTACAGTTTTTCAGGCTTGTGGTGTGTTTTTAACTGACTGGTCGGTAAACTGGGCAGTCCTTCGTGTTCATTGAGGCTTATTTGAAGCATGTAAACAGAAGCTCGGCTGAACAAACTTGTTCTTCCTCATAGCTTCTGGCATTGTGGACTCGACTCCACCTTCAGGCATAAAAAAGTAATTTCCTTCAGGGGAGAGTTTGAGAGGTCAATCCGAGATCTGGAGATGTTTACAGCAATCAAAGCTTTAGCTGGGGCTCTTTGGATGAACATCTGAATTAAACATGACATCCTCGGATATTCTGAACTGCTAAATAGTTTAGGATCTTACATAAACATTGAAAAAAATCTGTTATGAGTCAAAGTGTTACAGATCATTTGGAGGATACTCCACATTTATTCAAGCATGAAATCCCTGGACTGTTAAACCCATAATAATTCATTATTATTTTAAATGATAAAATACTTGTGATACAGAAAGAATACAGATTTTTTAAGTCTATATCAACTAAAAAAGCAAGGCTGTAGGTGATGTATTACAAAATAAAGGCTTGTTAGCATCACAAGGCTAACCTCTCCCTTTGTTCTTCTCTTGCTGTAGACGAGGATGGTGACATGATTGCCTTCTCTACTGACGATGAGCTCATGATGGGACTGACTCTGCTGAAGGACGACACTTTCCGCCTCTTCATCAAGGGTAAGTTGCATATAGATAGTTCTCTCTAATCTGAAGAAACTATTTTTCAAATCAGAAAAAACTTTAAAAAGTAAAATCAGATGAAGCTGAGGAGTTGTCAGACAACTTAACAGCTGTGCTGTTTTGTCCCATTCAGAAAAAAAGGAGCACAAGCGTGACTTCTCACCTCATGGGATGCCAGGGTTCCCCTTTGCCCATCCTCCGGGACCACATCACATGGGGCCACCTGGACACCATCATATGGGGCCTCCAGGACATCCTATGGGACCACCACCACATATGGGCCCACCTCATCACACTCCCATGGTTCACGCCGGTGTGACCTGTGATGGATGTGAGGGCCAGGTTGCTGGAACACGCTTCAAGTGCACCATGTGCCCAGATTATGACCTGTGCTCCACCTGCCAGGCCAAGGGGCTCCACAAGGAGCATCCACTGCTGCCCATTTTCCACCCCATGGCCAACATGTTCGAGGTAATTGTCAACCCTGATCAAAAAAGCTCTGTTTGGTTGTTGAATGGTACATTTACTTCACCACAAAGCTGGCTTCAGTCTCATAAAAGCTCTTCTTTCTTACACAGTGGTTCCCTCGTGGGAAATTTTGGCGCAAGATGAGGCACTGCATGTGGGCTGGTGCCCAAGCTCAGGCTCAGACTCAAAACCAGAGCCAGAACCAGAACCAAGACCAGGCCCAGCCTGGTCCATCTGGAACACAACCCAATTCCCAGGAGGCCAACTCTCAGAATGGACAGGCCCAAAACGGTACGTTCCTGATGCAACCAGACATTGCTCCAATCCAAAAGTTGGTTGTTTTGAGGGAAGAGTGAAGGAAGCAGACTATGCACACATATGACAAAAGTGAGCATTAGATTTAACTTTATTATGCAAAGATTGATAGAATCTCTCAACGAAGCCAGGACACTTTCAGAACACCCATGTGTTGAATACCTAGTGTAGTCTGTTAGCCGATGACTTTGAATTAGCACTGTCAATGCCATATTGAACTCTTCTGCTCATGGTAGGAAGCAAGTCAAGTGTAGCTGGATCACTTTTCACTGTTGGGTCTTTCATTAGATCCATCACCCCCATACCAAAACCACATCTGCTTTTCAACAGGAGTTTCTAGCTCTGCCCAGGCCAACATGGAGTACCTGAAGAACATTGGAGAGGGTGTGGCTGCCATGCTGAGCCCCCTCGGTAGGTGCCATGCCAATCACCAGGTCACATGAAAAAGCACTCCATGATAAAATGTCTCTTTTGCGTAAATCATATACTGCACATGCTAACAGAACGACTCTTGGTATATTTGTATAATAAATGAACTAATTTCTCCAAAGGCATAGATGTGGACATTGATGTCGAGCATGAAGGGAGAAGGGCCAAAGTAACACCAACTCCTCCTGCTTCAAGTGGACCGCCTAGTGCCCGGAGTGATGGTGGTTCAGGAGGCCTTCTTGCCAGAGGGGTGGAAGGAGGCCCAGTCAGTTCAAGCAGTGCTGGGAGTATGAATGAGGGCGCAAGAGTAAGTGAGCCATGTACAGAATGCCGGTCTGGTTGGACACAAAAATCATGAACTTGCATTCTTTTAAATATTGTTTTCAGTAAAACAAGCTACTTTTTTTTTTCTTCAGGATCAAAGTAATGATGAGGAATGGACCCATCTGAGCTCTAAGGAAGTGGATCCATCCACAGGTGAGCTGCAGTCCCTCAGGATGGAGGTGGATGGACAAGAGGTGGTGGAGGACCACCCCGCCCCCCTAAGCACCAACCCCGCCCCTAACCAAGGCCCCACTGGTCTACGTGAAGCTGCCCTATACCCACACCTGCCACAAGGTACTATGTCATAAAAGAGCAAAGACCATGTGAAGTTCTGTTCTTGTTTGTTCCATATAATATGTCAAAGTGTTAGCTTTTGTGTTTCCTTGTCCTACAAATGAATCATATTACTCACACAGACTCATCTTCCTTTTTTAGATGCAGACCCTCGGCTGGTGGAGTCCCTGTCTCAAATGTTGTCTATGGGCTTCACTGACGAAGGCGGCTGGCTGACCAGGCTGCTCCACACCAAGAACTACGACATTGGAGCTGCCCTGGACACCATCCAGTACTCCAAACAGCCTGGCCCACGAAAGTGAAAGGGCTGAGAAAAATAGGGGTCATATTTACAAATAATTTCAAACCCCCCCCTGGCTGACACTATAGCAATCTTTACCAGTTCTGCCTTTCCTAATAACATAACTAATTCCTTTCATACTGTTGGCAATATAAATTACTCAGGCATTTTGGATAACGCTGATTTCTAACTTTTATCAATATTTGTCTTTAATGAGATACAACTTGGCACTTTAACAGACTACATAAAACTAAAATTGTCACATGCTGGCTGTCATTTAATCCAAAAAGAACAGAGATATAATTGACTAATTCTGCATATTGGTAAAAATCATGGATAAAAAAAAAGATGTCTCACACAAATGTCTGTGTATGTCTGAAATGCAATTGTTGTTATAACATTTACTCATTAGACTACGGAGTATTTTTGTTAGTCACAATGAATAGGAATTTGTTATATTCCTTACTATCACATTTTCTTGTCCTGCCTGTCAAATAAAATGGAATATATATCTGCACAAACATTGGTTTGTCTGGGTTATTCTAGAGTACACGGGAGCAATGAGGTGTAAAACGATCTGTTCTTTGAAATTTTTAATTCTGGCTACATCCTGGGGGCCACAAAAATGGCAGGTTAAAATGAGTCATCAAAGTCCTCATCTGTATGGAACAATGTGCTGATAGAAAAAACAGGACACGGCCTTTTCGTAGGTGGTTGCTGAAGACACAGAGGGCTCTGAGAACCAGCAGCCTTTGACGCAAATGTAGAACTGTTGGAGGTCGTCCTAGTCATACATTGGCTCAGTTTCTCAAAAACACTCACACTCCTGTTGCATAGTTCAAGGCCCGGAGCTCTTGAACAAACACTTCCTTCCCTGCTCAAATGGCCTGTGTTTGTTTGCGTAACTGTGGATATAGACATCCCTGGACTTGGAGCAGGTGGTGAGCGGCCCACTTTAGCATCAGTCTGTGGAGAACTCGCTTGAGCACAGTGGTCAACTTCTGTCTCATCCTTGTCCTCTTCAACAGAGGCAGAGGGAAGAAACCTATTCCACTTAGAGCCTTCAGCTCTGGTGGACTTCTGACAAACGGAAGATGCATTCTTGGTATTTGTGGCAGGCACTGAAGAATAGTGATTGTAAGAAGTTGGCTCATGTGCTCCAGTGCATACACCCACAGCATTTGTATCAGTGTACACTTCATGTTTAGACCTTACTGACGCAGAAGGGGAAGTACAAACTGCTGATGGTTTTGGGCTTGTGTTCGTAAATGGAGACACTTTGGAGGAATGTTCCACCGATCTGGATAAGCTGCCACTCTGATGTGCCTGAAATAATAAGCCATTTAGTTTGGATGTTAATTTTAGAAAGTATTCCCTCACACCAATACGCCAGCACCCATAGTTTGGTCATGGGCCTAAAAGTCTACAATAGGAGTTTATCTATGTCCAGTGTGTCGTATTAACTGCTCCCACACACCCACAAAAAGCTTGTAAAACATAGTACTGTTTAGTACAGACCAGCCAATGTTTCACGATGATTTTTGGCATAGTGTAAAAAATACAGTAATCCAGTGGTGGCTGTAATACACTGAAGAAGAAAAAAAAAGTTATTTAAATGTGTACGAGTCTTTGCTCACTGCTAATGCTAAACGTTAATGCTAACGTTTTTTAAGCAATAAAGTATCCTGATTTATTTACCTTTACATTTTCTTTAAGGGTAATGCATTAAACTGAGAAAAAAGTGTTCTGGTAGCAGATTTGGAGGCATATTTAGGGTTTACAGTATAATAACAGGCATTTTTAGGCTTCACAATTTTTCACTATATTCACTATGTGCTCTTGGAACGCAAAACCTGCGAAATTACTGTATTCTCTTTCAAAAAGACATCACTTATTCACATTTACAGCCACAGTTTTTGTGATATTTCTGCACTGACATTCAATTTCAGTCTATTACTGGACAATTTAATAGACAGCAACACAACCACCAGTATAAGATATTTACCTGAAATGGCTTCTTGGGCCTCCAGTGAGCAGGATCAGTGTCAGTGTCCTCATCCTCATCAAATGTGTTTAAAGCATCTTTTAAAGCAAAGCTTTTCTTCCTCTTTTTGCTGGAAATTAAGATTAGATTAGATTAGATTCAGCTTTATTGTCATTACACATGTACAAGTACAGGGCAATGAAATGCAGTTTAGGTCTAACCAGAAGTGCTGTAAGCAGCAAGTGCAGGATAAAGGTAAAGGTTATAAGTTATGAGTTATAAGTTATGAGTATACATAAGGTGATCTGTACAGAATAATATTTACAGATGGATGTACAGTAGTATGAACATAATATACAGTTTGTATTAACTGTAATCAGGAATTACAAGTAGATGAACAATTTTAGATTGCTACAGTGATCATAAATATGCAATGATACGAACAAAATTTACAGTTTAATAATCTACAATCTCCGGGATTGACATATGTATAAAAATGTATTATCAGAAACTTACAAATGTATATGTGCAATGGATATAAACATTTACAAGTGGGTATGTGCAATGATTGTGCAAAAATATGCAAGATTAAATAGTACAACGGTTATCAGGAGTGTATGGGGGGGCAAAGGAGTTCAGTAAGGAGACAGCTCTGGGGAAAGAAGCTGTCCCTAAGTCTGCTGGTTCTTGTCTGGTGTAACCTGAAGCGTCTGCCCAAAGGCAGGAGAGAAAACAGTCCGTGGCAGGGTGAGAGGAGTCCTTGAGAATACTGCGTGCTCGACGCAGACAGTGTTTTCTCTGGATGTCCTCAATGGATGGAAGTGAAGTCCCTGTGATGCGCTGGGCAGTTTTCACCACCTGCTGCAGCGCCTTACGCTCAGCAACAGTGCAACTCCCGTACCACACTGTGACACAGCTGGTTAGGATGCTCTCTATTGTAGAGCGGTAGAAGTTCACCAGACGAACAATAACACTGAAATAACTTAATCTGAAAGAGATCTGACTCGTTTCCAGACCGAAGAGTAATCAGCTGCACTTTGTGCAAACACTGTTCCCGAGATAAGGTTGAACTGCAAAGTATAGAGATGGAACGATTTGCAACTGACTTTTGGTAAATATGCTGTGCATTAAAGTCCACTGGACTGACCTGATTTTACCACAACTTCTAAACCTCGCACTCTCTGTGTAAATATTGTCCTCATCTTCCTCACGTTCTTCATCTCTCAGCCCGTCATCTGTCTGATCCACATATTTGCTCCAACGGCTTACAGCCTGCACCTCGCCCTGAAGGGTAATGATGAAATTGAGACTTGTGCTGCTATCTTTAAAAAAGGACTGAAAAATGAACCACAAAACAAGCCATACCTGTTCCCCACAGCTTTGCTCTTCCTCACCAAAGTCATCCTCATTTCCACACTCCTTATTTTCCCTTTAAAGGAGGGTGGGACAGTCAGACTGGCAGAAATTTCAACATTACAAAATACAAGTTGTACACATAAACCATATTTAAGGATCTTATTTTAATCTATGTAGTTTTGGAAATCATACCTTCACTATAAATCCAAAACAGTGTGTTATCAAATGATTCCCTTACCACTGTGCCCAGGTTCTTTCCTGCTCTACCTCCAGCAGTTCTCCTCGCAAGGAATTCAACTTCTGAACATGGCGCCTACAGTCGGCACCCGATCCTCTCCCATATTCCTGCAGGAAGTCAAAACCAAAACTATGAAAACATGAACTAAATGTACTTCAAATCAATATAAAGGGCTACTTTCATACCTTTATGAGGGACTGTTTTTCTCCACACATCTTGCAGCTCCATTTTTGTATTTTTTTGACCTGTAAGAAAAACAATCTTACAGCTTAGTTGGAAAACAAACACTGAGTTTGCGACTAAGGTTGATGTCCCTCACTGCTGAGAATAGGTATTTTCTTGGCCTAATATCTGTTGACCTTAAAACTATTGAGACTCAGACGATTAGGGCAGTGATCTGTCTCTGTCAATTGGCTCTTTAACGAATTGCTTTATGTTGTTATGAGTTTGGCACCAGACTCTGTCTTCTCTCAGCCACTCTTACATGTAGTAGCTAAGTAGCTGCTGGACATTTGAAATGTGTTGAGAAAGGCCGGGCCACGTCAGGCTAAGCAGCAGTAAACCATTCGTGGTGGCCTTTACAACCAACCCCAGAGTTATAACATAACGAGGCAATGTAAACGCTTTGCAAATACACTATATGGACAAAAGTATTGGGACGCCTGCCCATTATAACCAACATAGACTTTAATATGGATCTGGTCCACCATTTGCAGCTATATCAGCTTCCACTCTTCTTGGAAAGCTTTTCACAAGTATGTGTTTGTTTGTGGGGAATTTGTGTCCATTCATTCTGTAGAGCATTTAGGAGGTCAGGGCACTGATGTTACAAAACATACAAAAGGTTCTTCCACAAAGTTAGAACCATGGCGCTGCCCAAAATTTCAAGGCATACAGAAGCATTAAAATTGCTCTTCAATGAAAGTGAGGGGCTAATTTCAAATCTTGCAAAACAAATGTGTCCCAATACTTTTGTTCATAGAGCGTAGTTTGTGTGTCAGAGCTGGGAATTAAATGACAACGGGGGCTTGTTCTTCACTTCCCAGAGCACAGCAGAGAGGTTTGCCTGGTAAAAAACAGACTAGAACTGTCTTTTAAAGAGTGTGTCCTCTTAAAAACAACTTGAATGTTACATCTGTTAGCTAACCGCTAATGCTGCAGCTCGTTTTAAAACAAAGGATTAGTTCGCTCTTACCTGCTGTACTTGAAACGTCTGACAAGAGAAACACCTCAGTACATGAAATTCCTGGCCCATGGTGGCATGTGTAAATAAAAATAATAAAAATAAATAACTAGTAAATAAAAGTTTTCAACGTGTAATTTCAGTCTGTAACTTCCAATTCCCGCGTTCCTACGTCACTACGTCACCTTGGTAATGTCGTCATGAAAGTGCGGGCCAGCGCCACCTATAGGTGAGATGATGACTGTGCATCATACAAACATGGAAAAACAGGCCCTCACAAACACAGCAGCTACAAATAAATGCAGTATAGTAACAGATTCTGTTGATAAGTAACAACTGTGAGTGTTAAAATGCAACTGAAGAACAAAACCCAGGCCACAATCAATGTTAAGGAAACACTTGTCTCTTTTCCTGCCGGTTTAATGATTTGTCTCACTCATGTAGTGTCAAATGTTGCTCTATTTATATCTAATGTGGGACATAATGCTGTACAACCGGCAATGTGGACATTCGTTTGATGTAGCCCTTCCTCCAGACCTTTTTCCGAGGGTGCAAATAATTCTGGACTAAAAATGTGGGCCTATACATCAGAATCAGAATATCCTTGTTGTCATTGTAACAGCAAAATAGGTGCAGTTCTTACGGTGTCAGAGAAATCTGAAAAGAAGTACTGAATAAAATAAAATAGATCAAACAGAGTACAATTAACCCTCTATGGCATGGTGTTGCCTTCAGCCAACAAACCATTATTTTGGCCCACCTACTGCCCCATTAAAAAATTAACAAAAAAGCATCACATTAAAAGTCTGATGATTAGTCTGGGACCATTAAAATTTGAAGTGGGTAGAGGTTTGACCTTTCGTCTGAGGGTGGAGCAATCCTTTTTCAGCCAATAGCTGGGTTGGACACACTGCTAGCAGAAG
>JBBJLR010000034.1:16192207-16207512 GCA_037577145.1 Brachypetersius gabonensis
ACACACACACACACACACACACACACACACACACACACACACACACACACACACACACACACACAGACAGACAGAGAGGCATCCAATGTAGTGTGCACATAGAAAACAAAGAGGACATAAAATCTGAGGTGCTGAGCAGCAATGGCGTTATCATTTTTCTTCTAGTTGTTACTGAAAAAGCTGAAGACATTTAACAGCTCAAAGTAGATTAAAAAGAGCTCTGGCATGAAAACTTCCAAAACATGATTATAAAAGGCACATTTGGCTTTGTCAGCCCTCTCTTGTGCAAATGGATATTGTCCCAAAAAAGCCGAATATGTATTTACATTATCTTACCCAATTTATTTACAATAATGGTTTTGAATAGAGAGGGAAAATACTTTTTGGGCCTGATTTGTAAATCTTTCAGAATTGCTTACTGCCTCGGCCCTAAAAAGACCATGTATATCATGATGGAACTGTTCCACTCACCAGTGAAGTTGAGGACCTCAGACCACTGTTTGCAAATATAAACTCGAATATCAGATCCTCCAACAGCCAGGTATGTTCCACTCTGATCAAACACCAAAGACTTCACCTGCAGGAGGAGGAGGAACGGGAGTGTTTAACGTGTGTATAAATTCATACATCAAGTGAACAGTTTACCAAACACCTAAACATGCTCAAAGTGACAGGATGCCAAACCTCATAATTATTGTCCAAGGTGATTGTCTTAAAGTTCTTTAGCTTTCTCAAATCCCACAGCTTCAGAGAGCTATCCTGAGCACCTGCAAGACGACAAATGCATGTGATCAAACACAAACAGAAAAGAAAAAGAAAGGGGGAACAAAGAGAAAGCCACACATCATTTACCAGTGGCCAGGTAGTATCCGTTCTCAGAAAAGGCAATGGCGGTGACTGGGCCAGAATGGCCAGGGAAGTTGGCCACGTTGGTTCTCTCCTTCAAATCCCAGATCTTGATCTGGGAGTCTGCTGTACCAGTGCCAAAGATCAGGCCATCAGGATGGAACTGAGCACAGGTCAGTGCTGGAAGCGGAGTAAAACGCAGTGAAATCGGTTGTTGATACCAAGATAAAATGCAGAGGCAGTAGAAGTTTTAAATGACTGTAGACAACATACCACATCCTGCAGTCTCATCCGTGACTTTAGTGAGAACGCGTCCGGTTTGGATATCGGAGAAGGCCCAGTACTAAAAAGAGCAACAAAGATCAAACTCCGCTATTCCACTAAAATGTATTTTAGCCTGTTGACCATAGCTAAATACTTGGAGTGTCACTCCTCTGAATACTGAACAAATCCTTGCAGTTGTTACCTGGTCCTCGGAGGAACTGAGCAGATAGTCTCCAGTAGCATGAAGGGACAGGCCAGTCACCCCGGCCTCATGAGCTCTAATAACCTGAACACAGTTGGTCCCTGAGACAGACCAAACACGGATAGTGCTGTCCGGGGATGCTGAAAACACCACAGACTGCAAAGAGGCAAACCAAACTGTGGTTAACCAAAGGTACAAAGGACAGACGGGAACATGGACAGACGGGAACGTATGTTTTGGGATCACAGAAAGACTTACCTCGGACGGATGGTAGATGACAGAGGTGACCTTCTTGGTGTGGCCTTTGAGTGTGGCCACAATCTGCTCCTCTCGGCGGTCAAACACCACCACATTCTTATCCGCTCCACCTGAAGGGAGAGAAAGTCAGGGTTAAAATGTATCTAATTGGAAACCCAAACGTTTCCGAATAAAAGTGTTGATAATCTTTTGAAATGTTACAAATAAACTGTCCTAGAAGTCCTAGATCAGCAGTCCATGTAAATCCAGCAAAATTCTAGCGCTTCTACCTGTGAGGACCTTGTTGGTATCTGTGGGGCAGAGATCCAGAGAAAGGATTCCAGGGATACTGGCACTGTGAAGACCCTAAACAGGGTAAGAATGAATTATTTACTGCAAGCTGCAATACAGGGTTATGTATATACATGTTTGCTCTGCTGGCCATACACACACAAACACACAACTCACAGCATGGGTGGCCACTTGGCGATACTTGCTGAGATCCTCAGCTCTAACAAGCTCCTCTGGCACCGTTTTTCCTCTCTGAGAAACAACACAACAGAAAATGTTCAGACTGAAGCTGCATGTACAAATATCAATACACAAGTGAACATGTAACACTTCATTAAATCGATCTCACAGGACTCCTTCATTACCTTCTTTCTCTCCGTTGTCAGGACAGTAGCCTTGTCTTGCAGCTAGTAAAAAAAAAGGGAAACAAAACTCTACTCATTTGTCCCATCAACAACACATTGGAGATATTCATACATCCAACAATAGCAAGAAGAGATTGTGGTCGAATAATTACCTTCTGTATAATCTCTGGAGTCATTCCCACTTGTTCACTGACCTCCATGGGTTCTCCACCTATACCCTGAGGAACACAGACAAGAACAACTCTACATATGAACATATGCATGCATTATAGAATATAAGAGTGCATAAAGAACACAGAACAACACTTTATTTAAATTAGATGGAGAAACTCTATGCAAATCACTGACCACAATTGCAGGCTGGGAGGCAGGTGCAGCCTGAGGAGCAACCAATCCAGCTTGAGGTTTGAGCGTGGCCAAGGCTGTACAAGCAAGTAATAAAGTCATTACAAACAGCAGTTCATTGATAGATGTAGCATCAGTGACCCTAATAATACTCAATATGGCAAATATATATTTATTACTGAAGACTACACAGGGCTCCAAAGGGTCGACAATGCAACTAAATTATTTATTTTGCCATTAGTTTTTCCATTCCAGTTGCTAATGGTGATCATCCTTCACAACCAGGACAAATTAAAATAATGTACAAGAAAAGTGAGATCTTATAATTTCTCTTTTTAAATGAGTTGGATCAGATCACTTAGAAGATCCGGCTCCTTTTGCTCCGAAACGCATAGACAGACAGGTAAACTGTGTTTGAGGGTAAACGGCTCTTCATTTCATACAAAAAATAAACATTAACTACACAAGAAACACTAGGTTTTTAAGGCTGTGTCGTGATTTCTTGTTTCGTTTTAACACTCTTTACATGGGGTATGACAATGCTTTTATTTATATCACATTTGACAGAGATGATGGCTCCTAAAAATAATAATTTGGCTCCTAAATATCTTGGGGGTTTTTTTTGTCTGAGGTCCTGCTAAACACAATACACATTATGATATTTAATTTTTCTGCAGTTTGATTAGTTAATCATTAAAAATGTTTTGAATCAATAGAGGAGTAAAACAGGACTGCAGCTGCACATCAATATCTTAAGTGTACTTCGGTTTTCAGGGTAAAAAGCTAGCAAGTCTATAAATTATTATTTAAAGACTACAGTTTATAACATCAACCTCTGCAGTTATCAGTGAGGTATTATAAACACTGAACTTGGCAAAATTCTAGCCATGAACCCTTTTTAAAGCCAAAAGTACATAGTTCTCACCCTCTCTGGCAGCAGTGACTTCTTTAGTGAGGCGAGCTATCACTCTGCAGGCAGCATCATGCTGGTAGAGTGCATGAGACAGCTCCTGACGTGTTGTCTGCAACTGCTGGCGCAGTGTAAAACTGTGCAGCATCACTGCATCCTAAGAGAGGAGACAGATTGTTAGTTTTTGGGCAATAAAAACAGTTATTCAGAGTGATAGAGAATTGCTGATGCAAGTTACTCACCCACTCATCTTGCAGTGATTTCAGAATTGCAGGGATACTGGTAGCAGAAGGCGGCTTCGGCCGAATAGGATGAGAGACTGTTTACAGACATAAAACGACAGGAAAAACTGAAAACTTTGATTCTTCATTAAGCATTAATGAATTAATGCATTAAGATTTGCTGCAGCTCTTACCTTTGATGTCAATGAGCTGCTCCTCAGACAGAGGCTGGCCGTTGATGGGGTCAGCACCATTCTCTGCGATGTATTTCTCAATGAGGCGACGTTCAAATACTTGATTGGAGACCGGAGACACACAAGGGTGCTCCGGTACCTCATTTGAGACTGCAGATGAGGAAGAAAGGATAAAACTTTAAAAAAAAAATAATAATAATTTATAAGTCCTTTAAACTATCTTGTATCCTGGCAATCTGAGGCGTTTTCTAGGTCCTTACAATATAATAATAATAATATAATATTTTGACAACCATAAAGAAAAATGATGTGTTGGTCTTCTTGTGGGGTGTAACAGTGATCACTCATTTCCAATGAAATGGTCTTGTTTACCAGTCATTACACTTACAACAACCTCCTCTCAAACTTAAACAGTGATATTAAAACCTCATACTAGGGCGGCCAAGTAGTTTGGGAGTTGTCCCTGCGATTAGAAGGCTGTGGGTTTGAATCCAAGGACTGCTAGTGGCACCACTGAGGCACCGTGCTCGGACTGTGTTCCTGACTACCCGCTGCTTCACTTGGTGAATGCAGAATAAGAATTCCCCACTGTGTGTTCATGTGTGACTAATGAGGAGGCACTTTACTTGATATCACTCCTAGACCTTATGTCACTTTGTGCGGCGTAATCGAACCCAGACAATGGAAAGAACGGCAAGCCAAACAATAAAACAAAAAATGGCAAGGCGTGCATAATTGCTTCTTGTGCACAAGAAGTATCTCGCCAATAATAGACACAGCTGCTCAGGAGTTGGTGCAGCCTCTCTTGTTGCAGGCGGCGCATGTGTATAAGAGGGCACTTGTACACACGCACAAGCAAAAAAACTCATGTGTTTAAATCTGAAGAGTCTGTCTCCAGACTCTCCGCTGAAACACCCCTCATTCAACTCGATTAAATGCCAGGTTGTGTTGTAGTACAGTAAATACCCCAATGCGCTGTGGATCAGTGCTGCAGGTCCTGAGCTGAACCTGTAACTAAACTGTAGTGAAGTGTGTGTGGAAGCCGGGTACCATGCTGTTAGCCAGCTAGCTAGCCTTACAAATTAAAATCGTCCGCAAATACCAGTTTCAACACAAAACACTAATCGTTGAGCGTCTAGGAGTTTGTACATGTGCAGATTAGCTAGATTAAAGATTTCTACCGCGAGAGTGTAAAAAGAGAAGAAACCCTGTTCAGGACAATTAGCTAAAGAAGCTAAGTCAGTTAGCAACCGTGGACTTACTTGCACAAACCAAAGACATGTTGGTCCCTCAGACTCGCCGCTGGTGTTTTAACTCCTACACCGAAACCCTGGAGCAGAAAGGGGCAGTTTCTCGATCCTGGAAGTGACTTCTGAACGAGATAAAAGACTGAAACCCGTCCCGCTCGGAACACGCTGGAGCTCCTGCCGCTCGAACAGCAGCGCGGTGCAGTGTGGGACAGGTCCTCCAGCAGCACAGAGACCAGAGAGAGGACAAACTTCAGTTTAGAGAAATATAAACATAGATGAATAGATCGATAGATTATTTTATTGCTTATTCTGCTTTTGCTTTCTTCTCTTGTTCTAATGAATTAAAATGTGGCATAGATATTGTGCAAACTATATTATCTTTATACAGATATGTACATAAATACATTTACAGTGTACTTTTTACATTACACTGTTGTATTGTAAAGCTTTTCATTCTATTGTTTATGCTGCTTTTGCTTTCTTCTCGATAATGAAACTGTAGAATTAAGTGTAATGACTAGCCTCTGTTCCACCCATCCTTCATTCACTTCCCCGGTCAGTTTTAATGTTATAGCTGATCAGTGTATTTTTGTATTAGTATTAAACTATTAAATAACCCGTAAAAACGGTTTAATAATGTAAAGTAGCCTAACCCTGCCAATGCAGAGCCTTCACTGTCTGAGAGAAGCGAAAGGGAAAAGAAGCCCTGTCCTTCACTTTTATTTTCTGCAATCATTTTTTCCACTTTCTCAGCATTAACATTATTATTCAGGTAATACAAATAGTTAATATTTTTACTGCTTAAAGAAACAATGCTTCTTTTGAGGAGGAATTCTCAAAAGGAATCAGAATTTAAAGTGTTGATCCCCAATGCATTTGACTTTCTACACCTTTTCTGAACGCCATTACTAGTTTTACATCAATATATACAGATCCTGAACTTCTAGTCTGGGCAAGTCTCGAATTTACAAAAAGTAAGGCAAACATTTTGTAATACATGACGAGAATTTTAAAGGTTGTTGGGTAGTTTCCATGGTTCTTTATGTCTAACAACATTAACAGAAATTATTAATATTCCTCCATTATTCACAATTGTTTTCACATTTATCATTTTCTTCCATTTTTTCATATTCACCATTTTCCTTAATATTATTACAAATTACTCTAATTGTTTTTTTCACATTCTTTTGTTTGTATGGCTGAATGCAATCTAATTCATAATGTTCCATCATCAAGTGTAAAACCTTTCCAGAAAAGTAGAGGCTCTCAGTAAAGCAAAGGGGGGACACATTTCCGATTAGTTCCAGCAATTTCAGAAGAAACACTGATGAACAAATGTCTTCAAACTAAAGACATACAGTGTATCAACAGTCTACTAGAGCCTAACTGAAAACAAAACATCTAGCAAAACCTTTAGAACAAGGACAAGTGTAATATCTAAGATTTATTGTGACACACATGATGAAAAGAAGACTTTTCATGTAAAATCTTTTCGTGCTGCACAAGTGATTTTAGCATGGTACGAAAATAAATGGCAATACACTACAAACTCACAGTTGGCAAAGCCATACAATTTGAAAATATAGACAATAAATACAGGCCTATAAAAACATTTCGGTTGTTTTTGCATCCAAGGCTCCGTGGTCCTTCGTTACTGTAAGGGTTGCTTTAGATCAAAGAGTCCAGTTCCTCCTTTCACAACTTTTCCCACAACCAAACAAGCGGAGGGCGAGTTCAACGTATCATAGGAACCTGTTTGGAAAAAAGTTAAGTGTTTACTATTCTAATGTTCTCCAAATTCATACAAAGCTATCATTCTTCATTCGCAGTCCTGCAGGGGCTGAGATCCAGCCTAGTTCTGTGATATTCTGTGATATTTTATTTCCTACTCAAGATAAGATTTTTTTATTAGACCCACAAGTGGGAAATTTGCTTCGTCACAGCTGAAAGTGGACAGTACAAAGTTAAGAGCAGCAAAAATTAAGAAAACAATAGAATAGAATAAAATACTACACCGACCGTTCAGTATGAAATGTTCACTAAAAATATAAATATACAAACACACATTCGAAACCTGTTAAGTAACAGACTAGACGTTTTTTTACCACTGACCCTCAACTGAATGGAACAGGTGAACTTTTTGTCACCTAAACTGTCTCCTATTCTTAATTTATTAACAACACAAAACAAAATCATACCAAACATGGTGGCTTGTTTCAAAAACTTGTAGCTGGTTTCAAAGGTCATCTGTTGCAATGGCGAGCTGTTGGACTGAATGCCATACCGGTTGAGAGGTTTGTACACCCCCTCAAAACACATGTAGTCGGCCACTAGAGAGAGATGACGTGGGTCTACCTCGATACCTGCATGGAGGAAAAGGGTAGCAGTGAAATGGGGTCACAGTCACACCCTGTTGAACTAAATAGAGCGTTGTGTACATTCTGACTTACCATAGACAGCAAACACATCTTTGATCTCCTTCTCAATGACCCTCAATGCAACTTCAATGCCGTATGTGCTGGCCATGGCGTGGATCTCATTTGAATACAAACGATTCAGGTCTAGAATCTAAAAACAAGAGAAAAAAATTCAGTTGAATTGGAACCACAACTTGTTTGCTGGGTATCGTATTATTGATCCTCCAGTTAATTCCTACATTTAACTGTTAAAGGAAAAGTACTCCAGAAAAAGAATCATCACTTTTTTGTTGTGCATGTTTTAGTTCTTTTTAGCTTCATGTCTGGCCTGTGGAAAACTGTAAGTGAGATTTTTCACTCAGTCAAATAAATGATCAATGCTTTGTTTTACAAATATCATGGCCTGCAAACAGTTGAATCCAATTTTACAGTGGAACTGTAGTAGGGGTTGCAGAACTTTAGTCAAAAATAAACCGTTCAGAAGTTCTCTCACAGCTATTTAGTTCCTGTGTACAAGTTTTACAGTGTATTGGTAAACAAACAACAGTTTATCAAGCTGAATGATGCCAAATATCTCTGCACTCCAATGATAAATAGACCCCAGAATAGGGAGGATATTGAGAACTGGCACCAAACTGGGTCATGTATGGTCAGTAACGAACTTTGATCACTGGAAGTGACAGAAGCAACAATCTGCACATCACCACCAGACATTTGTAGCTATTGTTTTTTCCTCATTATATACAAAGGAAACTCAGGAAACAATTTAGCTCGTTATTTGTCCAAAGAGTAATAAAATATCACAGAATCTTTTCACATCTTTTCATTTGATGGCTTTATTTTTTGCACCGAATTATAAGAGAACTATTAATTTTAGTATCAATATTGCATCAGTGTTGCAAAGTGTTGGAAAGATTTTAACGATACCCATCCCTACCTAGTCATTCTGTATTCAGTGTCATGCCCATATTAGAACGTCTGAGCCTAAGCTGATTTCTACATTGGGCGAAACATTTATTTTCCAAAACGCTTCTATTACACCCTGTGGTGAACAAAAATGCATCAAATCCCCTTTAATTTGGGATAATTTACTCCTGATAATTTACTCACTTTACTTTATGAACTTCTACATCATTAAGCAATTGAAAACTGAATACTGTACATGTAAGTAACCACTTCAGCAAACAGGATTGGGATCAACAAACACTACACATGAACTCGTGAGTTTTACCTAAATGTGGTACTAAAGTTACTTGGGCAGCAGCAGTAGGTTACAAGATAATAATAATAATAATACATTTTATTTGAGGGCGCCTTTCTAAAACCCAAGGTCAAGGTAAGTTAACTCATAACACATTGGTGCTATTTAAAAGTAAATGTATTTTTATGCAGCATTATTTCAATGTGCAGGGGTTCTACCTTTACGTATTATTACAAGTAAACAACCCAATAATATAAAAAACGTAACAAATGTCCATGCCACAGGGACATTTAAAAACAACATTCATTGTTTTTTTTATAAAAAAACAAGTAGTTTATCCACTAATAAAGTACTTTGTGCCTTCTGTACCTTTCCCTGCCTGTTCACTACTATCTAATCACTATTTTATTACTAAAATTTTAACCAACTAGTTGCTGCAGCCGCTGCTGTTCAATAAGAGGGACTGTATCTTAATAACAGATTAATAAGAGAGTGTATCTTAATCAAGGATTTTAAACACAGGTCCCTGTCCTAGAAAGAAAAATGCACATATACTAAGGATGGTTTCATCTGAAGTGGACTTACATGTCCATGTCTGAACATCTCATGCATGTTGATACCCTCTGTATTTAGAACCAGCTCTTTGGTGCCATTCTTCTTGGTCACATCATTGAGTAAGCAACGGGTGATGCCTTTGGTTTCCATCACCACTGCAGCCTGAGCCTGTGCTACTACTAATGAAGTCAAGTCAAAGTGCACTTTGCTAACTGGTAGGACGAGGGTGACCTGGAAGAAAAAATAAATGCAACATGGTGGAAAGAGCATAATGAAAACTAACAAAGCTATACAGTAAAAAAAAACAAAAAAAACCACCCCCCACTTTCAAATGTAATTTGTCAGTAATCAAACATCTTAGTGACCAACCTACAAACATAATGCACATACCTCACACCACAGGCTGTTTTCCTGGTCATATTTGTAGTCTTCAATGCTGGAGTGGATTTTTAGCACATTGTTCACTCTCGCTGAGTCCTGCGTTTCCTCGGCCTGGTTCTGGCTGCTGGACGACTCAAACGTTGTGGACGGTGAAGACTTTCGAAGCCTCTCCTCATCATCATCAGATGCCAGCTGCTCGGTTCCTTCTGCCTCTTCCTCTCGGTCTTCATCTATGTTTTCTTCACCCTCTTCACTCTCATAGTCAACCTGCAACTCACAAAAGTAGTTGTAACACTTTGTTGGTGACTTTGCAAAAGAGTGCATAATTTGCTCTCTTCAGCGAATCTTCCCTTTATGTAAAAGAATCTTCAAATGTGATTGTTGAAATACTAATGTTGATAGAAAAAATGAACATTTTTTCATTTTTTCTTGATAGAAAAAATGATAGAAAAAATGATAGAATGATAGAAATGATAGAAAAAATGATAGAAAAAATGAACACCTCCTCCTCCTGCTTCTCTTTCCTCTTGGCATCACTGGCATCTGCATCCCCTTCGTTTGCTTCATCATCAACCACTCTGGCCTCCTCTGCATCACCATCTTCATTGTCCTGGAAAACACCATGTATGGTTACTAGGTCTGGGGTGATAGAACAACAATAGTTATTTAAATTAAACTATTTATATGTGCTAACAATGCTAAAAGTTGGCTTTTTAAAATTTCATCTGCATTTTTCAGCATTTCAGCATATTTCTTATGAAATAGATATATAGTCAATTCAGTAAATCATCTTAAACCTACCGGCCTGGCTGAGGAGTCCCCTACATCTCTATCAGTATCTTTTGATGTGGCCTTTCGTGTGTTTACTTTATTTAAAGAGGCCAGTTTGGCACTCAGCTTCTTGATGGCTTCAAGTATTAAACAGACGAACCTGTAGAAAAACCACAAAAATATCAAAAAGGTGGAAAAGCTTCTAAGAGGTTAAAAGAACTCCTGCTGTAGCATTAGCTCATAATCACATATCTGATTAAATGTGGTGTCTCAAGAACATCGTAATGAATGTCAAGCTCACTTCTCTTCCATGAAGTGAAGGATCTGTTCTGGCGACAGCAACTTATCCTGTTGGTAGCGTTCTGGAGGCAGGAAGTGGAACGTGATGGTGAAGACCCGATTCTTGATTCTTTTGCCTTCTATGCGAAGTGTCTCCTCCACATCTACTTTGTGCAAAACCTGCAGATTGAATTTGAATTGCACCCTTAGATTTTCATTTGTCACCATGTCTAGCTAATTTTACTTAACTGAGATTATACTAACGGGTCCCAATAGGCCATCATTTTTGCTTCTGGATGAAATAATCCATTAGATGAATGTTTGTACCTCGGCCAGGAAGACACGTGTGAGCTGCTTCCGCAGAGTCTTCACTCGCTTCACAGCTTTTCTGCTGTTTAACACAGGAATGCTCATCATGGGAGTCTTGATGTTGGAGCTAGCAATCATGAGAATTTCACGCAACCTGGCATACACAGAACATGCATACTTATCAATTTTTACATACTTATCAATTTTACAGTGGTCAGGGAATCTTTTTTGTAGTTACTGAGTAATAATCCTACAGCCTAAAAAAGTAATTCAGGCTTAACTTCGGAGGAATCAAAAGCACTTCAGTCTGTGATATAATGATATTCAAATAAATAAAAAAGGCTGAAAGTGACAGACCTGGGAATTCCCAGCGTCACATTCATCTCTCCTCTGCCGGCAAAGTGGAAGGTGTTGAGAGTCATCTGTGTTGAGGGTTCTCCAATGCTCTGGGCAGCCAACAGCCCCACAGCCTCTCCTGGATCACATAATGCTCTCTGCCACTTCAGATGCAAGAGATGCTTTAACCTGCACATATATGCACACGCTATGAAATTAAGTAGTAATTCTAATGCAAGTTAACCCATATGAAAGACACACTGTGTAGTAATGTGGCTCTACATGACGGGTATTAGAGGATCCTGCAATAAGCTATGAGCAGTAATCTAAGAGCTCCAGTTCGGATAACTGGAGATGTCTGTAATCATACTGTGTAATTAGACAAGGTAATTGGATTTAAGCAATGCATTAAAAAGCATTATTGACCCATGCAGTGATGAAAAGCTTATATCCTCACCTGTCGCTGTCAAGTGTTTCTGACACAGTATCAAATTCCTGCTTGACATTCAACTGACCGAGGTAGGCGCCAACGATGGAATCAAACGTCTCAGACACAGAACCAAAAGAAATATCTGGTCGAAAAATAGATACACAGGGATCCGGGCAGCGGGACGTCTTCTTCAGATACTTAAATTGGCTGGCATCCTCCATAGCTCTCCATTTCTCGATCAACTGTGACAAAAGAAAAATATTCAACTCCATATGCCTTAGTCCGAATCCACTGTATGGAAGTGAACTGGTACAACAAATACACATTTAAACACAAAACAGACTAAGTACCCGTAGAGTGACTGCAGCTCTTCCATCTGCTAAATCTCCAGACAGTCCTTCGGCCTCAGCCCTCATCTTTCCCAGTTTCTTCTGTGAGAAAAGCATGAAGGCACCATTCCTGGGCGATGCATGATCATGCTTGGCCTTCCACTTTTTGATGGCTTGAAAGTGACTTGCAACCGCCTTCGGGTCCAGTTTTGCAAGCACTTCATCTAAACATTTAGACTTTCTAATAACCTTTAATAGAAATAAGCAATATCATATTTCTGCAACTTCAGACGACATTTACAGCAGTTTATAGTTCAAGACAACTAAATATTAACAACATTATAACACAAAAACAGTATGATGCAAAACGTATAGTGGTTTTTGCTCCAAGATACCAAATATTTATTTTAAAAACACCAGCAATAATACAAATGCTAAATTGTTTCTAAGAAAAGCTTAATTCAGAGTGTGAATGGTTTCAGGTGCAGTGCAGGAGAGAATGTCTGTGTGCTTTTTGTGTGTAATCCTAACATTGACTACATCAATTTTAAAAATGTCCTTCCCTACCTCATAATTCTCTTTGATGAAGGGGAACTGGCGTGGCTGCAGGAACTGAGTTTTGGGTATGTCCAAGCCATCTTCTCCATAGAGGAACTGCACCACACTGCCATCGCTGTCCCTTACTGTCAGATCATACTGGACCACTAGTCCCTCCAGGTGCTTTATTACACATCTACAGTAATTCAAAACGGTATGAATTCTATTGCAAAGTGAAAAAGATATGAATTCTATTGCAAACTTCAGGTCACCAGCTAGACTGCTGTCACTACTAGCCCTTTTACCTGCTATTCGGTTTTACCCTATTAAAGATTTTGGCTGAATCAAGTGAATCTTTGTACTCCTTCAATGGCAGGACATGGAGCAGAATTTAGTGCCCTCTCAGCTCTAATTTACATTTGCATGTGTTACAGCGGGAAAACACAATGCTGTAGAGGATCCTGTACCCCTGCAGGATTTAAGCTGCTGACTCTTGTTATGTCCAAGACAAACAAACACAGTAATAGATACTACACTGACCGCATGACTCGGATAACCTTACCTCTGCAGATAACCAGAACGACTTGTTTTCACAGCAGTGTCTACAAGACCCTCACGCCCAGCCATACAGTGGAAAAAGAACTCCTGAAAACATCAACAGAAGTTACTATAATCAGAATCGATCAATTTCTAACAATCTGCAACATAAGAGCACTCTAAAGTGCATCATCACAACATGATGAATAAGCTTATATTGGATTTCTGCTTTGTATACTGCAGGGAGGTACTTTTCTGTTGAACTGAACTCACTGGTGGTTTGATCCCAGTAAGAAACCTGCCCGTTACAAAGCCTCCAGAGCGAGGCGCTGGGTCGTATGGTTGGAAGCAGGGCAGGGATTTCCCAGAAGGCATCAAGGGAGGTCGACGACCTTCTAACTCGATCTGACCCAACAGACATGAGATCTGAAATCACAGAGTCAGAGAAAACAAGGGATATATATAAACCCTTAGGGGGGTGCTAGAGAACAGGGTGCGCACAATTTTGTCTGCACTGAGGCTACCAAAATTATATTTTTACACATTTAAATTCTTAAAATCCCATTGTCTGAGAAATGTATGTGTGTGTGTGTGTGTGTGTATATATATATATAAGAGTACAAGAACAAAAACCTACAACCGTTGAATTGCCCAGTTTTTCAATATAAGTTCAGATATATGCAACAGATACACAATTTAGAAGGAAAGTGTTAATATCATTAACTTGCTTTCTTGCTTAAGCAAAGGAAATCGTCAAAGCTACTAAAAGTTTATTTAAGGTGGATCACCTGCATTGTATTGACAGTAGAACCTTTGGCTCCTGACTGCACCATCAGCTGAAGGTTGTTCTCAGGAAATGATCGATGGAGGCCGAGTGGCATGCATACCTTCAAAGACACAGAGGACAGAATTCTCCAACATGAAAGCCTTTAGCACTTAATCAAGACAACAAAATACTGAAAGATTTTACTGCGGACCGTAACAGCAGAATAAGAAACACAGAAAGGGAAATACCTTGTTGATGTTGTTGTTGACTTGATTGACCTCTTCTTTGAATTTGAGGTCGACCATATTAAAGTCACGCTGGTCTATATTCAGATGGGCATCCTGCCAGAGGTCTCTGCCTTCACTCTCATCAGCAGTGGCAGGCAGGTTGAAGGTGGCCCGGAGAGCCTGACAAAGGCAGTCAGAAAACGGATGAAACAGACATCAACCCATTCAACTCCTCAAAATGAATATCTTATACAGACCAGTTATACAGACCAGTTTTCCTCTGACTCTTATTCCTGTACAGGCAAAGTGTAAGTGGCCTAAATGGCTACATTTTAGCATTAAGGTGGAGCGACCATGCAAAAACCTTTTTGCCTAAAAACTGCATTAAACCCTTTGTTCTTATTCAAAAGCCTAGTCGGCTTTGGCTTCACACACTGAAGCACTTAAACACAATTATTATGTTTTTCCTTCATGTGTGTTTTTTCATAAAACGATTAGATCTGCTCCTCAGTCTATTATTTGTGACAAAAGCTTAAACATTGGGCACCTTGTATTTTGGTAAATCATGCAGTTATAAATGTTTTAGACAGGATACATAATTAAAAAAGTTACTACAACAGAATCATGCTAAATACATGTTATTTTTACCTTAATATACACCCTTTAAATTAATAAATAAAATACGATGAATAATACAGAACGGGTTGTACAGTAGTGCAATGTTTAGTGCTGTATCCTCCCGGCTGGGGAATGCCATGTCTACTCTGTGTGAAATTTGTATGTTCTTCCCATGTCTGCCTGGGTTTCTGCTGGGAGTTCCAGTTTCCTCCCACAGTACAAAGACACATATGTGAATCGGAAATGCTAAATTGCCTGTAGGTGCAACTGTGTTTGTCTGTGTATCAGCCTTGCGATAGACTGGTGAGATGTCCAGGCTAGGACTACTTTTGTCCTTTAACCTCATTCTCCAGCATCCTGCATGAACCTGGTTAGAACAAGCTTCTTTAAAAACAAATGTATAAAACATCTTGTTACGGCTAGCGATGTGAATCAGGGTTCAGATGTAAGACTACTCATAAATGAAGAGTGAGGTGGCAAGGTGTCC
>JBBJLR010000034.1:16207612-16224586 GCA_037577145.1 Brachypetersius gabonensis
TAGACCGTGTTCCACTCACTTTGTCCCTCGATCTGAGGATACCATTTCCGCACTAAAACCTCGTTTAGCAACAAATACTGGCACGATTTGGAATCTTCTTGATTCCTCACAGTCACTGTTGCTGGCTGATGTTTTGCCATTCTCTGGTTCCACGTTTTGTAATTCACATGTGTTTGCACAAAGGATAGAGATGGGAATTGTAAAAATCCCGTTACACAATGTAGACTTGAGTTCTGAGCTAGTATCCGGTGTTGTTCATGTAGGGGTTTGTGAACGTTTACCAGTATCCGGTATTAGTATGATATTGGGTAATGACTGACCTTCACCCCACATTTGACGGATCCTTTGATGATTTCTGTCCTTTCTTTATTGGCCTTGTTTTTCACCAAAATGTCTTCCACACCTTTTAAAATAAAAAAAATAGACATATGGCGATTAAAAAAAAACAAACAACTGAACCCCAACAGTTAGTCGGTTATATGAAATCTGGCTGTGGGGTGGCTTGGTTCTTACCCATGGTAAACCCACGGTACAGCTGCAGGTATGCAGTGAAGAGGCGAGCCAAGCAGCTGAGCAGCTTGCCGCTGGTTTCTCCTCCATACAGCTCATAGCAGCAGTGCACCAAGCCGTATGCTGAGCTTCCATAGTGAGCTTTGTCAAGCACGCCCACCAGTAACTCGCCCTGACGAATAACCACCTGGACAGACACCATTCCACATTTAATTCCAAAAGACAACCACCTATTTTTCCAAACCACCATTAATCCAGCACTCAAGTAGCAATTCTGTCACCTGAGAGTCACACATGGAGTCAGGCTGGTAGCCTTGCACTGGTCGAGGGTGCTCTTTCAGCCAAGCCTTACTGGGGATCTTAGCCTTTCCTGTAAGGTTCAGTGGGATGTGGTTCTCTGGGATGACATTCAGCAACAAGGTGGACACAACCTTTCAGAAAAAGAAATAAAAGTGTTAAAATTCACTGCAATGTCAGTATTGCATTAACTGAATTCAGACTGAGGTCCTTCAGAGGCGCACTAATAAAAAAAATGGACAAAGCGAAGACAC
Organism: Brachypetersius gabonensis; assembly: GCA_037577145.1. Classification (NCBI taxonomy): domain Eukaryota; kingdom Metazoa; phylum Chordata; class Actinopteri; order Characiformes; family Alestidae; genus Brachypetersius; species Brachypetersius gabonensis. Next base: position 16,208,674 of record JBBJLR010000034.1, read on the forward strand.
CTGTTTGCCAGTCCAAAGCATCTGGGGTTTGATGATGGCAGGAGCAAGCAGCTTGATTCTGCCATTTTTGTCAGTGAGGCCTCTGTAGACAAGCTCCATGTACTTGTCTCGTGTGAAGAAGCATCCGCGGATGGTCATGCTGGTGCCTGACACCATGTGGTCCTGGATTAGACCAGCTAAGGGCTTTCCATCCTGCAGAAGAGTAGGAAAGAATGAAGCTTACTATGCAAATCAAACTCAAGAACGCATCCAACATGATGAATAATCAATATCAATAATGATACATTACAGGCTTTTCACACTGATAATACCCATTTTTTCATTAAATGATGTCCTGTTCTTCACTCTGTTGTTAGAAGTCTTGGAATCCAAACAATTGCTACTTTGGTAGATCAGGTGTTTATTTACATGTTACATATAACAACAGAAAATGCCTTTGGTTTTCTTTTGGGTTTCAAAATACAAATGATGAATGATTATCGATCCCTAATATGAAGTAAAAAACGAAAAAAAGCGCCTCTAATTAGCAACAAAACACAGAGCAATCATCTAATCCTACTACTGAACACTCAAATCCTTGTCACCAATACCAATTTTATTTTAATAAAACCACCTGCAAATTGACTTGACACATAAACATCATTTAAATCACCAAAACATATATCATTCGCAGTGAGGTCCAAGACTTACCTTGGGCACCAAGTACTGCTGGTCTGTGCTGACAAGTGTGTACGCCTCAGCCCGGGCCAACTCGCTCTGGGGAAAATGTGCATTCATCTCATCGCCATCAAAGTCGGCGTTGTAGGCCTTGCAGTTGGCGTAGTGCAGCCTGAGCACCTTCTCACCTGGGAGGATGCGCGCAGTGTGTGCCTGAATTGAAGGCCTGTGCAGCGTGGGCTGCCGGTTAAGGAGAAGCACATCTCCATTTTTTATGTGTCGATTCACCTATGATGCAGTAAGAGAAAAAATAAAGATTCCTCCCACAAACAATGTAGTGCTTATATAATATAATCCCTATATTATATATGTATATCTACAATATACACCAGAAATCACAAAACTGGAATTCCAATTATTACACTATTTTTTTTTCAATATAATCCAACCCTGGCTGAGTTTGTCCATTCCTTATGGTTACTCACAATCTTCATAGACATGCGATGCAGGCCCGTACTGGGTGTCAGGAGCTGCTTAGCAATGGCCTCTCTCTGGGTCAGGTTGGTGCTGCTGAGGATGGTGCGTGAACCGTCCTCATTGATCACCATGGAAGCGCCCGGGTGCACGCTGGGCCCGTTGAGCACAGCTTGCCGCAACTCCTTCACGTTCCAGGGTGTGACTGGCTGTGGGTAAGTCAGCCTGGTGGCAAACACCTGAATTTGGGGTGGGACATCATTCACAGCACTTAGCTGCACACTCAAAATGTTGGTACACTTCTTAAACTGTGCAGTCATGGATGTATTATATCAATTATATTGATTAGGATTTTAGAATTGATAAATACGGAAAAGTTAAAAAAAACATTTGTGTTTGACAGCAGTAATACAGAATAATCAATAATCAATACACAGAAAAGACTGACAAATTTGAATACAGTGACACGCACAAAATACAAGCTCATGGTTGTGAGAATCCTTTGAGTGATGTACACAAAAGGACCTCAACAGCACATCCTTGTGGATAATGACTGGAAGTTCAGATCTTTTTCTGACTCGGACCATTGAACCTTATTTTGTAAAAAAGAAATAATCTTTTTTTTTAAGATATTTATTCACTTTATTTATCAGATGTACTAGTATGACGACAGAAAGAACACTCCAAGAGCAACATGGTTTGCTTGCCCTGGTAAAATATTTTGTATTATATTTTTGGACCACAGCCTATTGAGTTATTTAGTTAAAATTAATGACTACTGACTACCTGCATACCATATTTATGACTGTAAGAACAAATCTGAATTTTAAGACAATTAATCAAGAACATACATTTTATTAGATTAAGTTTTGAAACCTAGTAATCAATTTTACCAGTGAAATGTTTGGATAATACAAAAAAAATGTGTTACCATAGGTATTCCAATCTCATTGGTGCCGATGTACATGTCTGGACAAATAACTGAACGAGCAGCAAAGTCCACTCGTTTTCCCATCATGTGCTTCCTGAATAGCCCTTCCTTTTTCTCCAAGAGCTGACAAAAACACAAAGAGCGTCACGCAATTGCCCAAATGTAAAGTATCAGATTAATTAAATCTAGCAAGAATAAATGAACCAGTGATGTTTAGGAGAATGTTTATTCTAGACAGAAATAAGGGAAAAAAAGTGAAAAATAATATACCTGGCGGATTCCAGGAAACTTTTCAGACGTTAACTTATCCATTTCACTGTCAAACACGATGTTGACGTGACTCTGTAAGCGGATCCAGACATTGTACAGTTTGTCTGGGAGGGTGAGCCCAGTCAGGCCGGTTAAAAACGCCTGGTCAGTCTGACTGATCTCTGCCGTCTCACTGGGCTGGAAAGATCATAAAGAACATTAAATCACAATGACTACGAGTTATTAATATGTTTTTAGTCTCAAGAAACAAGGCAATAGCTTTAATTACAGTGCTTTGATACATCATCAGGGCCAGGTGTTGTGCCCACAGGTACAGAGCCTTACCTCCTCCACCTCTGTCTCAGTACCCTCTATCTTCTTGGCTTTTTCAGCCGCGATGAGAGCGAGCAGTTTCTGAATGATGATGTTGTCTTTGATCACTGCCTGCATATTCACTGTCTGACCATTGGTAAACATCTGGTCTCCCAAACGATTAATAGGTCGAAACCTGGTCCACACAGAAAGTCAGCATTAACACAAACAATTAGCACGAGGCAGCAAGAGACACTGAAGAGAACACTTGCAGTGGGAAGGCCTACCTGCATGGAGGAACCATTATTAAGTCTAAAAAGAACATATCTGGGCTAAAACCCCTGGGACTGTTCATTGCCAGGCCTGAGAATAAGTGCTTCAAGAAAAAACCTAAAAATAAAAAGATAGGAAAGCAATTCAATGCTCAAAGGTTAGGACAATTTCTCAGTTATGCAATATAAAGGTTCTCCTTGACTTCACCAAAACTTACAATACAAAATGTATTCTTATTCAAATTTGAACTTTTACGCTGATAAGAAATCGGATTTACTGCAGTGTATAACGATTCATTTCAAAATTTTAATTGGGTAAACTTAAGTGAATCTTACCCTCTTTTTCCCATAGTTTGACAACATGCTCTCGGGCCGAGCTTGGAGGTAGGTATCCATGTTTACACATGTTGACATCCTCTAGGAAATTAAATTAACATCTCAATAAACCTCCAACAGGTATGAGAGCTGCATTTCAGCATGAACCAACCAAAAAACAGTGACTTGCCAATATAAAAGGCAAACAAACCTTCCTCTCCAGCGTCATCTTTTCCAACTGAACGTGTGACAATCAGCTTGCTGTTATGCTCCCGACGTACTGATGCTTTGCTAGACCTTCGTAAAAACAAATATTGAAATGTTAAAAGTACTCCTACAGGCCAAATTAAAGTAACCATTACATCAGAGACAAAATAAAATACATTACAGTCCTTACAGGCAATTGGGGCATCTTTTCGACGCCATGCGGCTCCTCCAAAATTCACCAATTAGGCTGGTTTTCAACTCACAAATATGCTTGATCTGAAATCATCAATTTAGGCACCGGCCAAAGAAACAAACCAAAAGAATGAATGTCAACATGTTAACTTTGACATGAAATCATATAGACTAAAATACATACAAGTCAATGATTATTACATACAGGTGCAGAGCCATAGTTGTGTTTGTTGGCTTTGAGAATGGGTGCACTAAATTTCTCCAAAGCCTCTTGGATTTCAGCCCCTGATGGCTTTGGATTGTCTTCTAAAAACTTTGACATGAACAGAGCATACAAAAACAAATTAGTCCAACATGCAAGGTACACAAATACCATTACATAAAAGCTGTGATGTTAGAACCCCTCACTAACATTTCAGCACTCCAAGCCAACAGACTCGTGCACTATCATTGTTTTACACCTACCTGATTTAGAGCAGTATCAAGCTCATAGATTTCCTTAATTGCTCCGACATCTAATAACTTGAGCCTGAAGTGAAGCAGGTGAATATCAGCCCTCTGACACGTCAACATATTGCATGACAGACAAGAACCTCGTAAAATTAAGTACAGCTTCTGAAGAGGAAAAGTAAAAGCACACAATTCAGATATGGGACAACTGAAACTGAGAGTGGTCACATAAAAAAAAAAAACCTGCAAAGCACTTACATCAAACATTAAAGGGTTATAGACGGGCAAGTGCAGGTCAATGTGTCCAAAGTGTCCAGGGCAGCGGTTGAAGTCCTGCATGCATGTTGAGCAGATTTCTTTATTGTCAGCTGGACCCAAAGCCAGATCATAAAGTCCATTAGGGGCGGGGTTGCCCACATTGTCCAGCAGCATGGAATTAGTGATACTTTTGACACTAAGATTCCTTAAAACAGAAAAAAAACTGATGATTTCCTCACACCTCCAAAGTCTATGATAAACACATGTCAAGTACACTATGTGAACAATCAGTGCCTGATTTCATAAATGCTGTCCAGAATGTATGGACACAAACTCCCACAGGCACTACTACACTACTACTATCTTGTGGAACATTTAGGTTAAGGTGGGAGTACTAAAGACGCATATAGTTTGTAATATGGTGATAATAATAACATTATAAACACATGCCTCCAAAGAACAGAAACACCCACGACTCTTAAATGTTTAAAGTAGTTGGAGCTTCATGGTTAGCTTGCAAGCTAGCTACAAAAACTGTTTGTTTTGGTCACTAACAGCAGTTTTACCTTATTTCTTCGGAGGAGTACATGCCAAACGACATGCCCTCCAAACGCCTCCACGGGGCTTCTTTCGAAAAGTTCATTTTTTATTCTTCCACGGAAAAAAATAAACTTACTTTACAATTTCATACTTTCCCTGAACCTCACTGTCTCTCCAGCTCCAGCACGTGGGTACGAACCCAGCGAGGACGGACCAAACCAAAAGTGAGAAAGGGAGAGACAGTGTTTAAAACTTTATATTTAATTATGTAATAGTAAATATTGGACTAAATATTTGTTTACTTATTTTATAAATCCTTCCATATTCGATATAATGCGGGTTTTTGTATCTAAAAAGCTGAAATAAGTCAAATAAGCCCCCCCCCCCCTTACCCGAGTGTTTAGATGGTACATTCTTTCCAGTGTTGTGGGGAAACATGGCGGCCTCCTGTGTGCATGTAGGACGTAAGGTTTATAAAACTGGTACAATATTTCAGCGCGGTGTGAAGGACACGCTACAGAGGAGGTACGTTGTGGAAATCGACTGCTCCCGCTTTGTTAGGAGTCTCTACTGCGGATCAGCCGTCTCCATTTCCTTCTATCCTCTGCATCTTTCTCTCCCTTACCAACTGTCTGCATGTCCTCCCTCACCCCATCCAGAAACCTCCTACTAGGCCTTCCTCTTCTCCTCTTCCCTGGCAGTTCCATCCTTAGCATTCGTCTTCCAACATACTTAGAGACTCTTCTCAGCACATGTCAAAACCAACGCAATCTCCACTCTCTGACTTTTCCTCCAAAACAAAAGGTCCCTCTAAAAAACTCATTCCTGATCCTCATCACTCCCAATGCACATCTTAACATGCTCTGCTACTTGTGCTGTGGAAGGAGGAGGTCACACGGAAGCTGCTTTATAAAGTCTTTATAAACAGAAATGATCACAGATGGTATAATATCACGAATTGTACACATTGATAAATCTGCTTAATAATGCCACGACTGGTACTCGAGAGCTGACTTTACTAAGACCACTGAAGTCGGTCTGTTAGAAAGAACTGCATTAATTCCTGTTGTCCATCCCATCCCATCCCATCCCATAAGTAAAAAAAGGTGTACAAGTCGGTATGTTGTGTGATCTGATGGTTTGGAGACAGTGGCACTGACGAAAAGACAGGAAGCAGAGCTGGAGTTGAAAATGTTTAGTTTTGCATTGGGAGTGATGAGGATGGACAGGATCAGGTCTGAGTTTATTAGACGGACAGCTCAAGGTGGACCTTTTGGAAGCTAAGTCTGAAAGGTGAGATGTGTTTGTTGGTTTGGACATTTAATTTTCCTCTAACACAGTGCTTCAAAGTAAACTTGTTTAAAGACTGGGCATATTTACTAGCGATCTCTTGTTGATGCAGTCATAAATGTGTTTGTCAAATAAAACAATGATTACCTTTAAACTGAAATGTTATTCAGTTGGAATGTCAGCTCATACCTCACTTTGGAGTTCACATGTCTTATATTTTGTTCAGTTAAATAGTTTGCCTCTCTCTCGTAACTGTAAATGTCATGTTGCTGTATAACCTATGGATATTGCCTCTGAAACAGATATTTCGGACTGTGCTCTGCTGCCTGTCAGCAACCTGCATCTGCAGTGACAGGTGAGAGAAACTTGTTCTCAAATCTTTCTCTATTTACTCCTTTCTGTTCAGTTCAGTGTTCTGCAGCCAGACTGCTCTTAAGTATTCACCACTGATGAGTTATTCAGACTTCATCTTTCAGGGACATGGCCAATGTTTTGTAAACTGCTTAGCCTTCCAGTCCTAAGTTGATTCTCTGGAATTATTTTCTCAGGCTCTGCAGAAGACATTGTCATTCCGAGGAAGAAAACATGGTAAGGTGTTAGAGCTTCATCATTTGCGTTAGACCCATGAAAACATTAGATGTTTTGCAAGAAGATGTAAAAAGTACTTCGAACTGAGTGATTTTGAAATGAAATGTAGCAGTATACTCTGTAGGAATGTAATGGATGTAAAAGTTTATGAAAATAACCATCATTTCCTTCATCATAGCAGCAGAGCTTCACAGTAGCTTTTCCAGCAATTTTTGGAAATAACTTGTGTCCAAACCCTCCCAGCACCTTTTTTTTTTAAAGCCTGGAGACAGTTTCTGTCTTATTTGCTGGATACTCATTTCAAACTTGCCAGCCCAGCATGTCCCAGTGGTGCAATGGGAGAAAGAGACTGGATATAATTTTGGCACAGTTTAAAAGAACACTTGGGATTGTCATCCTGTTGAATAAAATTTTATCCAGTGATGCATAAACCAGAAGGAATTTTGTCAGTTTCTAGAACAGAGTGATACTTTTCTTTTTTCATGATTTAATACAAAGTGAATGTCAAAGGCACTAAAGATAGACCAGATATATCTTCTTCAAATCTGAGATTTAAGCCTTTATGGATAAATAATGTGTTACTACTGACTATGAAATACTGAAAATAAGCCATTTGTTTAAAATGGGACTAATGTTTTCTTCTAATTAGGGCTGTTGGTAGATTAAAATATTTAATCTTAGTTAATCTCATGTTTGTCTTAGTTAACTCACGATTAATCACACATTTAAGTCTGTCCTAAACATACTGTTTTCAATACTTTCATCAACAGAGGAGTAGACAAATATATTTGCTTTGTGTAGATTTATGTTTATTAATGACAGTCAATACTGTCAACAACATTTTTTTCAAAAAATGATCTTACACACATACAGTACATATATTAATGTTGGGAAACAGTTACAATTTTAATCGCAATTAATCTCATCGTTCTATGCAAAAGAAATCATTAATTCCTTTATAAAACTAGTGTATTGCGCACCTTTCTTTTTAAAGTGCTGCTATTTGTACAAAAGTGGAATGACACTTTAAACAAATTAGGGGCTTTTTAACAGCAGTGTTCCATTAAACACAGTCACACAGCTGCAGTTCAAATATTTCTGTAAATCTCAAATTAAACATTAATGTAATTAAATCAAATATAAAACCAAAGCTATTTGCCACTGCAGGGATAGAAGCTTGTAGAAAAACAAGTTCCCCACGGAGTCCAGAGCATGGTGGAGAACCATTATAGCAGCTCTACAGAAGGACCAACTCCATATGAGAGTCTCTGTATCTGAGTGCAGTGTTATTAAAGTCACATTTGGAGGAATGGTCAGGCTTCTTATATGGACAACAGTAATGGAGCACGCCCATGTCGGCTGGTTTTTCGCAGGGGTAACACGTCCCATTACTTTTGTCCACATTAAATAGCTCACCGCTTGCATTGCTTCAGTAAAAGCACAGAACTTTAAAAAAAAAAAAGGATTTTTAAACCTGCGTTAATGCGGTGTTAAGTAAATAGTGCGTTAACGTGATAACAACGCATTAACTTTCCCAGCCCTACTTCTAATACATTTTTTAAAAGTAGCCTATCGTTTATTTTTTTAAACCTGAGGGTGGGCCCAAATGTCTGTCCTGTAGTGTAAATATATGATTCATAACATCTATACCGTTGTTCTCATGCACATTTTTCTGTTACAGGAGTAAAGAGGCTGTCCTGGAAGCTCTGGCTTCCACAGTAAAGAGGGTCTGTTAACACACACCTTTATCAGCTTTACTGTAAGCTGCATCTCACAGTCATTAAATGACAATGTCTGTTTTTCAGGACCCAACTGCATCACATTACATGTTTCAGGATGACTCTTACCTCACACCAAAAACTTCTACAGAGTTCGTGAGTATTTGAGTATTTCAGTGAGAATTCTAGTATTAAACTGTATCTGTAAGTTTTGCTACTGGTTCCCATTGATATATTTTGGGGATGCTTGTAACCAGAGAGAGGGTTTATGATGTTAAACAGGTGAGTGTCGCTTTAGGAGTCTTCCCCAAGGACACTTATCGCTGTAGGGCCATGGACTTGCCCAGGGCAGCAGTGCTGCAAATAAGCAATAAAAAGAATGATCACTTTAGAACAGTTTGTGGTAGATGTTCTCCGTGAAAGAACAGCATATCCAAGTACAGTTTAATTAGTTCCGTGACGGAGCTCGTAACTCAAATTACTCTTATGTTAAATCAATTTTCCCTATTGAAATGAATTGAAATGCTATTAATTCGTTCCGGACCTCCAGAAAACTCCGCATATTTTGTTTTTAAATAAAAAAAATGTGCTTTTATACAACGAATACTGTATAAATACACAATACAATAGAATGTACTGCAATAAACTGGTTTTATTAAGTATAATGTGCAGCGTTTGCTGCTCCTCTGTTAAAAATTCTCGAACCCCGATGCCTCGTTCGCCGAAGCGCCTGGTTCTGCTGCAGCAAATCAGCGTAAACAGCTCCAGTCTTCTCCAGATCATCACCTCCGTTACGGATCTCCTGCAGCTGCTTCTCCTCCACCACAGCGGCAGCAGCTCCTCCAGGTTCTCATGGACAGATCTTCGCTGTTTAGAGAATATTCTGATTGGCCGAGTCGACTCCACGCTCACCTTGGTCCTGATTTTCTCCTTTATTTCTTTAATTCAGTGAAGATCATCTGCATCTTCTCAGCTCTGTCCTTCGCACTCACTCTCTTTAGACACATGGATAAACAAACTTTTGTGAAATAACTGCAAGCACAAAAGCTTGTAACCCCAATTTTAGCTCTCAACTCAAAACAAAAAATGAATGGTGAGACGACACGTACCTCGAAAAACTCGTAAGTTGGGACGCTCCTAAGTCAAGGTACCGCTGTACATCTTTTTGTTTTTTCCGCAATCTGCTCAGTTACTGGGATTTTCACGCACAACCATTTCTAGGGTTTACAAAGACTGGTGTGCAAAGGGAAAAACATCTAGTATCCTGTGGGCCAAAATGCCTTGTTGGTGCTAGAGGTCAGAGGAGAATGGGCCGACTGATTCAAACTGATAGAAGAGCAACGTTGACTGAAATAACCTCGTGAGTTGGGACACTCCTAAGTCAAGGTACCGCTGTTCATCCTTTTGTTTTTTCCACAGAAACTGTATTCCTTGTCCCAGGAGTCGGGCCGAAACACGGCGAAGTATTTCATCAATACCTACCCCAAGTATTTCCAGCAAGACTTTGCGGTGCCTCATATTCCAGTGAGTGTCACCAAGTATCATTACACTTTTCGATTATTGGACACCCAATGTGGAGCCTGACTGTCTTTTACCTTCCGCAGTGTTTAATGCCAGAGGCTCTGGAGCTGCAGGTTAATGATGTGTCTGAGGAAGCTCTAATTGAGCGCATTCGGCTGAGGAAGGTGAAGGCAGCTGTAGATATGTTTGATCAGCTGCTGCAGGCAGGTAAGAGGACTACTACGTCAAATTGCATTTGTAATAATTAGCAAATAGAGTTTATTCAAGTAAATATTCAAGTAAGACTTTCCAGGTTTTCCCCAATTCATTACATTCAAATATATTGAACTCAGTGGTGAAATGTTGCTGAAGGTTATTTGAAGGCATGTTGTATTTCTTTTGAGATTTTTTTGGGTAAAATCTAAAGTGCAATATAAATTAAATTTATTATTATTATTACTCCAGAGCAGAAATTGAGAAAATGGATGTAAAGTTTTGGTATTATTATGGATTTTGTAGTTACTGCAATTGTAACACCATCATTTCTCTGAAACGGGACGACTTTGAACCAGAATATTTTCTCGAAGGAGAGTCCTAAACCTCATCTGTAGTCTAAAGTCAATTTTGACCGAATATGCTGTTACTGCACTTTGGCTTTGTAGGGCAGGATTCATCTGGTGTCTTTCTGTTGATTATATTCTAAATACACACAGAATGTAAACATTAGGCATCTTTTTGTTCCAACCCAGCCAAAGTGACCACTAACTGACTATTAAACCATGCGCAGGTACTCCTGTGTCACTGGATCTGACAAATGACCTGCTGGATCTGATTTGTCTCTATGGAGACCGGGACCCTGCGCAAGATAACACACCAGAGCAGAGGCCTGACGACGCCGTAAGTGCTGACCACATTATCGGGTGTTTAGTGGAGTGCAAGAATGTAATGCTGCATGCATCTGGAGGTTCAGTTCTGAGCTTAGAATTGATTAGAAAAATAAAAGCTGTTCTATTCTTAAAGTTCTCAGGCTACTATTTAAGTGTAAACATACCACAAATGAACCGCTGAACCAATTCATATGTAGTGTGAATTTGAATAATACCAAAATATTTGGTTCAAATTTAAATTAATAGATTTTTTTTTCAAGTTCATGTTTATTTATATAGTACGTTATCATACACAAAAAGCTAATTTGGTGTGCTTTACGAAAATCTAAAATAAAACAGAATTAAATAATGAAAGAAGTGAAAGAATACGTAGAATATCAAGAAAAGAAGGGGCTGAATGTGATTGCGATCAAAACAACAAATGCTTCACATCTTCACTCCTTCTCCAGGCACGCAAGGCAGGCATGCTTACACCAGTCAAAGTGCTTCATTTTCTTTCTTTATTTCTTCACAACAGATTCGAAGAACAAAACTGGCCTGAGAGCCAAACTCAAAAACGATATATTTCTTTAAACAAAAGAGACAGTAGGAACTCAAGGCAAAGATGATGGCTGACCGACCCCTGAACACAAAACACAAACCCCTTAAATACCCATAAACTTAAACCCAACCACCAATAACACACAAACCATTCACAGCTGTAACTTCTAGTAACAGAACCCATTCACCCATCATCATAAAAGTTCCTCTAACAAACCCCAAAACAGAAAAAAGGCGGCCTCTAGTGGCCGCCTACCGTTACTGCCCCAGCCCTGACAAAATGCAGTTTAATTGTATTGTGTGTGTTCTGATGTGTTCCAGGTGGAGGAGCAGGAGGACATGAAGAGTAAAAGGGGGGCGTCACAAAGGGCCTCTGCTTTACTCCGGCTTGTGTGGAGGTGGGTTTGTCAGTAGTCGTGGACAGCAAGTAACTTACAAACACATTTTTCTGGTAGTTTTTGCCTGGGTATGTATAATAAATACAGTTTTTGTTCACTGGTTATATTTCCTCTTTGATAATGTAAAAATAAACTCCTTCACAGGAAGAACAATAACGCAGAGAGGATCTTTAACATGCTGCCTGAACGGAACATGCGATCATACGGTGCTCTGATCAGGGGCATGGTGAAGGTATGGCTTAGAACTTCAGGCGTTGGTTTTATCTGAGTGTGTTTTAGCTGAACTGTAGTTTGATCATGTTTTCTGGACCCACAGTATGGTGCTTTCTCCAAGGCATTTGACACTTATACAGACATGCTGAACAATCGACTGAGTGGTAAGTGCTTTTTTAATTCCCCCCATCTGTCAGCAGCTGTTGACACTAGACCTTAGTGTTTTTCTGTCTGTTTCTGTTCTGCTGCATTTGTGGCATTTAAGTCGCTTGTTGAATCAGAACACATGTATTATAGAAACCTTTCAGCAAGTGTTTAAAACGGGTATGTTACAGGTGTTCTTCTGTTTCAGTCGGAGCAATTTGGCACTGATTGTTGAAATGACCGTTTTCTACAGATAAATAAATATTAGCTTTTTGGAGAATTCTTTTAAATTGCAAAGGTCCCTGTGCTGGTTCAGCATTCAGTTTCTCATTGTCATACCGACTTCATTTCCATTAGTTACACTGTAGTTACAGAATCATTTGTGGTAGTACAGAATAAGATGTATACAGAGTTTACGAAGATAAATTTATGTATGTGTACTTTTAGCTGAGCAGCATGATAATACATTGTAAATGCAAACTATGGAAAAATTATTCTTTATGTCCTTTAGCTGATGTGCATATCTTCAACGCCCTGATCAGTGCTGCCCCAGAAGTAAAGGAAAAATACAATGAAAAATGGGATCTGATTGTAGTAAGTTTAATTTGATAACAGCTTTTATGTGGTACTGGCAGCTGGGTTTTTACACTGTATTGAGTGTGTGCATGTGCGCGTTTGTGTGCGTGTGTTTGCGTGTGTGTGTGTGTGTGTGTGTGTAGGACTTGCTGAAACAAATGACTGAACAGAAGGTGAAGCCCAACCTACTGACCTTCAACACTGTCTTGAAGGCTCTGCGGCGCTGTGGCTCGCTGGCCCGGGGTCAGGCCCCCCCAGTCTTCAGTGAGATGAAGGCTCTTGGCATTGGTTTGTCCTCAACATCTTATTTAAGCAACAACTCTTGATAGATAGACAGACAGACATATAGATATAGACAGATAGACATACAGAGAGATAGATGTGTGTGTAATATTTTGCATTTATCATTTGATGAGCAGTGAGTGTAAAATAATTTAAGCTTTAAAGGTAGATAATGGATTATTTTTGTGTAGCTGTGGCACAGGTTGTCTTTTTTATTTCTGTTCATGTATTCCAGCTATAAGATGGTGTTATAGTTTCAAGCAAAATACTGTTCATTTCTAGTTTTCATTTTCGTTCATGTAGCCAGTTGGAAGGTGTTTACATGCAGTCAAGCCTGGAATCATTGATACCCATGGCAAATTTTGACTTTTATTCAAAGAACAGCAAGTTTCTTCTTGACTGAAAATGACACAGGCGTCTCCCAGAAGAGAATAAGACAATGTACAAGAGGCGTCACTGTGGAGAAAAATATTTCTCCGCTTTTATTTACATTTGAACAAAAAGTGGCATGTCCAACATTATTCAGGCCCTTTTCAATTATCAATAGGAAAGACTTTATTGACTTTTACAGCAATCAAATGTTTCTTATAATTACTGACGAGCTTTTTCACTGGTGTTTTCCCACAGACTGGGATAGTTTGCAAAATGAATAATGATGGACAGGCCACTTTTTTTGGATAAATAAAAGCTAAGAAACATCTTTTATTGAAACATATTTTGGTGGCATATTCAGATGTGCTTCTGTAAATGTGTGTGTGACTGTCTTTCCTAATTCAGCCCCCAGTTTGGCCACCTATAATCATATCCTTGGCATCTTCTATAGAGCAGGTAAACACATTTTTGACTCTCTTATATGTAACTTTCCATAGACGTTACTGTGCAGTTCGACCAGGGGGCGTCACATTTTCAGCATTCACACACATAAATATGCGTCAACCTCATTGCACAGCAAACTGGCTCAGTAATATTAACATGGGCAGTCGCTCTTGATGAACTGCTTACAGACTAAATAATGTGGCATAAAATCTGTTCCAGGCGTTTAATGCTTTCTTCAGGAAAATCACTTATTGAGTGTAACTATTGTCATGTCCACATGGGGTCGCCATTTCTCCAGGTTTTAGGCACCTGTTCATTTTATGATTTAATAAAAATGTTAAAATACAAAGTGCTGCACTCAAAATGCAAATGTGTTTGCCACTGGAGTGCATCTTTAACCTCACACGGTTGGTAAAAGAATAAAGCAAATTGTGGTTCATCTTAAGTTCTGAATGAAAGACGTTTTTTTTTTTTGGATCACTAAAATCTTACATTTGTTCATGAATTTATGCTTGGGCACGATTTACATTTGTCCTAAAAACGAACGTCAAATATTTAAGCACAACAAAAGAATGATCAGGGTCTAAAATAATGGATAATAAGTTCAGTCCGCTTCACCTAGGAAGGGGTATTATTGAATCGTCCCTTTTCTGCTCTACAGCCATGTCGGCTCAAATGCAGCCGGAGATTCTTGAGGATGTGATGAACGAAATATCAGGAAGGAACTTCACTGCCCAGGACCCGGAAGATGGTCTGACCAAAGCACTTTGTTTAGCTCATGAGATAGTACTCATTTTTTTCTGAATGTGTCTGTATTTTGTGTTTAGATCGTTGAGACTTAAAACATATTGCAGCTGTCAAGTAAATGCCGATAATATTATGTCTTGTTTTGCAGTGCACTTCTTTAAGGATGCTATGAGAATTGTAAGTACACTAATAAAAAAACTGTTGTATTTTAATTTGACCTCCTGACCTGCTCCATGTTGTGCAGAGATGAAATCCTGTTGGCCTCCTTTGCTTTTACAGTGTCTGAACACTAAGGATTTAGAACAGGGTTACCGAGTACACAGCCTGGTTCAAGTAGAAGAGAACTGGAAGCTGCTGGGAGATTCCTACTCCCGGAGCGTGTACTAGTGAGTAGACTCTTTGGAAAACTGCTTACAGACTAAATGTTGCATATAAACCAGTTCCAGGCGTTTAATACTTTCTTCAGGAAAAAATCGCCTACTTTGAGTGTAACTATTTTCATGTCCACAAGGGGCCGCCATTTCTCCAGGTTTTAGGAGCCTGTCCATTTCATGATTTAGTAAAAAAAATTTTATTGTCTTCAGTGGAATGAGATGTTAAGCAAATCTCACTGTTACAGTGGCAGATTCTTCAGCCTGCTATGTATGATGGAGCACGTCGATGTGGTGCTGAAATGGTACAAAGAGCTCGTTCCCTCAGTAAGTACAAAAGGGTAATTTCAGTTAAAGCACTGCTTACGTCAGAAACATGTTTTCACTGTTCTTGATGTTCTTGATTGCAGCTGTACTATCCCAATTCTCAAGGAATGAGAGATTTGCTTCAGGCTCTTGACACCGACAGCAGATTAGAACTCATTCCTCAGATATGGAAAGGTGGGCTATTCTTCAGTAATGCTTGAGGCAAATAATAAAAAAAAAGAGTTCTTTTCTCTACATTAAATGAGGTGCTCTCTTTTGGACAGCTGTCAATTTTAGCTACATGACATTGTTGCCAGTTTATCTTGCATTGCTGAAGGAATTTCTGTGAGGTTAATTATTGGCCTCTGAACTTTGTACTGCATTCGCCTCATAGTTCCAGTCTAAACTTAAAGAAGCAAACCTCAGAAAGCAGGTCCTGTATGGGTTTGGGATTAAGGGAATTGTGTAGATTAGATATTTTTGCATGAAGATTTTTATCCCAGCTTCATAGCAGGAAAAAATATATCTTCAGTTTTGTTAAATGGACGGATCTAAACCCAAGACATTTCTCAATGTGTCATTGATCACCTTTACTTTCACACGGATTTACATTTACATTTATGGCATTTATCAGACGCTTTTATCCAAAGCGACTTCCATTCTCTAACTACAGGGGACAG
>JBBJLR010000034.1:16224686-16260907 GCA_037577145.1 Brachypetersius gabonensis
GTGCTGGAGGTAGGATTCGAACCTGTGACCTTTTGGTCCGGAGGCAAGTATCCTACCACTAGGCCACCACCATCCCGGATGGAACCGGATGGTTCAGGCTTTTTCTCTCTGTATTGTTTATTAGATATCAAGCAGCTGGGCCATAGCAACAAGGTAGAGCTGGTGGAGGAGATGCTATCCTTGATGGCCCGGGAGAAACAAAGCCCAGAGGTACAACCCCCACAGAAACAGCAGCAGAACATGCCCGCTGTATAGTCTTCATATTTACAGACACACAAACGGCTATATTTTTGTATTAATTCTATACTTGTGTAAGTGTTCTTTTTATATTATACTGTTGTATATTCCCACTTGTGGGACTAATAAAGGGTTATCTCATCTAAAATGTCTCATATACCCAGTTTTTTACCCGAGTTGAGACTGGCTTTTACAAAAGCTCACCTGTTATCTGAGGGTCTTACACCAACTGAACTAGTAGAGAGGAGGTTTTTAAACATGACCAGTCCTAAGACTTGGATTAAACTTCGTAGGCAGTGATTCCGCCTTCTGTATTGTGCAGGTGCAGCAGTCGTTTGCGGACTGTGCCCTTGATGTAAAGGCTCTGTATACGCAGACTGACCAGAGAGGGCAGCTAATTTGGTCGGTCAGCTCTCTTAACAGCATCACCTCAATTCTGCTGGCAGCTGAAAGGACAACGCAGGCCTGGTGAGTTAGAGATAAAATATAAAGTACACGGACTCTTATGTTCTGATACAGCTCTAAAGAGTCATTAAATTCTTTTCTTTTTTTTTCATTTTAGGGATATGCTGACTATCTTTAATCTCTCAAGCAGAGTTCCATCGTAAGTAGGGCTTCGGGCTGTGAGAGGATGAACCTGTTGTTTTGTCCCAAACTTCTTGTGATGTAACATTTTCAGGTTAAGCTTTCTGATATTGTCTCAAACTGAAAAAAATGTGTTCCACAGTGACAGCCTTTTGAATCAGTTCTTGGTATCAATAAAGGCAAGCAACAATGCTCAAATGGCCGTGGAGCTGGTTCAGCTTGCTGCTGGCTTTTGCCTGCCAGTCACCCCAAATCTGCTAGAGAGAGTGCAGCAGGAATTTGAATTAACTGAGGAGCAGAGGTGGGCTTTTCATCAGTCAATCCAAATCCTATTTGAACACATGCCATATAATGAATGAAATCTGATGTCATCTTTCTCTATTTCCCTCCCATCAGGAATGTGTTATCAGATCTGGAGTCTTCCACTGATATGAGCGCGTAAAATGCAGAGTATTGTGCATCATTTGACAAATGTGTATTTAAAAATAAATCAATTTCTTCTATAACTGTACTAAATCTTCATTTAATCTGTAAACAAGAAATCATGAACTTAATGACCAGCATCAATTAAAACTACATCCTATACGGTTTTATTCAGTTAAAACTTTAAGTTGATCTTTCCTGAAGCATAGGTAATGGATTTAAAAAACAATCCAGTTGTCAGAAGTAATTTTCAATTCCCAGCCCTGCACATGAACTAGAATATTGATAAATGAAAACTAATGAAAAAAAGAAATGACTCAACAACCATGATTTATTGATATTCAGTATTAAGGGGGAGGTTTAAATAATGACAAAATGGATTTGGTTATCCCCTATACACAACCAGTGTACTGAACCTGAAGCGTTACATGTGTTAAACTTGAGAACAGACTACTTTTAGACAGGCTACCAAGCACAGAACTGAGCCAAAAAGCCTTGTCTGCTAAGTGCACACCCAAAATTAAACAGTGGAGCTGGGGGTTGTGTGTTTGCATTGAAGATCCATTTAAGTGCCGTTGCCTACAGTTACCTTAGAGATTTGCATAAGGTACATGTGGACATTCAGGACACTCTTCTGGTTGGTAGGCCACTTATGAATTATTTAAGCCTTTTTGCAAAAAAGTGCTTTGAACAAAAAAACCCCAAAACAAAACCACGTTGGCTGGTGTGCCGCATTATGTATAAATTAATCTGAGGAACAGCAGGTTGCTGTTAGTAGCAGACGGGCATAAACCCTCATATTTTTTACAACTCTTTGTCAATGTGGGGTGATTAAGAAGCCTGGGTGGTGCCTAAACCCACTGCGTTGGCGTATGCCGACAGAAGGCTGACCACCTGTTTGGTTTCCAGGGTGAGTCGGGCTTCTTTGAGCCAGTCCTGAGCTACGCGGCGTGACTCTCCGCGCAGCTGGTTGATGAACTTGGCGGCGAGTTCCAGGTCACCGTGCTCAATGCTGTAGGTGGCGTAGGCGAGCAGCTTGAAGGTGTCTAGGTCGTGGATCGCCAGCTTGGTAGGCGGCGCCTCCTGTTCCTTCTCGAAGAGGAGGACGGACTGTAAGTAGGACAGGAAGTACTGGTACAGGCTGTTACGCGTCTCATCGATCAGCGCCACGCGCCGTGCAAGCCGGCGGATGTCGAAGAACCGCGCTCGCAGGGATGCCTCGCTGTACACCCCACGAGTCAGCGATTCTTCAGGCAGAGCCATAGCTAGAGCCTGGGCGAACTCGTTGTCTGCGCAGCTCTCCTTAATGGCTTGAACAGCGCCCTCTAGAGGCTCAGTGGGCAAATCAGCGCCTGCTGTCCTCAGAGTATAATTCAGTGCCTCGACAGATAACCACAGCTGGTGGGCCTTGCGGGCCTCTTCCTCAGCCACGACATGACCTGAGAGGGGACGACACAATTGGGACTATTTATAAGTCAATCATGACTTTCAGAAGTAATTCCACTACAGCTGGATGACAGAGCCTTTGATCAAAAAGCAGCATGAAATAAAACAAACATGCCATCAGGCTGCAAACTCACTGTCTATGGCCTCCTCGATGCCCTTGAGCCTTGCGTAGGCAGAGTTCATGTCCAGCGTGAAGGCGTCCAGCTGCTCCTGGGCCAGGCGGCGGTACTCTGTCTCCTGCTCCATCATTTTACTGCTCAGAATCTACACAAGATGGCAGTTTGAGACTTACAATGCCTTACAATTCCTGATTACCCAACAGGATATTATGCTGTGATCATTTTTCACTCATTAGAGACCATTAACTTTTCCAGACACTGCAGTGGTAAATGCAGTGATTTGATGGGTTCTCTCTGATGTGCTTGGATTAAACTACTCACTCCTGGAATTGAAACTCCTAGGATCATTAGGACATTAGCAGTGAAATCTTATGCTGATTGTATTAAACGTATCTTCACTTCACAAATAGCATGTACATGACAGAACGAAGCGGTGTGTTCCTCACCTCCTGCGCCTCCTCCCGCAGCTCCTGCTCCTGCACCTTCAGCACATCCCGCAGGTGGTCAGTGTGTGCAGCCGCCTGCCTGCGCAGCTGGGTCCTCATCTCTGCCTCCATCACCTCCCGTACCTCCTGCATCTGAGACACACAGGGAGTAAAGCTGTAGACATCCATAAGTCTACAATCTAAAAATAAACAACTCCCTATTGCCTGTGGACTCACGTTCTAATCTTTAATAAAAAACTATAGACAGTGTCTCAATGTACAGTGAACACACAACTTATTTTTTTTACATTATTTGAATACTTTTTAAAATATCAGCCACTGAAATATCAGCTGCTCTTCCCTGTTCATTATGTTTCACACAGGCCAAAAGTATTTCTGAACAGCAAATCATTCAGAGGATCACAAATACTCCACCATGTCACAGATCCAAGGTTTTAACAGATTTAATTGTATTGAATATTTTTTATTCATAGCCCTACTTTCTTTTCCTGCTCGAGTCTCAACTCCTCATGGTTGTGTTGGATAGCAGTAGCAACGGCCTGGTCCTGTGCTCTCTGATGCTCCTGCTTCTGCTGCTCCAGTGCCGCCTCAATGCGGATTTGCTCCCGCACTCGCTGCTCAGCCAGTTCGCGGTTTAGTTGGTCAATGCGGCGGTGGGCGTGCGCGATTAGAGAGTTCAGGTCATCCGCGCTAAGCTTCCCGGCTGAAGAGAGAGATGTGGAGAGGATTATTAATGAGCAACAAGTTCATGAACGTTTGAAAGTTGGAAAGCCACCGCTCTGAATGCAAACTGCTCGGATATCAGTGGGTTTGTCAGCAGGCCAGCAAAGCTAAGCTGAACACAGAAATTAAATTCTCTTTTAACCTTTCACAAATATAAATTAAAGGAGAAAAGTATGTCTACATTCCCGACTGACTCATTTGGTCAGCATTCTAATGAATTCTCTTTCACATTCAGGACACTCCACCCTAAAAACTAACCAAGTCTCAATCCAAAGCTTAGCACATTATCCAAGCTTATCCAAATCCTGCAAATCTCCTACATGTATTAATTAAATCATGCAAAAAAACCCCTTCAACCCTTTTACCAATTGAATAACAAATTGAAACTAGACAAAGTCAGCGATAAAACTGAACAATAAAAAAGATCTAAAAAGCTTTCTATTTCTGTTAAATTAATAAAAATCGATAAAATAGTCATTTGGGATTTCAGAAGTGTTGTCTTTTGGGATTTCTATCTCTGTCTCCTGCAGTTGAGTCCTGTCTAATTCCACCGGATTCAAACATGTATCCAGTGATGGCTAGCAGCTACATTTGGCCCCAGATAGCCATGGCATCACCAAGACTACAAATTGAGATCTCCCCAGTGACTGGTTGCTCCTCTTAGGAGCTCCAAATATCCCCAAAATTGATAAAGAAAACATGCTTACTGAGACCCTTCCAGTTTGCTTGGACTTCAGGTGTGATACTACTCAGCTCTCTCTGAAATTGAGCCTTGGCCTCGTTCACCAGTTCACTGTACTGAGAAACGATCTTTGCCTCGGACTGGGCTGACTGCACCTGGAATGCAGATGAGGACAGTGTTCAGTTACAGCTTACAATACCACTCAAGCAGCCTTGGTCTAGGGTAAAAGGACACTTCTCCGCTCCAATCCATAGCTTTATATATGTGTAAAAAAAAACAAACAAAAAAAAACCCCCAACTCCTCTAGCTGGCACAGATAATATGATTAGTGTGCTAAAGCTAACGGATTAGAGACTCTGCCAGCCATCTAATTGGATTTTTCACCTTTTAAGGATATTAGTCTGATTATAGTACTTACTTTGGTTACCACTTTGTCCAGGTCCACGATCATACTGTGCAAGTTTTCCTCTGCAGCCAGGATTTGGGGTCGGGCAGTTTCAATACTGGACTGCTTGGCACTGTTAATCTCAGCTCTAAGCTTCTCAAGCTGTTCTCTAATTGCACAGATGCAGGAAGCAACAGAAACAAAAAACGAAAAGTAAGAATTCATACTGCCACAGATGCAATATTCTGTCTCTGGTCTTTACCAGTAATAAATGAACTAATCTGGCTTTAAGGTTAGCAGGTCTACAACAAACTTGGGTCTATAATGTCAACTGTGCTCCGCTGGCTTTTCTTTACCATTAGCAACATTAAATAACCCTTCAAACATCCATTTCTTGGTCTTACTTGGCTTGGAGAAGAGCCTGTCCAGCCTGGTCCACAGCACGGCTTCGTGCACTCAGCGCATCCTCCAGCTCCCTCCACTGAGCTGACTTCTTATCTGGAGGGTCCTGAAGTGACCATCAAATTTTATTTCTAAACAAGAGTGAGAAGAAGAGCCGACTAAGATGGAGACACAGAAGAAGGGCTTACCTCTGAGTCCATGGCCTCTCTGAGTTTCCGTGTGTGCTTGCCGATGGCAGTGAGGGCTACTTCCTGTGCTCCAATGGCCTGCAGGGTGAGCTTGGCTGACAACCCCAGAGCGTCCTCCAGGTTGGCTGACAAAGCTGAACACAGATAGACACACAAACAGCCTTTCAAAGACCCACAACTCTCTTCAGATGACTACAGCGCTGGGTAAAGTCTTAGGGCACCTTTGCATATTGTTTAAAGCCATATTGTGTGAGATAATGTCTCACTGCTAGCAAAGTTTCCAGATGTCTCCTCGATACCTACAGCCATTGCCAGGATTTGTGAAATTCCTTCAGTACTGATTAAGTAAAAATGGGCTTCTGCAAGGAACACACTGATATACTGTACAAAAAAATCAATATTTACTCCATAAAGTATCTAAATGTTTTTAAATATTATTTTTACAGGTGGCTTTTGCACAATACTATACATTGAGTTGGTTATAAATATAAAAAAAGACATGCAAAAAATGCAAAAAAATGCCCCCTGAAGCCATATGCTGAATACATATCATCATAGTGCTTGTATAGCGAGTATTTGGTAAGTTTCATTGAATAAAAGAAGACTAAACAAAGTCACCCTGTACTGTAAATACACAATACGAGCATTTGGGCAAGCGTCTTGGATCCGTACCAGCCAGAATGTCCTGTTCTGCCTGGTCCTGCTGTGCTAAGCGGGCCGCCACCTCCTCCACAGGTCGCTCTTTCAGGGCAGATTCGTTGGAAGCGCACTCGTGGCAATCTTCAGCTACAGTCACAAACAGAGCACTCTGATTACAGATATGACCACATGCTAACTGATTCGTGGCCCAAACAGCCCCACCATGGGGCAAATAAATAAATAAATAAATAAATAAATAAATAAACGAACAAACAAACAAAAACCAAACAAAAACTATGAGCAACAAACAGGCCAAAAAATGGTTGTTCACCATGCGGATTAGTAGGGGTTTTAGACATGAGAAAGAAAATAACAGTGTACTTGTCATGCAAAGGGAAGAAGGAATGAGTGGGTTAGTAACAAGTTAGACAAAAACACAATGGTGCTAAAGCCGGAGAGACAAAAGACTCAATGGAAGGATGAAGAATCTCAAACACACGTGGTGAGGCAGGCATCAGTGCTATGTGCCTGATCAACTGATCCAGGAGCAGCTCCCGTCTGAGCACGGAACACATTTGAGCTTGCTCACTGGTCCTGGATCAGTTGCTGAAGGGCAGGACCACTAGTCCCTGTAGTGCGGCTCTGACCTGCCGCTGGCTGGGCGGGTGGAGGTTTCTGGGCTTCAAACTCGGCAGCCACTGGTTCGTGTCCGGTGCCTGGGGCGGGCACAGACTGCACTTCACTCATGGCTGAAATGATATGAGCCGCCTCAGCTGAGGCCTCTGCAACAACATTGGAACCCACATCAGGATGGCCGAGTCGAATGGGTGCCAAACAAGTGGTGGCAGAAAAACCTGACATATGATAACAGTATGTTCTTGCATGATTAAATCTCTGTATGCACAAGCTGTTATCATTTTACTATTTTGGCCTGCAACCGAAAACTATTGTGTTGCTGCAAAATCTTTTTTACACAGCTTCCCTTTCACCTCAAACGCACTCAATCAGCTAAGAGGTGTTTGAAGTCTGACGTTTACTTGTGTAATGTTGGAGCTTTGACACTTCTATAGCTTAATATCATGTAAGTTTGTGTGACTCAGCGGTCAGCAAACTATATACCTAAATACTCACACACCCTTCAAACTCAGTAAATGTCTTAAATAGACTTGAAAACATGGTTGGAATTTTGCCTGTACTTTTGCCCAATGAAAACAGTAGGTCATCTGGGGTCAGAATCCATACGGGAAATTCTTGACAAGTGTGAAAAGTAAACATAAAGCAATTTGTTGCTAGGGTGTGAGTTTTAATGAGTTGTCAGTCTTGTAACAGAAAAGAAAATTTTTCTTTCTGAACAACAGCTTTGTGAAATGGCTCTGAAGCAGTGGTGCATGTAAATGGCCACACCCAATTACTGCAAACAAATACTGATTAATGATTTCTCCAGTGAATTTCAGGGACCTTAAAGGTAGCAAACCACGGCACGCAAAACAGCAATCAGAGTCAATGTGTATTGGAGCATGGAAGATAAAAGAACATTACCTGAAGCACTGATTACATTTGGTTAGCAAATCAATCTGAAAGGTAACACTGTGCTTAATGTGAACTAAAGCAACATGTTGCAGGAATAGAAAGAGAAAGCTGGAATTTCCCTAAAAGACCCAACATTATAGGAAAATACTATTCCCCAGAAAACATATCAAAACCATGAAGTAGCACCTCTACATAATAAATTAATATATATATCAACCAATATCAATCAACGCAATCACATTCATGAACAAAAGTTCAATTAATCATACTCTTGATAGATGCATTTTGGCTCACAGAGCATTTACCAACCATCTCACTCCAAGAACACTGATCTGGGACCAACTTCTCCCAATCAACTTCAAAAAGGTTTTAAAAGGCAAAGCCAGACGTTATACTTACTCTGAATTCTCATGCATATGTAGTCCTGTCCATTCCTGTTCCCTCTTGTGTAAAAGATCTCCATGTGGTCATTACGTACTTCAAGGATGTTTTAAATATCATGCACCACATAAAGACCAGACACCAGGGCCCGAAAGACTCGGAACTTACTGGGCCAGTGACTACCTCAAACTGAAACTGGCAAACATCTGTCTATACGAAATCAGATTCTGAACAGACAGCATGTGGATGTTGATTAATGTTCTATTTCTTTAGATACCTTAGGAAAACCTTTGCCATTCAGTTCGAAACGAAAGAACATAGATGAGCAAAGAGCCTTTATTTCTATTTTCTGTTAATAAAAGTGTGAGTAACTGACATTATAAAAGTAGTGACCGTTCATCCGGTATACCACTTAAAATTACGTTTTATGTTGGCAAGGAAATGTTGGACAAAATACTACAAGTGTGTCAATAACTGAAATACATATGACCTCTTTTAATTATTAGATTTTGTTTCTTTTGATGAAGTTTACTTTAATTAAACTTTAGATTTGTCTCTTATTTTCTGTGAGCTAATTACCCACAAAGACATTTTTTATGACCATTTTATTACCCATCAATTCCATAGGTGCCAATAATTATGGAGCTGAATGTATATCTCTACTGCATGCCTGAACATACAGTCACAAACACTCACCTTCTATGGTCTGTGCCGTCTCATTTGGTGTTTCCTCTACCGCAGGTATGGGTTCCACAGGTGCTGGTTCTGCTTGTTTTTCTTTACTTTTGCCTTTTGTTTTGGGCTGCTTTGAGTCCTTCGAGGCTTCAGACACTGATGATATCTGCAGTGGTTCGACCTTAGCCTAGCACACACATACAAAGGCCTATATGAGAACATTTACTCAACAGATTCTAAAGTGTGACATATTTACAAGCTAGGACAGCGGGTAGGAGACATAGGAAACATGCAAGATGTACAATAATACGTAATATAAGTAATAGCAAAGCACTTAAAGGTTAAATACAAGTTAAACAGATGAAGCCACTTACTGGTGTCCTTTGAAATGGAACAATTGGTGGTGGAGGGGGGCCAAGCGTCATCTCAAAAAGTTGGTCAGAATAGGGAACGCTCTTCTCAATATTTGCCCTGAATTTTGGGTCCCATTTGGCGTAGAGGATAGTACCACCTAAACCTCCACCAACTGTCAGAAGACTGGCAGCGACGATCTTTCCAGCAACAGACCTGTGAAAATGTACACTGCTTTTAAAATAGAACTCTAATTACCACAGAATCAAGAATTTGCAGTGAAATCTCCCAGGTCCTTGACCTAAACTCCACTGAAAACCTGGTTGGTGAGCTGAACAGAAAACTGTTGTGTTGCCCCACTTCATCCAGCATTATAAAATAAGGCACAGTGTTATCTTGGTAATGTGTACACAGTGTCAGATGCAGAAGTACTAATAATAACTAGGGCTGAAACGATTATTCGAGTAACTCGAATGATTCGATTACAAAAAATGAATTTGCCTCGTTTAATTCGTCACCAAAGTCCACCCGCCGTGTGTGACCCGAGGAACATGCTATTTTTGCCGCAGGGAGTCGGGTTTTTTTGCACCAAAGAAGAGCACACAGCTCAGAACAGGAGGTAAGAAGTAAAGCCCTGCGGGACTATTTTTTTAATCCCGCTCGCGCAGAATTTCTGACGATTCCCACCCACTCCCACGGCCATATAAGAAAACATATTTTTAAAGTTAAAAAACGATCAGTGTTCTGTGATTGTAAGTTAGTGGCGCACACTGGCTGTAAAAAACGAAGAGAGCCGCAAAAAGCACCTGGAGACCAGCTGGACCTCCTCATTTGTGTAGTGGATGGAAAACGTGCCGAATATTGCCAACACGAAAAAATAGGGCAGAAATATTGTTTTTGAGTCTGTAGCAGAAAAGTCTTAAAATGCATCAATTTGCCTAAAAAATTCAATTAAATTTTAATCCGTATTTAAACTGTAAACAAGTTTTGACCATTTAATGCTAAAAAATGTAATCAATAAATAATAATTACTTCATATTGATCAGCAACATTTAAACATTTAAACTCACAATAATAATAAAAAAATATTTAACTATCATTTTATATTTTACAAACAAATCTTAAAACGCATACAGACAGAGAAAATGACAAAGTAACTAAATAACAGGACGTTTATACAGTGTACATCATAAATGTTTCCCAGAAAGGTTGATTACGGCTTAGTTCTGGAGCCAATAAGCCAAAGGTTTTAAGTTTTGATCTAATAAAAGTGTTGTTTGAATAAAAACCAAAAACCTTTTTTTGTGAGGAATAACAGCCAGTTGCTGCTCATTTTAAAAGACCTTTCATGTTGCATAACCCACTATTGATATAGTTGTTTAAAAACACAAAAGTATGATTTATCCGATTACTCGATTAATCGATGAAAAAAATTACAGAATACTCGATTCCAAAAATATTCGATAGTTGCAGCCCTAATAATAACCGCAACATTTTTAGAAATGATGTGTTTTTTATTGGCCTATTTGATTCATCAGCATTAATAAAAGTAGACAATGCACATGACCTGGAATGTTCTACACGACATGTCATGATAAAGAAAAACGAACTGTGATGCTGCATCAAGAATCAATGAGCTTTTATTGGATGATTTTCACCCACTCTTACCCTGAGTTTCCAGCTGAGGTGTAGCGGCGGCAGTGCTGCAGAGGGTGGGCTGCTACCTTCCCACAGAGACATTTCTGAAGAGACAAAAGCAAGAACCACCATCTATGAAACTACAGTAACTCAAGCAAACAAACAAAGTAATTGTGCTATGAATTGCTGACAAAATCCCCACAGTCTCTACACTGCCAGACACTAAAAAATAAAAAAGTTACTATTAAATCAATAAGTAACCAGTTTGTTCATTATTAGTATCTATAGAACATTATATAGTCTGTTTAAACAGTGTTCCAATATTTTTTTCATATTTTCATATTTTTTCTACTG
This sequence comes from Brachypetersius gabonensis, assembly GCA_037577145.1. Lineage (NCBI taxonomy): Eukaryota > Metazoa > Chordata > Actinopteri > Characiformes > Alestidae > Brachypetersius > Brachypetersius gabonensis. The sequence goes on from JBBJLR010000034.1 coordinate 16,235,891, forward strand.
CACGTACATATCATCCTAATTTTGTCTCTTTTAAACTATTTTGCATGCTATACTTGTGCTTGAAATGTTATATCATTCTTAAAATATGTCATAATGTGTATTCATTAACATCATTAAGTTAATTAACATACAGTTTACAGCCCAGGTAGCTGGGTCTTTACCCCAAGTCATGAGAAAAGGTGTTTGATTTTATTTGTAGTCATTAATAGGCCTAACTGAAACTAACTCATAGTTTTAGTGTTTATGGCTCCACCTGTTAATAACAGACGAAGACGATGTGAGCTAACCGTTTACACTTTAAACTTGATTTAGCTTCATTTTACAACCTTTGGAAAGCATGTAGAAAGAAATGAGCCTGCATGTCGATGCCTAAGCCGACAAGAGTAGCAGAATCCCTCTCCCGCTTCAAAAACCTGTTCAGAGAGCATCTCCTCTCCTGATAATATATCTTCTTATGTTACTCTTTCATAAAGATTTAGTCTTACTCTCCTTTGAGTAATACTCTGCTTTGGTTCTCACACTGTCCTGAAACTTGAATGTTTCCTAAAATTCTAAGTCGCTTTGGATAAAAGCATCTTACAGATAATTGTAATGCAATGATCATACATTAATTTGTACATTTATGAAAAGGGAATTTATATATTCTCCTGACAAATGTATAAAGCTTCCTGACAAATTATATATTCCCCTGAGGTTTCTCTCCTTAAGATACTGGATAATTTATTTAAGTACATTGAAACCTTGCTAAATGACATCCCTGCAGACCTGCCGCACTCTAAGAACATATTATCTAGTTTACCTTAAAGTGGAATGCCAGTCATTTTCTGCACAATTCGAGATCTAGAATAGTCAGAGTGAGCTGATAAGAAATGATATACTGAATTGGTCTCACTCTACTAACACTGGCAACTTAAGAGAACTCCTATAACGACAAGGTCATGTCCTCATAGTGGACAAACGCAACCTGCATCTACTTCAAAGCTCATCACTTAAGCGCGTCTTTGTTTTCCGTTTAGTGCTGTTTATACATATGAAATCAGGACATTAAATTAAGCAGCAAACTTTAAACACCAACATATCTTCTGCTACTTATTCATTTGGAACTGACGGAAAACATGAATCACGTATTGCCCGCCCAGATGTACGTAGAGGAGGACTGCCAAGATCCAATTGGTGGATAGCCTCGGCGCTCCCTTCTAATTCTTATTTCATTGGCTGTGTCCGACGTCAATCAAGGAAAGCCCCAGCCCCTCCACGCTTTTTCTTACGCCGTTGACGTAGAAGTGTCCCAGCTAGCTGCTACACCTTTAGCCAAATTCGAATAACACCCAGTTTCAGAAGCTTAAAGTCAACTGTTTTGGGTTTTTAAACCTCAAATAACACGAGATGCGATTCAGAAATTAAACACAAGCCCGGCTGTAATTGTAAAACGTGTTTTTAGCTGTGAAAACCCTGCAGGCCTCTGGTGACTGAATGACCCCCTTGCCCAGAGAGACCCAACAAACCTAAATAAAACCTCACCCGTCCCGCTGCATTAGCACCTTTCCAGCACACACGCAGCATTGTGGCCCTTCCTCCTTTCCCGTCTCGGTTTCAAGAGTCAGAGTTATCAGACAGCTCAGAAGAACATGATAAAAGCGATGAACCCTCCGTAACACTGCGCATTCACTCCCAGAACCGTGCGGCCGAGTGAGGAGCCGCAGCCGGCGCATGCGCACTCAGCAGCCGCCGAACTGGAATGAGTTCACTTGGGGTAGTTTTCATTTTAAATTAATATGATCCCTCTCTAGCTTCAGCCTCCCGAAGACTTATTTATGCAGTAATACTCCGTCTTTCTTCCTGCATTACTCTTACACAAAGATTTAGCACTTAATATGCGGTTAATATTAGCACAAATTTTACACTTGGGGGACTAATAAAGGTTTATCTTATCTTAAAACTTTCCTCTGGTTATCACACTGTCCTGAAACTTAAATGTGTTCTCATTGTTAGCCACATTGGATAAAAAGGTCTGTCAAATGGATGTAATGTAATGTAATGATCATACATTAATAAGAAAAGAGAATTTATATATGTAGCATTTAGCTGACACTCATCCAGAGCGACGTCCAGAGCATGCTTAAGTAGTCCATATCTGTTCTTCAACTTGAAAAGTTAGACTTAAATTAACATCTGCTATTCAGCTAAGTTAATGCTGGCTAGTTTTTTTGTTTTTAATAGACAAAAGATTTTTACCTCTGGATAAATAAAGTTTTTTCTTATCTTATATAGTGATGAGCTGATAAGAAATAGTGCATCGTAGTTAAACCTACCATCAAATAATTTTTTTTCAGTGGTTGTGATAGGAGCCATGGGCCGTGATGTATAAACATAGCCATTTATTTGCTATCAGAAATGATCCGTGAACCTTAGCGTGTCTTCGGAGTTTTTCTATGTAATGCTGAGAAAAGTAATATAATGCAAATGTTTGAGTATTATTTTGCCTCTACATGTATCCCTCTGCCACGTCTTCAGAAGGGCTTCATGAAAAAAGCTTCCAGCTTTCAGAGGCATTAAATGCTTCTGGCATTTTCTTCCAATCACCAAGAACAGTTCTGACATGGTGAGAGAAAAGAGTGCAGGCTGGTTGAAATGCTTTTTTAAATGCGAGAATTGGACAATGCTGAAAAAGGGGCACTGGGAAAATCATGGGATGGGGGAGGGGGTCTTAAAATAAAAATGCACAAGATGGGACCTTTAAATGCTAGCTTTGAGTGAGAATGCAAAATCCCTTTTCATTACAGAGTAATCTACAGGGGAGACACATTACTTTAAAACAAAATAAGCTTAAAAACTTCTTACACATGCACAAAAGCACACCGAGTCACAAAACCCATGTGAAAATTAAACTTTAATAAATTGCACATCACAACAGACTGAAGCTCTGATTTATGTTTCAGATCCACACAAACAACTGGAGTAAGTCCGTGGGATAAGGTCATTAATAGTGTTATTACAAAGCAATAATCCTGGTTAGGGACAAATAAAGTGGCATGCCTCCATGAACAGCAATTTAATCGGAGATGGAGAATCGGACACTAGCAAGTCTATGTCAGTCAGTCACTTTTGCATGAGATGCAAGCCTTTTTTTTTCCAAGTTTGTGTGATTCTTGTTGTTATTTGTATTGTGTATAATAAATATTAGATCCACATGCCCAGAGTTTTATATGATTCAAATAAATCGAAAGACTTCCTCATATGTTATGAATTCCCTATCAAACTTAGGCTGGGGTCACACTACACAACCCAGACATGTTACCATTAACATTTAACCATATGATCGGTTACATACGGCATTTTACTGACCCATGAACTTTTAAAATGACTTCCATACCAGTTTGCAGAACATCATGTGGTGGAGCCTACGCAGCTCCAGCCTGATAGTGTGTTTAGTGTGTACCCTGTCCAAGTGCGTAATGCATCACATTTATAAACTGAAGACACACTGAACATGTATATGGAACTCTGATACAGAACTACAAAACCCTTTTCATTTATTGCTTTGCCTGTATGACGGCAGGCAGAGCCTTACCTTTTTTTTCAGATCTATTCTCTGAGGAACATGATTCCAGTTGCAACTTTTTTTCCCCCCAAACGCACACAAAGTCAAATCATATTAGGAAGAAGCGAGTCCCTATTGGGCCAGTTTTCTGGGAACAAATTAAGTCTATCAAAGACAGAAAAAGGCTAGACAGATTTTCAGCTAATAGTAACAAGTAGTCCATGTCTAGGCTTAATGTGTCCACAGAGGCCCATGTACTGTAATGTGTATGCAGGTTCAAACCACCAGAAATAAAAATAAAAAAAACAGGAGCCAACAACATGGACCTATGGGTCTACAGACTAACAATGGACACATCAAGTAGTTTATAAGTTAAGTGCAGGAAGCAGATCTGCAGCCAAACGAATAGCATGTGCTATTCTGGTTCGGATGGGTAATCTGAATAAGGTTGCCTTGCTGGTCTTTTCTTGTAAGACGGCCACCGGCACACTGGACAGCAGTGGCGCCCACCCGCTAGCCAGACCACAATGCACTGCTGATGAAAAACATGGCCACACGGCAGTCCCATGACAAGGCATTTGGTTTCAAAGTTCTCCAAACACACGACGCACTCCGTGCAGTGGAGCATGCCGCAGGGCCACTGGGACCAATCTGTGTCCTGTTCCTCTCCCGAGGACCAGGACTCTTCTGACTTCATTCTGGTCAAACACTCCTCATTCGTTAGAGTATTCTCTGAGCTGTAGTGTCCTTGCTGGTTACTCCCTGTTTCGTGACTTGACTGGTGAACTATCTTGTCTGGTGGATTATCTCGCTCCCCTAAGACAGTGCCTTCTGGCTGTGTGCACTTGAACCTCCAGGTGGGCAGGTTTTTGATGTAGTCGATGGGAACGAGTGGACGAAGCCAGAGATCCGGGAATGCCAACCTCTCTAAAAGGAAATTAGGATCGTCGTCCCAGTCTGACTCATTCGGAAAGTTCTGAAAGGAGGCAATAGGGTGTACCAAGTAGCTTGTGTACCAGTCCCAAAGACTGGACAGCCACTCCAGGTTGTTTGCATTTTGGTCTTCGTTACCGCATCTCCTCTTCTTCTCAAAGTAGTCTATTAGGAGGCCATGGGCTAGGTATGTGCTCAAGAACAGAGCTGGGTGTGAAGAGTAAAAAGTCCAATCCGCCCTGACCCAGGAGGCAATGGTGGTGGTATCAGCATAGCGCAGCAGTTTAAGACTGTACTCATAAAAGTTATCCAGGTATGGCAGCTGAAGGAATCCAAGGATGGGAAGCCAGGAGATAATCAGCAAGGAATTATAGGTCCCCAATGTACTAATGAGAACCACGAATCGCTTAATAGTCGCTCCTTGTGTAATGAAAAGGTCCATCCAGGCCATGAGGTTAACCATGACCAAGCTCAAAACAAACAGATCATTGACCTCTGGCTGGACGGACCGTAGGAACGTGTCCATGGCATGCAAGGAAATGTATTCGCCAGTGCTGTTGCCATATCTGTAGATACCTTCTGGAGTTTTGAGGATATACGAGGGCATCTGTTGCACCCCTATCTCCTCTAAACAAGTGGTATTGTCCCAGTCACGCACATCAACAAAAATGAACTCGATGCGCCCGGTGAATTTGATGCTGAGGGCTGAGAAGAAGGCAGGGGGCTGGAGCAGTTTGGCAAATAAGAACATCTTCACAGGCTGCTTTTCTTTCTGATACCAGTCATCCATCAACTGCTGTGAGAAACGAATGGTTTTGATGCGGGAGGCAACGTGTGCAGTCATCCATTTGAAGATGTGTTCCGTCTCAATGCGTCTACCGGTATATTCTTTTAACATGACCTTTCCTTTAGAGGCGTAAGTCTGGGGCACTGACATTATGAGAGTGGACTTCATCCAACCACGTCTGCGGCAGTATCTAATAAGGTGGGAAAGACACATTTTGGATAGATTAACAAAAACTTTAGTTAAAGGGATATGGCAATAAATATATACTGTAACCCCTCAGTTTTACGCAAATCAGCATAACGCGGGTTTTTCTGAGAACCGAACTGTATTACCGCCACCAGTCCAGCAGTGGCGGTAATACAATGAAAAGTTGTTAACCGCCATAAAAAGAAGACGAAGAAGCTGCCGGAGCATGTAGCATGACTGCTCTGTGTCTCCCCCCCCAGTTTATTCAGTATTAGTAAGCTGTGCCCTGTCTAAACATGTGGGTAGAGAGAGTTATTTCAACTTTTCTTTTGTGTACAAGTGTTTGTTTTCATGCATTAAATTGAGTTTAACACAAAATTAAAGTGTTCTGGTTTACACTATAAAAATATAGGCATTTTTAGGCATTTTTCTTAAACCAAAACACAACAACGCAGTTTTTCACTACACACGGGTGCTCTTGGAACACAACCCCAGCGAAAAGCAGGGGGATTACTGTATACGTTCAATTATTTCAATGTATTTAATTCCTCACCTGGAGTCACTTGAGCAATTGAAAGTGCCAGTGCGAATACCAAACTGAGACACTTTCTGTACCATCTTGCCCCACTTGGTTGTGCTCAGCAGTGGATTTCTGTCTTGGGCTATTACCTACACACAAGAAATATATCTACTATTTAGAACTGCATGCAAATGACAAAGAAAAATGCAAAGTTCATGATCATCATGGGTTCAAAATGCACACAATTTCCATGGGTCACATGATAATGTTAGTGTTCTTCATAATCACACATTTTTGCATAAATTTGCCAAGTAACCTTGGTGAAGCAAAGTGTATTACGCTAAACACTGCTTGTTTTCTATTAGAAAATGTTAGAGTAGACCAAGCAGAAAGGCTTTAACCTTAAAATAGATTGAAATTCAGACAGGGAAAGAACCTTTTGACATATTTCCTACACCATACAGGCTTCTGAGCGGGATAGTATGTACCTGAACTAACCAGATGCCATCCTTAGTGTCTTCCACCAATTCATAAAAGTGCATCTCCCCACTGAAAGTAGTGCTGGAATCTGATCCTGCTTGTTCTTTTTCATTTTTCAAAGCAGAATAAAGCTCTCCTTGCATCAGCTCTCCTGGGTAAAACAAAGAGTGATGATTAATTCACAACTCTAAGAGTTAGGACTTTTATTTGTTTTTAAAAGTTTTGAAAGTCTACTTAGTGAATACTAAGTGGCTGAGGTACACCGAACAGACATCAATCTACAGATAATATCAATATAAACAGAAATATAATTTCAAAAGTAATATATTTGGTTGGAGGAAGGGAAAATGGAAGGTTGGGCTCTGTGTGTGTTGTCCCCCATGTGCTGTGGTTGAGAAATCGACTTGCTTTTGGATAGAAACTTGTATATTTTTTGATGCAGTGACTTTAAAAAGACCTCACCAGAGTTTTCGACCAGCTCTCGAACATCTCGTTTCTCTGCGAGGCCCGAGTAGCCTAATCCACGACACTCGAGGATGGTCTTCAACTTCTTGAAGCTCAGAGTCACTGGATCCACCAGCTGGGTTGCAAAGATACCGGTTTCGTACCAGACCACGGCTTCGAAAAACCGAGCCAGGACGAAGAGAACAAAAAAGTAAAGGAGTAAGAAGAAGAGTTTTAGCCACATGTTTTCTTCTTTGCAGCTTCACTGGGTCACTCTTGCTCTCTGTAGTGGATGACGATTAGTGACATTGGAGGCCAACGTTAATAAGCGAGGGTTTCTCGTTAAAACTCGGCTATGCAGCACCTATTATCCTACTGTGTAGTGTCAGCAGACACCTCTACTTAGTTTCTGGAGAAGTGCTGGCTCTTATAGTTTCGACCAGTTCGGTTTATGTGCTGTCAGGGCTGCTGAGGTGCTGAATTTCCTCATGAAGCCCAGAAACACAGGCCAGTCTGTAGCGGCAAAGCTCAAGCACGACGGACGCAGCCGAGTTCTTCATCTGCACAGCATTTTGTCTGCAGCTTGACAGACACCTTACAAACGAAACCAACATAAACCAAAGCAGTCGTGCTCTGCAAGGAGACGAATAATGTTTTATTTCTGGATTTCCACCGAGACGAAGCTCCGCATCAGCTGGTACAACAACATTACGTCATCGAGCTGCTTCCTTCAGCAAAACATCATAAAAGCCCATTGAAGAAGTTATAATTTGTTATTTGTTTTTTTATTGTTATACTTGCTTTTGCTAAATTCTGAAAAAAAAAATCATTATTTACATGTTTATCAGTTTGGTGAGATCGGGAAAATATCACCAAACTATGGATCAATAAGCAAAAAAAAAAAAAAAAAACATGCTCATGGATGCATAAGCCAAATAAAACATACCTAGGAATGTATGAGCAAAAACAAGCTTGTGCAAAATAAAATATGCTTATGGATGTGTAAGCAAAAAACATGCGTATGGATGCATAACCAAAAGAATATGCTTATCAATTTAGGAAGATCGTATAAAAATGGACAAAAAATTATGATGGACGCATAAGTATATATATTTTTGCACGTTTTTATCAATTTAAAAGACCGTAGAAAAATTGGGCAAAACGATGCTTACGGATGCAAAACGGTTTTCCTGCACGTGTAAATCAGTTTTGGCTCACCGATGCATGACCATGTGTTTTGCCAGCATTCTGTACTATTTTACCAAACTGATAAACACGTTTATGCATCCATACATTTAGATCATATATCAACACAACTTCGCAGCATAACCTCGTCTGCCCACTTCAAAGCCTTTCAAAATAAAAGTGCTTTTACGAGCTAGACGCGACATTCCTAACACTACGCTTAACTTTCAGAAATCTTATTTTCTCCTTCAGTTTTTTAGGAAAACTAACATCTTTAAGCGTTTTCAGTCAATAATCCATCTATGTTGTATCACCATCTTGAAACCTGATGAAACCTTATAGTTTCAAGTTTAAAACTGAACTTGATACAATATACAAAGCTGCCCATGCATGTACTGGGATTTGCTGTAAGTGGTTACTTTTTTGGTTACAGAGTAACATTAAAGAAGGCTCCGATCATGAAAAAATGTACAAAATGTTCAAAGTGTACCAAAATATTCGAAGTGTATGGAAACATTCAAAATGTATCAAAGTGTTCGAAGTGTATCAAAGTGTGTCAATGAGAATCAGAGTATATCAAAGTACCTAAATTGTTTAAAGTGTTCAAAGTGAATCAAAATTTTCAAAGTGTAACAAAATGTATTAAAGTGAAAGGAAATTATCAAAAAGAAAGAAAAAAAAAAGTGAGTTATCAAAATTAAAAAACATTGGACGAGGCCGAAATGTATTGTTTTTATTAAGTGCATGTAATTAACCAAAAAATATTTAAGAAAAGAGAGAAAAACATGGGAGCGGCCGGGGTGTTGGGGGGGTGGGGGCGTAATAAAACTGACGCGTATTACGTGGCAGACGAAGCTGCCAAATCGCCAGATACACACACACACACACACACACACACACACAGCTTTGCGGGTGTTGGCCCATTTTCGGCACCAGCTATCAAACTTCATTTTCGCCATGGAGGTAAACACCTGCAACATTCAGGTTCTCCTGCAAGCTGCCGAATACTTGGAGAGGAAGGAGAGAGGTATGGATGAAGTTCTGCAATATTTATTGATTTTCATTTATTGTCAACAAAAAGAGACCAGCCCAGCTACAGCCAAGTTTCGAACAAAAATAGCTGCAGCTCGGCGTGAAAAAGTATTTGTGTGCTTTTCACGCCACACTCAGATCCTCTTTAGGTTTCTATTTTTTGTTGGGAAGTTGTGCAAAGTGCGTTTGTTCGTAGTTATTTTTTTGTTTGACTCCGTGACCTACATTCGAGCCCCCCATTGTACACAAAGGCGCGAAGTGGCGGCACATTTGAAATTTGTATCTTAATGGGAGCACATCATCTGCAAATACTGGCAACCTAATGACATTATTGCACATTTTTCTGCACGATTCTTTATTACTGGCGCACAAAAAAGTGGACATTAACTAACGACGCACTAACAGTGGCGCCAAAAACTAAAAAAAACCCCCTAAAAATCACCAAAAGCATAACAACAGTCCCAGTTTTGTGCAGATGACCAGTCTGGGATTTTCTTCATTTAGTAAAAATCTGTAACAGTATAGTACAATAACAGATAGACCTGTCTGGCTAAAAGATTTCACTGTATTCAGGACACAATGAGCTGGTTTTGCAGTTGGTTTCGTGTGTGTAGGAGGAGGGAAGTGCTAACGTTTGGTTATTCTTGCTTTTCTTGATATTTTTTTCCTCAGAAGCAGAGCATGGCTACGCCTCGGCACTGCCATTTTTCAGCAAAGGGACAGAGAAGAGAAACAGACAGAAAACTAAAAAGTCCTCACCAGGGAACAGCAGGTGAGTTTGTGCACCAAGCCGTTCAGTTCTGCCTGAATAATCATCCATACAGTGTGATCTAACAGTCTAGCCATCAGTCCAGACTACTATAACTCCATTTATACAAAAACAACTACAGTATAATAACAGTATAATAGTGTAATAATAGTTTAAAAGTTAAATAGTGTAAAACTGTGACAACAATCCCACCGGAGCCTAGTGTTGTAATTTCAAAAACAAAATAAAATGTTTCAATAATTAAGTTATTCCAGTATTATACTATTATTATACTATAATAACTGCGGTATTATAACTGTACAAAAGTGGACTAACCTAATTATTGAAACGTTTTGTTTTGATTTGAATACTGTAGTGATTTTAGCTAATATCCACAGGTTTATGTAGCTATAATTATAAAAATACAACAGTAAGTTCCGGCAACACAGTTTGAGAAGCTGTGATTTTGAAAAAAAATAACCTACCGCACAAAAACGAGTTCAGATTAGCTAAACTCACTACAGTGGCAGTTTAAATTTGTATTAAAACCTAAATAAAATTTTGCAATAATTCAGCTATTCCATGATTGTACTATTATGATATTAAAGTTATAGTATAGTAATAGTATAATACTGGAATTACTGCATTATGCATTATTTTATTTTGTTTTCCGGTGGGACAGTTTGGTTGATTGAGAAGCTGTTATTTGTCATAGCCATGCGTTTCTTGTTATTTTCATTTAGAGTATTATTATTATTGTTTTACACTGGTTCCTAAGTGACTAACATGCAAATGTAAGAAAACTCAGTGTGTGGATAAACCTTTGACCAGAAACGTACACGTAAATGTGCTCAGTTTTGGTAGATTGTTTTTGCCAAAGCCGTAATTGAATTGGTTTTGACTCAAAACATTGGCTATGCTGAAATCCATTAATAGTTAATTAAAATAGTCAAAACATTTTATTTCAAAACTGCATAAACCTGTATTATCAATAACTTAGTCTTAACAAGCTATGTAAATTTAACGTTCACCTAAAATGAACTATTTGGTGATTTCTACTGGAACAATTTGAAAATTGTGTGCAAAAATCAAAATTAAAATTCGTACCAGATAATTGCAAACACCAATCAGTTAAATGGTTACTTGACAGTTTGTACTTTTGACCTTTACTACATAGAACAAGTCACAGATATTATAGTCGCTCAGTCCTGCTTTAGGTGACGTGACATGATGACAATACAACCACATCTAACTAGCAGTTTGTCCCACTATGTTCAACCTTTAAGCCTCAGATAAATGGATGTTCTGGTGGCTCTGTCCAAAACACAGGCCTGGGGCATTATTTAATGAAAGTAACTACAATTTTATCACAGTCACAATGTTCATTTGGGCCTGTTGTTGACCTCTACTGTGTATAACAAAGCTGTTATTAAAGAAGTTAGTATAACAGTTTCAGATGGAACTATCTTGCATTGAGAGGATCTTATAACTTGTTAGTAAACATTTCACATTTCTTTTTCAGGTCAGTTCACAATGAATTGGAAAAGCACAGGTATGACGTATTCCTGACCCTCATTTTCAATTCAGTGGTTGTTTTTTCAGCACATTGCGACCAGGTGTGGTCCTGTTTCTTGAAAAAGAAATTTATAATTACAATTTCCGCTTGCAGGCGAGCTCAGTTGCGACATTACTTGGAGCAGTTAAAGCAGCAGGTCCCGTTGTCTTCTGACTCAGCGAGGAACACCACTCTGAACCTGCTCAGAAGGGCACAGCTGCACATAAAGGTCAGCGTGGCATTCAAGTCTGTGAAGATCTGTTGAAAAACACTAGATTATTTTAATTAAGTATTTTCGTATATGTTTTGTTAACTTTGTACACTCTCCACTTTCTGCCGTGACCAAACAAATTTCCCACTAGTTGGACTAATACAAGTTTATCTTATCTTATCTTATCTTATCTTGTCTTATCTTATCTTATATATCTGACTCTGCCCACAGCACTGTGGAAAATAAAAGAGAAAGAGATGGAAAAGACTGTTTAGAAAACAGATAGACTGTAATGGAAAATAGCTTGTGTTTGCCACAGTTAGGCATGATGTCATTATAACTTAACCTTTATCACGATGTACCAGCAAAGCACTGTGTGCAGAGTTAAATGTCCATTTAAACAGTCTAGAATTATCATACTGGACTATTTGCTGTTTGGACTGAGAACCAGTGTCACAGAGCACCTCAACCCTTTCTGTGAGCCGTGAAAATGTTCCAGCATGAAATAAGGCAGGGGTGTGGAACTCCAGTCCTGGAGGGCCGTGGTCCAGCAGGTTTTGGTGATTTCCCTGCAGAAACATCTGGTTCACTTCACCAGTTAATTGCTGGGTTTAGTGAACGTGTTTGAGGAGGAGAACCATCAAATTGTGCTGGACACCGGCCTTCCAGGACAACCCTGAAATAAAGCATGGGATAGATAACAGTAACTGCTTCACTGTCATACAGGGCTATTAGAGTCCATCGCTGCCTTTACCATCATTACAATTTTTCCACATTATGTGAGTGTTGCAATCCTCCTGTAGCATTTGGCTATATTATGTTTTCTAAAACTCACAATAGTACACTCCACACAAGCATGAGAAAAGCTTTTTCACACACTGAGGTTTTCTACATTTGCGTGTTACTCACTTAATATTTACTAAAAACACTTAATATTCTTTGCTAACAAATAAATGTACACAATCTAGTAAGTGACTGCAAATGTGATAAAAGTGTAAATTAGTGCATTTAGAGTGCATCACCACACAACCAGTTAATAAGAGTCAGACCTGCACTGTTACAGATTCTTTCCATGTTATAAAGGTAAACTTCATTTATAGTCATTCATTTAACAACATTACAAGTCTTAATAAGAATAAAAAGCTGCATTGTATGAAATAGATGGGAAAGTGGTCAAATGTATGATGTGTTTGGTGGGTTTTTTTGTGTGATTTCATAGCCTTTATTGAAGAAAGATCAGTAAGTACTAATATTATTTTAAGGTTTTCACAACAATGAGCTGGAATAAGTGCCAGTGATTACACAGATCAGCAGGTCAGAATCATCAGAGATCAGCTTCTGGGTTTTGTAGTGATTTTTTATGCTGATTTCAGATCTGTGTTGAGTGTTTCCTGCAGCTACAGTGTTTGTGATGAAGCTAGTTCTATACTGCATGATAGTCGGTATAGTGATCATATAATAATCAAATGCTGAGTGTTTTTGAAGAAACAGTGGTAGCTGACTGACTCTGATCATTGTCTGACTTCACACTGAAAATGTTGAAACAGTTCCTTGATTGCTTACTATTGCAGATCTAATATTACTCATAATTCAAAATGTTGAAAGTAGATCTGAAATCAGCATGAAAAGCTGATGAAAAGCTGAAAACCACAAAAGTGCTTTGTGGTTTCGGAGGATTACAGCAACAAAAAAAAAAGTTGTGTTGCCTGTGTTACTGACTGTTTTCAACAGTGGCAGCGATGGCATTTAGGATGAAAAATGCTGGAGAATTCCTTTAAATAAATAAATGCATACACCCTATTTTAAACCTAGAAGTAGCTGGGGCTGGATTTATTAGATTGTAAATAGTTCTAGCCTAAAAAAGCTGGTTGACTTGTCCTGGCAGAATCTTAGCTCAAGGGTCTTTTGGACACAACCCTATTTCTACCTGCTGTGGTTGCATTCTTTGATTTGTAAGTTGGTTTGGATAAAAGTGTCTACTCTGCAATCCCAGGTCGTTTAAACTTCTTGTCATAATGTCTACATTGCTACACTTCCAGGGTTGTAACAGTTCAGGACAAAGGATCCGATTTGCTTCACACAGTGATAAAGCAAATAGCAGTTAAAAGTAATAATAAAACAGTGTCAGAAAACCAAGGAAGAGCATCAGGAACCCTGCTGCTGTGTGCATGAACGTCATGGACAGACGTCACACTGAACCAGTGCATGGGGTGTGATATTTATAGACTGAGAGATTGTGGCAATGAGAAACAAGTGCACTCAGAATTCCAAGAGAGAGAATAAAGGCGGGGCTCTAGTAGGCATGGTTGACACGGGTGGTGCAGCAGGTCTGGGATCACTTACGCACAATGACATCAGCGTGAACTGAGTGAAACGACACGTCTACATCTGACACGCGTTACAGCCAGGCCCATGCCTGTTGGTGCAGCTGCACCCTGAATACTGAGGTCATGTGTGAGAGTTTGAAATAAAATCAGCAGTTCGATCTGACAGACGATTTTAAAAGAGTATGTTTATTTGGTACTCGTTTCATCCAGAGAAATCTCAGGATGGGATGGTCTTCTGCTGGAATACTAAATAATAAACGCGAAACCGCTTGTTTAATCCATTTCCTTTACTTCACATTTATTACATACCGATTCTCCACTTTTGAGTCTGCACTGTTGAAATAACTTGCTGTTTATTTATGTGTTTATTCATTCAGTCATTCATTTATTTATTTCTTAGCGTGGATTGGTCTTATTTTCTCAAGTGGCATTTTGAAGACTTTTGAGCAGGGCACTGTGTATGAGATCTAGATTGCAGGATGCTGAATGGGAACGCTGTGTGCTTTGCAACTTGAACACATGCAGTGTTACAGGCTGCTCATCCTTCCGGGTGTGTTTGCAGAAGCTGCAAGAGCAGGACGAGCGGGCCGAGATGCAGAAGGACCGACTGCGCTGGGAGCAGCAGGAGCTGCGTGTTCGGCTGCAGCAGCTGCAGGGTGGCACTGAAAGGATGCGCAACGACAGCCTAGGCTCAGCCATGAGCTCTGAGAGATCCGATTCAGACAGAGGTAAGTCCACCACAACACTAAGATCTGTTTTTGAGAGGCTGGTCTTTTTAACATTCAAGAGCCAGAGCAGCCTGTCGTCTGGAGCAAAAACAAAGACAAAAGAAAGGTTGAAATAACTCTCTCTACCGTCGAGAGACGGTATGCATCATTTCAGTGCATCATGTTTAGACAGAGCACAGCTTACTAATACTGAATAAACTGAGATAACTGTCGAACATTGGGGTTTAAAACACTAAAATACGAGGACAAGACACAGAGCAGTCATGCTACATGCTGTAGCAGGCTCCTTCTTTTTATGGCAGAAATACAGTTCAGTTCCCAGAAAAATCGGCGTTAGACTGAGGGATTACTTTATTGGATAACCTTTCATTAAGACTTATGAATAAGAGTTGATTGTTTTTGGATCACACTTGTTTTTATCTAGCTATGAGAAGAGGTGGCACAATATCATATTTCTTTTCTGAATATTGGCTGATATTGCTGGAGTTTTTTTACTTTTCTTTTAAGTTTAAATATGAGCTATATTTAATTTGAACACTTCACATAGGATTCAAAGGTAGAGCTTCATGCTCAATCTACTCAAACGCTTTACTTCCGCAAAGGAATAAATACACAGCTGAGATGACATCACACAGTCCGAGTGTGTGCTGTTTGTTGTTTTCTTCCCAATATCCGTTCCAGCACTGTAGCCGATAACAGTTTGAAACCGATATCCCTTATCGGATCAGTGCCACTGCTAGGTACAAGTGAAGGATAATTACACATTATATATTAATAAATATATAATAAAAATAGACTTACATTACAATACTAAATAATGGATACTGTTATGTCGTTTTTGCTGATGATATCTTCCACTTTTAAAGGTAAATGTTGAAGCTCTCAGTATTGACGGGTTGTATCTGTTTTTTTTCGATTGCAGAGGATGTGGAGATTGACGTTGAGAGCATGGTGTGGACTTTGGAGTCTGACGGTCTGGGCCCAACGCATAATGAAGTTGACCATAGTTACTCCACTCCTGATCATACCTGGTTATGACGACCAGTTAACTGCTAGTGTGAATTCAGAAACATTCCAAAAAACGGTATCATGATATCATGAGGTCCAGGAAGAGCAAAGTAGGCCTCGAACCAAAAATATCTGGTGGCTTGCCACAGAAACACTCTGCTTCCATTTTCTAACCATCACCCTCAGGCGTTCTGCAAGCATGACTGGAATTTTTGGTGATTTTTTGTTGGTTCGTTTTGTTTTATTTTGCAAGAAATAATGATGTGGTGCTCTAGACAGACACACTGTTGATTAATGGAGGTATGACAGCATGGACATGGTTTTTCCTAATTTAGCCTCCAATCCCATTGCACTTGTCAGTCGTCTCCCTTCAAGCTAATTGGCTTCATTTTCAGGGTCAGCCTGCAGTATAGACTTGCTTGCACTTACATCCTATTTAACTATTGTATCCTTTTCTCTCATCTTGATACGTTGCACAAACCAAGCTTTCTCAGCACTTACATGAGTTTGTTCCAAGCCAGGGCAATCCTTCTTGGACTGCAAATTGTGAGATGATAATGCAGATCATGTCCATGCGTTTGATCAGTGTTCATGCATTTGTCTTTTTTTTCTTTATCCACATGTTAACGATGTATTTCTGACCTGTGTCACCTCTTTTAAGAAGAACTGTCCCAAGTATGTGGACGACCATGCATTAAAGGGTTAAAACTTTTTTCTCCTGGAAGATGTACATAACTCAAATGGAGGCTTTTTACGGTTTGCAGAACAAGTCATTTGAGTTGTATTTGGTAAAAATCCAACAAAGAAAAGTTCTGTTTTGCCCACTTAAAATTGAATTTTCAGCATTTAATATTATTAGCTGTAGCGTTAGATATGTTTGCAGATAACTCTGTTTAAAGGAGTCGTAATGGGTATCGGACGGCTGAGTTCATTTACATAATGCTAACAGCCCAGTACTCGCATTTATTTAGCATCAGCAGATTGTGGGTGAGGCACTGCTTTCCTCGTCAAAACGGAAGTAGCTCTTTCCTCACAAACGTTGCTGACCTTAGTATTTACCACTAACTAATCATCGGGTGCCATTCAGATCAACTCTACGTAAAGACCGTGCCCAGGAGAAACAAATGGAAAATTTGTAGCGTATTTTTAGATGAAAATGTAGACTAGAAATATTTCCCCTCTTTAAATGTAGCTAGAGTTCACCTCGAAGAGGTGTTTCTATACTTAAGCCTCTTTTGCCACAGCTGTATGTTTGAAGTAGCGAAACGTTGGGCATAACGGCAAACTTTCTGCTGAAACGCAAGTCATTTATGCAACTAATGCTAATAATGTACTTTAACAGTCATGCTTGTATTTTTTTACATTTGTACAGTTTTTTTTTCTCAGTGTAAATGTACACAGCTAAATAGTACACTGTATATGTGATTGTGAACACCAAATGCCTTATGAACTTTTTGTACGTCATTGGAACACCACCTTTGTATTTATCTCCTCTCTATCTGTGTACTCAAATGTAGCATTTTTTTAATCAGTGTAAACCTTTTGTACAAATAAATATTTTATGTATTTAACTTGACGCATCAGTTCATGCGCAAACGTGTTGCCTTTGATTCTGGAAGCAGTGCAGATGTGTGCTGCACTTTGTCCTGTTGGAAACAATAGCATGGCTGGAGCACGCTGGAATGAAATTCCACTCAGTCTACTCCATAGAAACCCATTCTCCATTAGAATCTGAACAATACAGGCACTATGTCTAGGAAGGCCCTACAGCCACCATGCAACCCTGCAAAAAAGTTGACAGCCCATGCTTTAAATCTTAAAACTAGCAGTGGAAATACTGTAAATTGATATTTTAGTACAATGTATTGTTTTTGGAAGATTAATATTTTATCCAAGTATTGCTGAAATGGAGGATTTGTCATCAGGTCCATTTCCAAGAAAAAATACGCTATATTTTCATTTCATTCGTTCTCATTCAAAAATGAAAAGGCCAGATTTTTTCCCCTGATTTTTCAGTTAAACTCTGCTCCATACACTTCATCTCACAGAAAAAAATTCAGCTTGTTAAAACTTAATACTCAAGTATATATTTGTAGTCTGTACTTGTAACTGCAGAACGTTTTGATCAAGTACCTTCAGTTAAAATAACCTCTGCATTTTCCAACCCTAGATTAACATTGTGTTGCACAAATAAAGCTAAGTATATTGAAAGTAAATGATGAGAATATAGAAATCTTACAACTAATTTTTCCTCTTTAGAACTTCTGATTATAGAGTGAACCTAACCACTAAAAATGGTCAATTTATAAAAACAAACTGATCACATTTAAGAGCCTATATTCTACATTTTTGTATTTTATTTTTTCCCTTTAAAAATGGTTTAATGTATACCTGAGCATAACATTTCCCATCCTGTCTTCACCCCTTAGAATAAAAGAGTTTTTACCATATCTTTAAGACTCATCTGTGCAAATGACCTATTTTAACTAGCTGCCCTGTAATGTGCCTCAAAAAGCAAACCATACTGAAACACTGCATATGGCTTCAGGATGGATGGGCGGAGCTTAAGGCATGTTTTTTTTATATGTTTTAACGACATCACAAAAAATATTGTTTTTGTTGCTTAGTTTCCATTTATGGACTGTAGACTTGAGAGAAATCAGTTTACATGCTACATCAAACTTTCATTAAAAATAAAGAATATTTAGTTTTCCTATGATTTGGCCCTTTAATTGTTGACAATGTTGATCACATTTACTCAATACCAGTGGAATGTATTGTATTTTAGATTAATACCAAATTCTTGTCCAGAAAAATAAGTATTTATAGCAAAAGGATTGTTTGCACAAGTCCAGTAAACTCAATAACCAAGCATGACTAAAGTGTTTGGATAGAAAATATTTATTGACAATAAGCAAAGATTACTAATTTAAGAGCTCTGAGGATTTGAAGTTTAGCTACAATTAATTCCATTTGATCAGTCATAGCCATTTCAAGCATATATGCAGACACTGCTGTCCTTTCTTCCACGATTTTAAATGCTGGAAACACTGGTGCAGGACCCCGATAACTTCTAGGCAGTGACTGCAAAGAATGTGGACCCATCAACACTCATATCACTTCAATTTGAAGCAATGAAGGAACTGTATGATGAAAAGATGCGGCTGTTCGATCCCAAGAGCACATCTGAATCAGGATTATGAGATCATATTCTTCATAATGAACAAATCACAAAGGGGAAACTAAATCAACAACAAAGGTGTTAGAGGAAAACTTTAAAACACGTTACACAAAGTTGGGAAAAGTACGAATCGAACAGCAGCAGGTCTCACATGCGAACACGGACTACGTGAGGCATGAGAGGATCATGTACTTGCAACCAGGTCAATTTTACTTATAGTCTTGCAGGGTAGAAGAGCATGATGATCAGGGGTGGGAATGGCCGGCGGACCAGTTGTTGAAGAGCTGCTGCAGCAGACTTGAGTGAAAGTCTCCTGGTGCCCTCGAGAACCGGCATGGCCTGCTTTTCACAAAGCCTTGGTGAAATTTATGCACAGGCTTAGGAAAACAACGCAGAGCGTCCGTCTCCATATCATACATATTGTTTCTTCTGTGCTTGAGAGGCGAAGTCTTTCGCCTTCTCTTTAGCAGCGAGGGCCGTCTCCCGAGCCCTCTCCGTGGCCGTCTCCGCCAGGGTCCGCATGGGCGTTTCACCTGCACCACAATTAAATGCAGCTTCGTCAGGGATGGAATTACATCCTGCCTAAATAATTCACTGCACTCCCTATTACCTATGAGATCAGGATTAAAGATCACATTTAAGAACCTACATTATAAATTTTTTTGCATTTTATTATTCCTCTTTAATGTATACTTGAGCATTGCATTTACATTTCCCAACCTGTCTTTACCATATCTTTAAGACTTCTATGTGCAAATGACCTCTATTCTAACTAGCTGCCCTTTAATGTGTCTCAAAAAGCAAACCATACTGAAACACTGCACATTTTTTATATGCTGGCTTTAATGACACCACAAAAAAGATTTTTTGTTGCTCAGTTTCCATTTATTGACTGTAGACTTGAGAGAAATAGCAGTTTACATGCTACATCATTAAAAATAAAGAATATTTAGTTTTCCCATGAATTGGCCCTTTAAATCTTGACAATGTTGATTTGTTATAATGATCACATTTACTCAGTACCAGTGGAATGTATTGTATGTTCTAATTAAGGCACATTTTAGACTAATACCGAATTAATGTCCAGAAAAATAACTATTTATAGCAAAAGGATCGTCCAAAAAACTCAACCAAGCACTTCCTATTACCTATGAGATCAGGATTACAGAGCGGCCGGATTCTTACCTTGCATTCTGGCTAAGGCGTATTCAAATCCTTTCAGAGTCTTTGTTAAGCTGCTCTTAAACCTGGCAAGGCCAAACTCCTGTGGAGATGATGAAAGCAGACCATTTAGAGAAACAGAAATGTGTGCAGTGGCCAAGTGATGGTGGAGGTTAACAGAAATAATTTAAGCACAGACTAAACAGCTGCTTAGCTGTCAACACGCCACAAGATCTACACTCTTAGCACAAGTCAGTATTGGCTGGGCTTTTTTTAGCCCCAGCTGGTAACTTTACATGTTATCCCAGTCTTTGTGTGTAATGCAGCACAAAATGTGAGACGCTGCTGGCGCTACGTTACTTAAAACCGACATGATTTTCCCTGTGTTGCCGTAGCGATGCCCTCTGGCCCACTGACCTGAACAGCTCTGGAGAGGCCGTACAGGCTGGAGGAGATCCAGGCTTCTCTCTTGATCTCGGTCCAGTTGCTATTGTCGGGGTTCACTCTGTACACACAGCGCTCCTCCACAGACTAAAGAGAGAAAACAAGTCATATTTGCAGACAGAGGCCGCTGGGACAAAACTGGACAGGGGGATTTTACCAAAGCAGTTCTTGGAAAACTATCATTCCAAAAAAAATCGGTCCTCACTGTTCTCTGGTCGGTTGTATCTTGGGTTTTCTTTCCACAAAGCTTATCAATGCTTGTTTTGACCAAAAATACTAAATATCCGAGAGCCAGAATTGGTAAAAAGCTTCAGCTTGAAATGTTACTAACAGTGTGTCCGAAATTCCGCACACGCGACTTTAGGGCGTAGTGTGTTCACACTGGCAACTAAGCTAAAACTGAAAGAACCCTGATGGTGCACTGAAAACGGCCAGAAAAGGTCGTGCAGAATGATGGACACTCTGCACTAAACTGGCACCATTTTGACCTCGTCGCGGAGGGGGCGGGACTTAACAAGTTTTCGAGTTGAATAACGGCATCAAACAGTGAAATGCAAGCCCAATCGGAGGCAGCTGGTTCGTATAAATGTGAGTAACATTAATAAGGTTATTTTACTGATGTACACTGCGGTAAAACCAGGAGTTTGGCGGCTGGAGAATCGCGAGCAAATGTTCGTCCGTCACTTCCGCTAAGTGCAAAACGTCAGTGTTCCATTTAGGACAGCATTGACAGTGTGACTACAGAGAGAAGTGCTCAGTGTGCACTACACACTGCATTTCAGTGCACTGGTGTGATTAAGTGCGATTTCTGACCCACCCCAAGTCACTGGTTCTGGTTCTACATAAACATTTAAAATGTGCATCTTTCCTACTGTCTGTATTAGCAAAATCTGAGCTAACAGGGAGTTCACTTTGCTGCTGATTTAGCGTTTTTTGCTTGGCGCTTAAAATCTACTGAACTCTTCATTCAAAACACTAATCAAATATTGACTGCATTTACCTTTTCATCACTGTAATACTGGTAACCTTTCTACAAGAATGTTCACTTTTTATACATTCCAACTACTATTACTACTATTGTACATCAATCTGCTAGTATGTCATAATACTGCTTTCACTCACTAGCCCTATTGCAGCTCCTCTCGACGGCACTGAATGCAGTCTTGTGCTGCAAATTATTGTACTGTTGCTAGTCTTTTTTTTCCAGACTTGCGTAGTCTTCTTGTGTTCTGTTTTTTGTTCTTTGTGGGTCTGTTTTTGTTATTTTTGCAAAGTGGTCCTAAGGGATGGCTGTTATATTTCACTGTGTACTGTGTATATGGTGGAAATGACAAATACCTACTTGACCTAACTGTGAAAAACAGCAGAAAACGACGGTTATATCAATACAGATACAGAACGACTGTGGTGAGGTTAAGTGGAGCTCACCATAAGGCGTGTATGGCTGATGTTCCATGTGAAAGTGACCATGGTTCTGTCTTTGGGATCCACTACAGAATCTTCAATGATGTAGGCCTTTCGCGCCATGTGGGCAGGTAGGAACTTCTCAGCCCAGCGCGGCGCTCGGTTGGTTTTGGTCAAAAGCCGTCTGGAGATGAGACGGTTGTCAGGAGTCACCTCCCGAAAGATTATGTCTTCAGTCAAAACATGATTACTGAGGAAAAGGGAAAGAGAGGATTGCACAAGACTGGCAGACCTTCCCAAACACCTAGTACTGCCTACTACTACTAAACAATTCTCTTCCTCTAACATTGCCTGAATTAGTTATTTTTACCTGTAAGGATTAGGATATCTTTGCCAGAATGCAACAGACACTTGGTCCCATGTGCCTTTAAGAAATTCCGCACAGCTGAAATACTTCACCATTGTTCCCACTAATCCGTCCTTGGCAAAGAACTGAATGGAGAAAAAAAAAAGAAAAGTCAGTTAAGGACCACAATCCGACAAGCAAAACATGTGCTTTCCCCTGAAAAAGCTGCCCCCATATAACCATGTTAACCAAGAAACTACTAATAAATATATGTTCACAAATAATACACAGTTACATAATATGAACAAAAATACACTTCTTTAATGTGTTTCTTTGAATTTCTAAACAAAAAATTAGAAGTTTTTTTAAAAACTGGAAATTAACAAGAAGCTACTAATGAATGAATGCAACAGTATTTGAAAGAATTTGGAAACAAGGCACACTTTTTATTAGATATGTTCACATAATTTTAATAAAAAAACACATTGATCCATGTATTTTACTTTTTCAACAAATAGATATTTTATAATAAAATGATGATGATAGTAAACAAACACAAATGAATGCAGATTTGACAACTGACAGCACATTTAGTTTGGTCTTCTGACCTTATTTTCTCCAAGAGAGTTCACTACTACACACAGCACAGGGACATTAAAACAGCACCAGTCCTGCTGGTTGTTCAACCTTAAGTATCAAAAGAGCAAATTAAATACCCCTTTACCCCAACCTGGCTAAAATAACAGTTCCTGGGAGAAACCAAAGCTGCTGAGCCACTGGATTAGTCCATGCTGACGGCAGGTTCACAATGTGAACAAAAGTATCGGGACACACTTGTTTTCCAGGCTTTGGGCTTACTTCCAGTTACCCACACCTTCTAGACAACGCCACGCTTCTAACTTTGTGGACCCAGTTTGGGGAAGAATCTTTTCTATTTCTATTTTCTATTCAAAGCGAGCTCCACAAACACATGGCTGGATGAGTTCGGTGTGGAAGAACTTGACTGGCCACACAGAGCCTTGACCTCAACCCTATCCAGCACCCTTGTGATGAACTGCAATGGCGATTGAGAACCAGGCCTTCCTGAACGCTCCACAGAATGAATGGGCACACATTTCCACAGAAACACTCCAAAATCTTGTGGAAAGCCTTCCAAGAAGTGTGGAAGCCGTTATAGCTCCTAAGGGGGTGATTAACTCCATATTATAACATATGTATATGAAATGTCATTAAAATCCTGTTGGTGTAATGGTCAGGCGTCCCAATACTTTTGTCCAAGTAGTGCAAAGCACGCAGGCCGCAGAATGAACGAGTGAATGAAAAGATTGCGTTAAGCGGCCGAATATTGCTTTAAACCTCAGACACGACATGTAGACAGAGACATGTGTGTGGTGGAATACTTACCAGAGTCTTAAGGGGTGGTTTAGTTCGATTTTTTATCCATTTCTCCTCCGTCCGTCCTCCTCTTCTCTCGGACGGACCACACTGACACTTCCGCCCCACAGAAACGTGCAGACAGCGCAGGAGCCCATGCAGGAAAAAGCACCGCCCTTAGTTTCAATCCAAGTTCCTCATACCCTACTCCCTACTCCCTAGTTTTACTCTGGTTCATCTGGCATTCTTCTAACTTGAGCATTTATATAATTAAGCATATAGTGATGATAAAATTCTCGTATAGAAGTGTATTTTAGTGGGCCACTGAATTTCAATCGGCAGAAAATGGCTGCTCTAATCCTTAGCCTTACTCCCTACGTAGGGTCTGATCTCAATAGTGAAACTTACCCCTCACAGAACGCAGAGGTCACGCTTCGTTAAGTGTGCTATGTGCTAAATCACGGGATTTGAGCTTTAGCACATGACCGAATCCCAATTTATTATATATAACAGTTATAAACATACATCCATATAATATGAACTAAAACATTTTTTATATCATTTTGATGAAAATATACTATTTGAGATCCCATTCCTTGCACTTCACTTACTATGAGGGTGGCCTGCCATATAGTTTAAAGTTTAGCAGAACTTCATTTGTGTTGTTGGAGCTGATAAAGACATTTTGAATGTAGATTAGACCATTAATCAGCACTTTTTTCATTGTGGGATTCAAACTCAGAAGGTTGTCTGAAAGGTGAGATTATTTGCCAGCTGCCACTATTATTAAGTGTCATCCAGAATAATAACTTCACAAAAAATCTTAGAAGCAAAGTGTCAATCAGTTGGTCCCTCCATTTAAGTTCCTTTTAAAAGAGTGTTTTTCCTCACTTCCTCATTCGGAACTACATTACAGAATGTTCTTTTGGAAGTTTGAAGTGCCATACAGAGTTAGTGTTTGGATATATATATAAGTCTCTCATGTTTTAACACTCTGGTTGCTTAGTAACTGCCAGCTGCTTTTGCTTGAGTCAAGTTTTCAGTTCTTTAGAAGTGCAACATTTTTAAAGCATAAATATATACTCTATGTGGACAAAAATATTGGAAGGCCTGAACATTACACCAACCTGAACTTTAATGACACTGCATTCCAATACATAGACTTTGGTCTCTCTTTGCAGCTTCTTCCACTGTTCTTGGAAGGCTTCCTACCAAATTTGGAGTTCCTGTTGAAATTTGTGCCCATTCATTCTGTGGAGCGTTTAAGAAGGTCTGGATCACAATCTCTGTTCCAGTTCATCCCAAAGGTGCTGGATGGGTTTGACGTCAGGACCAGTCAAGTTCTTCCACACTGAACTCCTCCAGCAGGTCTTTATGGAGCTCGCTTTGTGCATGAAGGCACGTCATGATGGAATATATATA
>JBBJLR010000034.1:16261007-16274304 GCA_037577145.1 Brachypetersius gabonensis
CTAGATATGAATGACATGAATACCCTGTATTGGCAAGTAGCTTTGATTTTATATTTGATTTAATTACATAATTGCATTACATTTTTAATTGTTGCCCAGCATTTATAAATATATATATATTTTATAAATGTGCATAAACAACCACCACTAGTTGGTCTAGTTAGTCTAAAGTTTGTTTGCTGTCAGCAATAGACTGTGTAATGACACAGCACGTTTGAAAATTGAATTTTGAAAAAGAATAAGTCTGCCCTGCCCATATTTTCATAAATGTGTCTCTCAGGCAAGAGGAACAATGCGCCAACCACCAGACACTACTGCACAATACTGTTAAATGCACTCAGTTATTAATTCTGGTGTACTATTTTGAAAGAGGCTACTATTTAGTATAAAAGCACACAGCTTAGTCACGACCCAACGAAACTAACGTCTGCTTTATTTTGAGCAACCTAGCAATCTCCCGTCGGTGCCAGTAGGGGGCGGACTTTACTCACATTTAACACTGAAAACAGTTAACGACTCTGATACACTGTGTGTACAAAAGTATTGGGACAAACCTGTTTTTCAGGGTTTGGGCTCGGCCCCTTACTTCCAGTGAAGGACAACCTTAATACTTCAGCACATCAACACGTTTTGGACAAGGCCATGGTTCCAACTTCCAGTTATGTAGCATTGTCATGTGGACACAGTTTGTGGAAGAATCTTTTCTATTCCGGCATGATTGTGTCTCACTGAACAAAGTGAGCTCCGTAAAGACATGATTGGACGAGTTCGGTGTGGAGGCACTTGTCACAGAGCCCTGACCTCAACCCCATTCAACAGCTTTGGGATGAACTGGACCAGAGATTGTGATCCAGACCTTCTCGTCCAACATCAGTGCCTGACATCAGAAATGCTCTACAGAATGAATGGATGAATGAATTCCCCACAGGAACCTTGTGGAAAGCCTACAAATAAGAGTGGAAGCTTTTACAGCTGCAAAGGGAGACCAACTTTGTATTAAAGCCCATGGATTTGTCTTTAAAGTCCCTGTTGGTGTAATGGTCAGGCATCTCAAGACATTTGTTCACATAGCACAGCTTGTTGAAAGCGTTTGTCGTTAGCCACGACGTATATTTAAGTCACTGATATATTTAATGTTTCTAGTTGCAAGTCAAAAACTGAAGCTGGTGGAAATGTAATGTTGTGTTGAAGCCAGAATCCTAGAAACAGACGGTAGCCATTCTGCTGAAGAAACTATTGGTAAAAGCATGCGTTGCTGGGTTTATATTGAACAATTGGGTTGAATGACATTACAGGACTCTTGAAAATGACGTAAAGGTGCTTTAACCAAATATAGTTGAGGTTTACCCAGAAATTACCATAAATGTGGGCTGAAGCATCATGTTTTTTACTCTTTTACTTATTTGCTATGGGATCTTTTTTCATACTACATTTAATGGCCACTGGACCAGAGGCTTCGTAAATTGGGGAAAACATTTTTGGTCCAAATAAACATTCAGAAAACATAAATGATAATGAAATACAATAATCAGTGCATGAGAGGCGGTCTGTGGTGATTCTCGTTGCATTAATTTCCAGCATCATCAGCTTCTCTCAAACCACTGAAGTGTACAACTGGGACATTCATATTGTTCATGCTATGACTTTTGGCGGAGCTGTTTTTCTGTCACTGATGGGTGATAGAACTTTGTTGTGTCTACAAGCTGTTCTGAAGATGACACACACTCTGTCTGCATTATACAGGGCTACATCAGTTAGCATTATGAGTAGTAAGTCAGTGATGCAGAGACCATGAATAATGCAGGAACTGGTCTTGGGTTCCAATGCGCTGCTGTTTTTGTAAATGCAGAGAAAGGTCAGATGAAACACTTTTGGCCATTCCTGTCGTCACCTGAATGCTATCCACCCACTGAATGCTCAGTGCACCAGTCAGCCTTGGCTGATTAAGCCATTGAACAGGTGTCATCTGTTAACAGAGCAAATTTAATCATGTAGCATTGTCATGTAAATGATAATTGACTGTCTTTAGAACACAAGTTGCTTAACAACACAGTGAAACATTTGCATAATTTCGTCTTAGCAGTTCCACTTCATCATAATAAATATGCAAAAATCACAGGTAGCACTGATCACAGACTGCCATCAGCAACATGAATAGCTTGCCTTATACATTGTAAAACACATGCAACGTCCATCGAATACATCTGAATACAAAAAGCAAATGTAACCAAGATTGCGATGTTCACAGCAAATCTGAGCTTTTTAAAAGTCCTCGTTGATGTGTAAGCCACGGCTGGGGTCAGACAGCAGTTGCCGGTTGTGCGTCGTTGTAGCCGTTCACAACCAAACCTCGCAGTGATCGAGTTCGGAAGGAGCCCTCGGGGTGGATGGTGTCGGGCTTGTGCTCGCAGCGGAAGAACATGAGGAAGCCATTCCTGTAGTTCTTGTTCATCCAGCCGTACAGTAGAGGGTTGGTGAAGGTCGAACACATGGCCACGATGTGAAACAATGTGTAAAGAAGCTTGTACTCTTTAAACTTGAGGACCAGGTCAAGGTCACTGGCCAGCTGAAACACGTGGAACGGAAGCCAGCAGACGGCGAAGACCACGACCACAAGGGCCAGCATCTTGGTGGTCTTCTTGCGGCGGTTGATGTTGTCGTTGCGGTTGGATGGGCTCACGTGGTTCTTCAGCTTGACCCAGATGCACACGTAAGCGTAGCTTATAATGCCCAATGGAAAGACATACTGCAGAAGAAGCATGGAAAGACTGTAGATGATGGCGTCCCGGTTGGTACCATGGGGCCATTTTTCAGAGCACACGGCAATCCGCAAGTTTATGTAGGGGATTTCCTCGTAGCGGTACTCCCGGAAAATAGCCAAAGGTCCTGCCAGGATAGCTGCAGAGGCCCACGTCAGGCCTATGATGACAAAACTGGCACATCTGGTTAGGCGCTGGCCCAGATGGAACACAATGCATCTGTAGCGTTCCAGAGCGATGACCGTGAGGGTGAGGACGGATACATGGACGCTTAGAGCTTGGGCGTAAGGCACCATGTGACACATCACCGCTCCGAACTTCCACTCATCCAGCAAGGTGTATGCCAGAGTAAAGGGCAAGCATATAGTGTCCACCATCAGATCAGCCAAAGCAAGGTTGGCGATGAAGTAATTGGTAACAGTGCGCATGTTTCTGTATAGGATGACCATATAAATGACTAATGCATTACCAACCAGACCCAGAACAATAATTAGTGAATAGGCTGTTATGAGGGTGATTTGGACGCTTAGGTGCTTGGTGATGTCGTCCCCAAAGACAGGCTTATGAAGATCCAAGCTATCATTGCCCAGGCTCTGGTTTTCTCCTCCTCCATGGGCGAGATCACTGGTGTTGTTTGCTGCATCTGAAGGGCCCATGACTGGGGATCTTCTCAGATCAGTCCAAGAACATTCGGCATCTACCTGTTCCACAGATTAAAATCACACTTATCTCAGGCTTATCAAGAAAACAACAGCAATTTGTTTCAAACCACATTAATTAAGTCACGTCTTGGACTTGTCAATGTTAATTTACCATCTTTAGTCCTGGTTTAGTCTGTTTTGTTCAATTTACATCAGTTCTTTTAGATCAATGGAAGGCAATGGAAGACATGTTAATGTTGATTATACATTTATATTGGGTGAGCTTGTTACTGAGGAAAGGTTTTGACTGACTGTTAAGAGTGAAGCACATTTTTGGCACAAGGGAAGCCTCAAGCCTTCAAGCCCTCCAAATTTCTAGGCCACTGGCAAACCAAACACTCAACTGTTGAGCTTTTAAATGACTGTATCCATTAATACCAGGATCAGATATTACAGTGGTGAACCACACTAGGCATCAGGAATGAGACATTCCTGATTGAAAAAAGGGCTTAGACCTTGTTTTTAGGTCTTTCAGATGCACTGTGGTCCAAATGCAACTGTACCATTATTAGACAGAATAGAAGTGTTTTTGACAAAGCAAATACGGATTGAAAGAACTCTGAAATACGCCTGTTAAGGATGAGGCAATGCAACATTAAAACGGCATCTAACTGTATCACAGCGTATTATATCACATGACATTTTTATCTCAGGGGTAAGATTAAATTGGGGCTGGAGCAGTGGTTCAGAATGCTTATTTATAAATATTTATAAGAACTTATATCACGATCTCCGTGAGGTGTGTCGGGCCAGAGGGTAGGGCAAGAAGTTCCCAGACCTGGCGTAAAGAGCCACTTGGCTTGGGTATTAGATAGGGACCCTATAAGCTGTTGTTTCAGATATTGCACTTTAATGTGCAATTTAACGTTGAATGCTGCAGTGAACTGAACTGAAACATTATATTAATGTATCACACATTTTCAGCCCTTAGAAAGCAGTATATTTTAATGGATTGTATTGAATAATGACTTTTACATCACTTATGTAATTTTACTATTGAAAGCAGTATAATTTATTGTCAATGAGAGTAATTGGCTTCCTCCTTCATCTATTAG
Source organism: Brachypetersius gabonensis (assembly GCA_037577145.1). Classification (NCBI taxonomy): domain Eukaryota; kingdom Metazoa; phylum Chordata; class Actinopteri; order Characiformes; family Alestidae; genus Brachypetersius; species Brachypetersius gabonensis. The sequence goes on from JBBJLR010000034.1 coordinate 16,265,523, forward strand.
AAAATGAGCTTCAAGTTTTTTTTAATCTAATTTGAGTTTATATAGCATTTGAGCCCATTTCCAGAAAATTGTTAAGAGGCTCAGAAGTGCATCAGCCCTTGAGTCTTGCATTATACATTTATAAAACCAACACATTACCATTCTTTCTGGCCTACTTGATAGCTTTTGTTCAGTCTCTCACACATCCTTTAATGATGAATGAATGCCAGGTTCCTAATCTCAGCATGGTTTGATTCTTGGATGAACTTTGAATAAGGTTTGTTTCCCAAAGTTAGATCTGAGTTCCCAATGTAGAGGAAGCAATGAGATCTCTGCAGGCCTCCAGATGTAGCATGCAGGCCTGGGAGAAACATGTTGCTTTTCTCCTGGAAAAAAGGTAATTTCACTGTAGTGACAATAATAAATAGCTTCTTAAAGTGCATTGAAGAACAGTTTTCATAAAAATAAGCAGAGGCGACTGTTATAAATGCGCTAGTAGAGCTTCGCCATCTCTCTCTTTCAAAAGGAAAAAAATGAAGCTGCGAGCTCCAAAATAGAGTTTAATTTCCCACATCATTACTTGCTGTTAACAAATGACCAGAACAGTGTTTCCCAACCCTGGTCCTGGAGGCACACTACTCTGTACATTTGAGGGTTTTCGCTGCTCCCAGCACATCTAATATAACTCACCAGCTCATTAACAAGCTCTTTTTGACTTATAATGAGTGTCTTGAACCAAATAAGACACTAAAATTTGCAGAACAGTGTATACTCAGGACCAGGGATAAGGGAATTCTGGACTAGAAACTGATGTTTTGGATTTCTGTGAATCTAACAGCACTGCCAACAGGGGATTAATGAATAAAAACATAAGGGCTGATTTACCTCTAGCTCAAGCTGCAGACTTTCACCGCTTGTTTCTGACACATATGTTGCAACTTATTACATGTATTGAAGTACCTCATATATTTTCTTATCTATTTGAGTTCCTTTTCAAGACATCCTGCTCTGCCTTCCCAAAGTCTGCAGTCAATAATAGTGAGGACATGTAGGTCCAGTACATTGGCTAATATATGAAAGTCACAGTAAATACTAATTTATATACACAGATGAATATAAACTATTTATTCATATTCACACTGGGAGTCTTATACTATATCCAAATTGTGAGCATGTCATTACATGTCATTGTTTCATTTATGCAATTTGCCTCAGCATAATGCTAATTTCTGTTTGCCACCATTTTGAGATTAGCTGTATTAAATAGGAACAAGCCGGCTGTGGTGATTTCCACAGTCCTTCAGTAATGACTGGTCATGTTCAGTTCATGTTGCGGGTGAAATAAAGTGCAATTCATACATTTATCCATTATCTGAACCATTATCCTAAGCAAGGTCACGGGGAACCTGTCCCAGCAGTCATAGGTTAAAATGGAGAAAAACACTCTCGAAAGGTTGCCAGTCCATTCCAGAGCGGACACACAAAAGCATCCAAGTGAATACAGTCATACAGGGCAATTTAGAACGTTAGGCATGTCCTGAGCATGTGACAGACTGCCTTGGTGGGGAATCAAACCCAGGACCTTCTTGCTACCCATAAAGTACAATTCTGCACCGAAGCACTGAGTGATTGTTTTTATAAGATGCTATAGCTGTATCTTTGCTGTAGTTTAATGTGGAGCTGCGGTGTGTGAGCAATCGACAGGTGTCATTAGCTATTGGTTGTTGAGAGGTTGGCCTTCCTCTCCAATATTATCTCTGAAAACGACAAGTTTACAGATGGGACGAAGCGAAAAAAGTCAATGCTGGGTGTGTCAGTGTAAACATCAATGTTCATCTATAAGAGTGAGAGTCAAGCATGACCATTTGACTGAGAAACAATATGTTTTGTTGCCCCCTCCCTCACATGCTGGATGCTTCTGTAAAACGGATCGTTTTCTCCTTTAGTGCCAGTTCTAAGCTGTGTCCTGTCCTGAGTATAAAGCATTTATCTTCGGGTCACTTGCAGCTGGAATATTGAAAGATGTTACATGAAAAAAAGTTAATGAGCTCCTTTACTTTCATTAGGGAGAGAGAAATCCATTAAAATCCCATTTGCCAGCTACGTAAAGTAACACTACGATAACACTATATTTCTCTGAAAGGTTCGGCTCATGACCTGAACTACCGACTATATTGCCATTTAAGCCGATTACCAGACTTGAAATATAATAATGCCCTGCTGCAGGGTCCACTGCCAGTGGGGGAGCAGAATATTGGCAATAAGCAGCTTGATATTTGGTCTTTGGTCGTTAGAGACTACAAAATAAATCTGTGGGACTTGGGTGGCCTTTTATAATCTAACAGATGAGACAGGCCCTTTTTCTTTGTTAGTTTTCTTTAACAATTAAATGCATGCACATGAGTATTAGGCTGTCACTTATTTAATAGAGCCTTTGTAACTCGACTGAGGCCTACTGAGTCACAGAAGTCTGTTTTGGTGTATGAGAAGCACTTTTACTAGGGAATTTGTCATTATGCAGCAGGTAATTTTGAAGCAATTATGTATTGTACAAAGCCAGCAGTGGAGCACTTAGTTGAAAAGGAGGTCTTAGAACACTCTTGCAAATATTCTGCATATTGTGCAGAGGAGCAGTGAGCCTCTCTTTTCTGCAATAGACAGAAGATTAATGAAGATTGCTTCTTGTTGCAGTAGCAAGCTGGCAAAAAAAGCGGTTCTTTTGTAAACTCTCTGTAGACATGGCTGCTTCTTTGTCAATTGAGACTAGTATCAATGGAATAAACGTCTCTTTGTACTGTACAGGTCAACAGTCCAGGGCCTTTTTTAAGGGGTCCCTCTGAGACGCAGCATGGTAAAGGAAGACACCGTTTACTGAAAGGTCATCTCCTTAGTGACAGACAGTCATTGCATCACAAAAAAAGAAGGGTCCAGTCATTGAAAATAATCTAAAGCTATGAAGAGGCAAAGCAGCTCGTTTTAGAAGAGTTGATGGGACGAAAAGGTAAATTCACTGTTTGTTTATTACCGGAAAATTGTGTTTCGGAAATGGTTTCATTTAGGAAACACTTTAGCACCACGATGCAGCAACATCATTTGTAAGTCCTACAGAGATAAGCACCAACTTGGAAAATTGCTTTGCATCCTGAGGGCGAAACTCGCTGGAAAGATAAACCTTCTAGTGTGTGCATGTCAATGAGTGCGTGTGTGTTTGTGTGTATATGTGTGTGTGTGCGTGTCTGTGTGTGCACGCATGTGTATGTGTTTGTGTGTGTGTGTATGTCTGTGTGTTTGTTTGTGTGGTTTTCTGCATGTGTGTATGAACGAAGAGGCAATAAACAGTCAGAATGGAAATGAGAGCAGTGTCTAATGTGATTGGCTCCATCTCCTGAACGTGGTTCAGCATGCACCCTATTTGTAGCACCATGTTTTGCTGCTTGTCACACCGGAGCCCTTTTCTGGTGCCAAATTTCATCAGAGCTGGCTTAATAAAAAAAAGCACAACTGTAATCATTCTCACCCAAGGCTTAAATCAGACACGTTTAAAGGTCTGCTGTCTTTCTGTCTGAACTTTATGTCTTATTGAAGGATATCTCCAGGTTCCTGCAGCCTGTGTGCCTCTGCCATTTAATCCTTTTCTCTGGGTCGCTACAGAGCTCTGACACCAGAGATGGTTACAGGTAGGAGGCACTTCACTGCTGCAGCATTTCCATCTCACATCACTTATTACTGCCTCTTATTACTGCTAGCCTCATCCCGCAGGCTCCAACGACTATGAGGTTAACTCCCAAAGAACAGATCAGGAGCTGGAATGGCTCTCATTGGTAATAATTGCATCCTCAACTGCAGCAAGCTTTAACCCTTTTTTTTGATGGACATTTTGTTAAAACCCTTTTTTTGATCAAAGGAATTTTTTATAAATAAATACAAACAAACTACAATAAATAACACAATTAATTAATTATAATAATACACTCAAATAGACCTTTTTATGTTGGGAGATGCTTTTATCTCTAAAGATAAAGCCTGTTCCAAGCCACCGTAAACTCTCAGACTCTTCAGAATTCGTTTTTGCTAACCAGGAAAAACTTGGACACGTTATGCATGAAAACATATGAAGCAGTGAAAAGGGTGTAAGCTTTTTAAAAAATCCGAACAGATATGCTTGTACTTTTAAATGCATGCATTTGTAGATGATGGAAATGGTTTGAAAGTTTGAACAAGATAAAGAAGCAAGCCTTGTGTCTCAGGAGGCAATGGGGTTTAAGAAGGTTAATTGACTTTCAGCACCCCCCTCCCCCAATAAACAAACAAATAAACAAATAAATAAATAAATATAAAAAAAAGACTATGATTTTAGGGTGTAAGACAGATGGGATGAACTCACATTTCCTGCTGCTGTGCTGGTGGGAGTCCGTGCTGGGGTTTGTCCTCCTCTGCCTCCTGCATCCCTGCTGTTCAGCAGCCTGAGCTGCTGTGGACTGAACGCTCATCTAGCGCAGCAGCAGCAGCAGGAGCTGCTCTACTGGAGGAGAGCGAGTCCCACACTGCCTCCGAGCTCTGATTAGCTAAAGGCGTTACGTTCCCCCTCCACTCTCAGCCTGACGGAGTTCCAGAATGAGAGATGGATGTTTTTAGAGTCACCTTCTCCAGAGTTTGCCTCCCGCTGTGTGCTGAGGGAAGGCAGACTGTACGCTTCACCTCCACGGTCTGCTCTAATAGTATCACCCAGTGACAGTGATTTCATTCATTAAGCTCCGCTGATATGGCCCAGCTCTGTTGGTGAGCACATGCTCTCTCATTGTGAGGCGTTGATTCATGTAAACTTGCTGGAGGTCTGCCAGTGGGAAAAGTGAAGAACCTGAGATGAAGCTTAATTACAGATATTGGTGATGATGATGAACAGAATTCTCCTTTTTATTAACAATGGCACTGATCCAATGCCAGGTATGCTGTAACCTTAAAGAGCACACATTCACGCCAAATCTTGTTTTGTCATTGCTTTCGCCCACTCATTTTAAATGATGTAATTCAGTTAAACCTGTTTCATTTAAAGCTGAGCAGTTTTTTTAAGGAAAAAATACTGATATCAGCCAGAGCTCATGATTAATGCTTTTTTTTTTTTACCTGTCGTGTTTGGCATCTTAGCAAACAGATTATGAAGCTCTGGGTGCCTTGGTGTGACAGACACCTTTGCTTTGCCAAGTGGGGCTTGAAAGTGTATGCCCCTCTGGTGATCTGAATTTATGATTTATTTATTTTATTTCATTTAAACCAAGCCAAATCAGACAGGGGTACAGAAAATACAGCGTGGAGGAGGAAGGGAAGAAAGAGAGTGAAAAAAAAAAGAAGGAAGAATTTGAGGAGGTAGAAGGTCCAGATGAAGACTGCTGTCGCTGGCTAATCACTCCCAAGTGTGTATCTGTAAAACAAGAACCAGCCACACAAACACAGCGAACGCAACGGCAACACAAACATACACTCATACTGTCAGTGATGTAACAGCACACAGAAACCTGGGTCTGTACCTGAACGTGTGAGTGCCTGTGTTAGTGGTTGTGTATGAGTGTATGTGTGTGTGTGTGTGTGTGTGTGTGTGTTTGCCTGTACCTGAACGTGTGAGTGCCTGTGTTAGTGGTTGTGTATGAGTGTATGTGTGTGGAAGTGTGCCTCGGATAGTCTAAGTATGCCTATGTTTATACGTGTGTGTGTATATAAGTGTGGATATATGGGTGTGTATGCGCGCATGTAGGTGTTCCTTTGTGCGCGCATACGTGAGTGAGTGAGTGAGTGAGTGAGTGAGTGCGTGTTCAGAAAAGAACAGGTGATAGCATGCCTTCTCTGGGTCACTTATTCTAACTAGGACTATCCTAACAAGTTATATCCCGACTATAGGGATATCATAACTAAGGCTGCTCTAACTAGGATGTCCTAGGAGCATCCTAACTTGGGATGTCCTTATTAAGGATATCCTAACTAGGGCTATGTTAAATAGGGATGTTCTAACCAGGAATATCCTAATTAGGGATGTTTTAACTAGGGCTATCCTAATTTGGGAAAACCTAAGTGAGGCTATCCTAACTAGGGATATTCTAACTAAGAATATACTAACTAGGGCTATCTTAACTAGGAATATTATAACTAGAGCTTTCCTAACTAACAACGTAACTAGGGCTAGGGCTATAGGGAATACACTAGAGCCGATCCCAATACTAGGGTAAAATTCATTGAAAACTTCTGGACAGGTTGCCAGTCCATTGCAAAGCATTTCTTGTTATTTTTAATGATTTGTTGTTGACTTTGAGTCTTGAAGTAATGGCTTTCGGAGTTCTCCACTATCAGGTGCTCTCATTAGTTTTTCATCCTTCAGAGGCGAATTTCACGGCTCGGAAAAGACCCACCAACACCTCAACATTAATCACTCTCTCCTGAAGTTCTGTCATTTGGTTTCGCAGTGACAGTATAAGGATGTTCCAATTTAAATTAACACAGAGCTTTCTGGCAACATCAGGGGATTTTTTCAAAAACGTAATAATTGGTGGGCTGTCGTTCCGCTATAATTGAGGCACTTAGACAAATGTATTTGGCCATACAGCCACTCAGTGCTTACCACAAAGCACTGGAAAAGGCGATTTTCCCCAACCACTAACAAGGCAATAAAAAAGCGCAGTTGACCGTGTCGGACTGATTAGGGCCTCCGACAATGGGGAAAAAAATATATTTACATAAAAACAGTTTGCGATGTGAGTCACTAATGTGAGTCACAAACCACTGCCGCCTCCTGCCTCCTGACTCCTGCCGCCGTTTCCTCCTGCATCTCCCTCCTGGAGAGGAGTTGTGGCTAATTGAGGCTGAAGCTTGTTATTGTGCTCTGGAGACTCTGGAACGGTCAGAGGGATCACGCTCTTTCCCACCTGAGACACTGGGCGCTGCAGACAGGCACGGCGGTGGTCCTGCAGACGCAACCGGTCGCGCTTATCTGAGCTGACACTGCCTAGAGTGAGTGTGTGTGTGTGTGTGTCTGTGTGTGTGGTTCAGGTGTCATTGCTACCCAAGCACCCGAGCCCATTGCTGTAATCTCTACCTCAACATCCCCTGCATTTCTATTTGACTTGGAATCCTTTGGAATATGCAAGTCTAGGCGAGCCTTTCATTTTCATTTTGTCGTTTCTTTTTTTATACCCACACCAGAAAACTAATTTATATGACCATTTTGTGACAAATGGATTAGGCCTAAAATGTTACATAAGCATATATATTTTTTCTTCTCTTCTAAGTTTAGGCTTTATTACAAGAGTGATGACATGAGAAAAAAAAAAGTGCTACAAGGCAAATGTCAGAATAAAATGAAATGACATATATTACAGCTTTGTTGCAGACTGTGATTTGCAAGCACTACCTGCAGCAGCAGATCTGAAGCTTTTGTCTAAGGCTCCCTTAATGGATATGAAGTGCCACTGCACTGCTCCCCCCACGCATTCCCATCAGTGCCTTGTCTATGTTACTAGCTCTCTCATACAAGACAAATGGGGCTGTTCAGTGGTACCAGAGTTAACTCATTAAGTGGTGCTGGATTGCCTGGAATTGTAATTGGTCGAGACTTTTATTACATTTTTATTAATGTTTGCTTTTGTTTTAGATGTGGTCAAACCAGATTTACTGAAATTTTCACTGGTTTTATTTGCTCTCATCATCTCTATCTGTCTACTGCTGGACTCTAGATCTTGTTAAAAGTGGAACACTTTTTGATAAATGAATTTCTTTGAATCTTTTGTGCTTTGTAAAAAAATGTAATGTGATGTGAGTGTCCTGTAACAGAACTGAAAACAGTGGTCATTTGGATATTATGGACTCTGTAACCCGATTTCACTTTATTTTTTCAGGTGAATTGGACCAGTATTGGGCTTATATTACATCCTAAGCTTCTCATTAGTGAACATGTTCACTACCGAAGAGCTCAATAACACTGAGATGATTAACTCCCTCAACTCAGTAATTTATCGGTCCATTCAGGCTTCAAAATAAACTTCATTGTTTGAAAAATAGGCAATTCGTTATGTCTGTTTCCGTAATTATGTTCTGAATACTGCATAATAAAAATGGAACATAGACTAAGTACAGACATCTCATGTACAGACGTCATGTTTTCTGAATACGTATTTCCACAATTCCATTACACCCAAGCCCTGCATATGTGAAGCTGTAACCAAGAAAAGACTTTTGCACAGGGCATGTACTTGATCGTAGGTGGGAATGAGGGGAAAAGGGTTCATTCACTTCATCATCCTATGAACAACAGTCCCAGAAGGCCACAGCATTGCCAGGTCAGCATTTTGCCTGCTCTAGCACACCTGATTCAAGTCATGAAAGAAAGATGAGTGGTGCTACGGAGAGGAGAATGCTAAACCAAGTAGTATAGTAGCTCATGATTACTGTTGCTGGCCTCAAAAATTGGAATGCTTAAACATGAGCATTAGAGATTAAAACCACAGCCACACATTGCAGTGTATGTCGGCCTTTGACAGAACATTACAAGCCACCCCTGACCTCCTTATATTTTGCTTTGAATTATCTTGTTGGTACAGAAATACATTTTTATGCCTGTCAAACTGTCTTCCCTTTGATATATTAAGTAGATTATATGACCGAAAAGGTTTACAGCGACAAGGATAAAGATACAAGATGCCTAGATAAAGGTGTTCCAATCAGAATGCCTACAATTATATATATGTGTGTGAAGGTGTATAGATGTATGATGGTGTGTGTGAAGGTGTGTAGATGTATGATGGTGTGTGTGAAGGTGTGT